>JAMXBD010000309.1:0-600000 GCA_024138025.1 Combretum micranthum
CTAGTTTAGAGAGCGACAACCCTATCATGATGCAATGACATGGTAGTTAGGCGCTTAAGTCACTTTTGTCACGATGCAATGACTTCATATCATGATGCAATGGTGACTTCTTTTAAATGGCTAGGCGAGTAATTGAAATGGTGGATAGTATCGGGGTAACATTTGCTTATTTCTTAAGAGAAAATAATATGATTTAGTTTACGTTTATGAGACTGGTTAAATTAGATGATATTATGGATTAAGTTAAGTAAATTAAGTAATGGCTATTAACCCTAAATGAGATTACTAATCTTTTCGGTTAGATTTAGGAGATATAGGTATTCGGGTCATCTATATCAACCTCATGAGCAGCTGCTGTTACTTAGGACTCTTAGATTCTCAAGTTTGAATAGGAGTTTGAATACTCCGGTGTTGTTTTATTCACATGATCAAAGATAATTAACGTGATGATTGTTACATTTGCATTTAGTTTAAGTGTGCTTGCCATTCGTATTTGCTTGTGTTATTACGTACTGGGCCTTTAGCTCACGTTGCTACTTTGCAAGTGATGTTGATAATGAGTGCTATGATGATATGGGTTATGGAACTGATTGGAAAACCTTCATGGACGAGTGAGATGGATAGGAATTCCCTTTAGTGATCGAGAATGTTTTCTTTAATTTGTCTAAAAGACTTTTCTGGTATAATTTTTGCATAGTTTGTGGGCTTGTTGGTTAAGCCATGGTTTGTAATATAAGTATAAGTGGTTTCTTGAAAACTTTATTTCCAAGTGAGTTTGTAAGGTTTTAAAGTGTCATGACTTGACACTAATGTAATGTTTATATATGTATGTATGTATGTATGTATGTATGTATGTATGTATGTATGTTGATTTACTCATGTGTAAGAGTAGCATCAATTGCAAGTTTTGTAAGTAATATAATAGGTTTAAACAAACAGTCGATACAAACTTATCTTTTAAAGATAATTTTACATATAATACTTAGGTGTTTTATAATACTTAGGTATTATATGTGGTTGGGGACTTAGCATGCTTAATCATAAGGGGATTAAGTAGGTCCGATCCTTACAGATTTGATGCCAACTCAGAAGATATATTAGATATCCATATCTGTAGATTCAAGAATTTAAACTCATATAAGAAACTATACTCATAATCCATTTATCTCAAACTTTATTAAGACCCTATTTGATCAGACACTAAATAGGAACTCCGCTATGGTTGCGAAGATCACCCCACCAAAATACAGACAGTTCTCCTTTGTCTATCAAAATATTTTTTTTTTCACTTTGATTAGAGTCATTCATTACAGAAGCATCATCACACCATTCATATTCAAATCAAATAAGCATTTGAAACAACATGTTCTCCATATTAAACTAAGGTTTATCTGAACATATTAATCTAGTCCAATTATTAGTTATTAACCCATTTTAACTTAATCCTAAGAAAATCGATTAGAGTTAATCATTTAATTCAATTATTAAGCTAAGTTAATCAAACTTAATCAATTTAATACATTTTAACTTATTCAAGCCCATTTAGTCAAGTTAGACTAAAATTGATTAACTAAGTTCATTTTATATCTAAGACTCATATTAACTTAAGTCTATATTAACTTAATCTTAGCTAAGTTGATTAAACTTAGTCCACCTAATTCATTTTAGTCCATTCAATTTCATTAAAACCAAGTTGAACTTAGATTATTAACTAGGTTCATTTTATATCTAACTTTATATTTAATCAAATTATTTGTTAAGTCTTTAAGTTCACTAAACTCATGCTTAATTATACCATTCAACAAATATAATACATTAAATATCATTTATTTATCTCATTTTAGCTAAAAAAGACTCATTTTATACTTAACTACACACTTTTATCTAGTAAGCGAGTTTTCAACTTTGTTTGAAAAAAGTAGCAGCTGGAAAGAATTAAAATTTCTGCTTCGATACTTTTTTAATTTACAAAAATTTTAAACACGAAAGTTGTAAATATCTTGTTAGCCTTTCCAACGCAATTTAAATCACCCCGATTTGAATTTGTATGAAAAAATTATGATTAAATTACAAAACACTATCGCGTTGCCAAGAGGCTTATCACACTCGTGATTAGAGAAAAATGCATGATCAGAGACTATCACGTCTTTGATCATGCTCGAGATTAGAGAAAAATGCATGATTAGAGGCTATCATGCTCTTGATCATGCTCGTAATTATCCTTAAACTTCAAATCCGAAAGAATAACGGATGTGATCACGCTCGTGATTGCTCCCCCGTGTTGATTTTCCACATTTTTCTTTTGTCTTTACTTCAAAATTCAACTTCTTAACTATGCCATATTTCACTCAAAATATTACATAAACAACAAGCAAATCCATTTTAAGTTCAAATAACTCTTCTATACTCATCCAACAACTTCAAACACCATCAACCCCATAACTACTATTCATCATCTTCTCCAATATGCATAAACCACATATATATATCATCCATTTTTATCACAAATTCAACCTAAATCTAGCATCAATGTATCATATACACGTATAAACAACAATTAAAAAAAAAAAAGAAATAACAAACACTTATCTTAATAACAACTCAAACTTCTTGATTTTTTTTATCACTACTCCTCATAAGTTCTTGAAGCTTCTCCTAAAATGATTCCCACCTTCTATCTTTATTTCTATCCTTGATTTCTTCCATGATCTTGTTTAACTTAAGATTTTGGAGTTGAAATTGAGAGAAAGAAGAGAGAAAGAGGAGGAGAAAGGAAAAGAAGAAAAGAAACGGGAAAGGAAAAAGTGAAAACAGAAAAATGAAAAAGGAAAAGGAAAGAAAAATGTAAGATAAAAATAAATTAAAGATATTTTCAAAATAGGGTATTGGATTTAAACCTTTCTGGTAATTATATTAAGTATCAAGACTAATTAGAAAATGATTTGAGAATCTATTTAATACAAATAAATATCTTGATTTAGAAACACAATTTAGAAACTCAGTTTTCAAGAAACTGATATTTAAATCGAGTTTGGGTTTTAAACTGATATTTTTAGATGGGTAAAACCAAAATGAAATTTGAAGGTTTAGAAGTTTGTAAAAACATATAATTTGAAAGTTTAGGAATTTAGAGATTTAAATTTCGAGAAACGAGGTTATATTTATAAAATTAGAAGAGAATAAAATTCCAACTTGTAAAGAATAGTTATATAAAACAATTAAACAATTAGACAATAGATAATCTAAATCTCAATTTCAAATTAACCTATTTACTAATTTAATTATATTAACTTGCCTATTCATTTTCTATTATTTATTTATTTATTTTACTCATTCAAATATTCTAAACTATACTTACAATTAATTATCTATTAGATTATTCAATTAAGCTGCCTTAATTTAACTAGGTTAGGACATAAATAAATATAACTTAATGTAAGGACCCGCTATCACCCCCATAATAAAAACGGGTGATAATAGTTCCCCGATCACAAATAACCTGCAGAATTATATGTAAGGTTGTCCTAAAAGAAGTGTTTGAAGTATTATTTGCCTAAACTCTCAATACTTAACTCTTAAATTTGAAAATTATTGATTTTGTAAAACCTGTAATAAAACACAACATCATATTTATCATATATTACAAAGGAAATAAGTTAAAGATATACATATAACTAAGTTTAGATGTTACAAACAAAGGCTTCTTACAAGCCTTATATAAAAGTTACGAAAGGTAATTCAACTTATATCATCTAATATACACATCAAAAGATTTTATAACTAGGCTATTACAAGTTAGGAATTCTACCATGGTCCATAGTCATATCTAATCCTCCAGGTCGTCTAGGAAATCCTCAAAATAGGTACCATAACCCATATTAGCGTAAAACTCGTCTTGATAGTCACCTGAAATAGTTAAAATAGGAGCCAAAGGTCCAGTACACAGGTAACGAATACAAATACGAAGTGATCCATGCATACTTAAACTAAATGCAAATGCAACAATCATTGGATTATTAGTTAATCTTTAGTTAGTCAAACAACACTGGAGTATTCAAACTCGGGACAACAGGGATTTCTGGGGAACCTGAGTAACGATCACAACGCTCAGGGGTTGATATAAGTAGCTCAGATAATCATATCTCCTAGATAATTTTATCCAAAAAAAAAAGTAATCTCATTTAGGGTTCTCAGCCATTTCTCGACTTTACTTAATTCAATCCATAATATCACATAATTCAAATATTCCCATAAACATTGAATTAAATCATATTACATCCTTTCAAGAATAAGCAAGTGTTATATACCAATACCGATACCAATACCGAATACTGAATACCGAATACCCTATCAATTACCCATTAAACCACTTATGAAAGTCATTTTAAAATAACAATGGTGGTCTAAGCGCCTAAAACTACCATACCCCCAGTCTGAGCAGGGTATCACTCTCCGAACCAGATTCAACAATATAAAAGACACTAATACAAGCAATTATTTAATTTCTTTAATTTAAAGTAATTTTAAAGAATGTCTATCGTAAACAAAGAATCAAGCAAGTTACTGCGTACCTGAAATAGCTCGGGAACTAATAGGTTTAGCCGAGCGAGGATCTATCATTGTACAAGAAAATATTGAATTTCTCACTTATTTCAAGTACTAATCAACTAGTTTCAAATGTAACTAATCAAAGAAATTTCAAAAAAATTATTACAAAGTCATAACATAGCATTTAAACATCATATAACATCATACAATACTTAACAAATATTCAATTGATCATATATCAAGCTTTGGAAAATATTGGAGGAAGTTTTTGAAAATGAAAACTGTGGGGGAGACACCGGCTTTCAACGTCGGCGGTGTTGAACTGGTGCACTATGTACTAAAACTCAATGCTTGCCATCACTAGCAACATTCAAAAATACGCCGGCAGCTTTTAATCTACGCCGGCGGCTTTGAGCCGGTGTAGACTGCAACTCCAATTTCCAAAAGTTTCTGAGAGTTCCACTGGATTGGTCCACACCTGTGGATACCCCAACATCGGTAGCATTTCCATGTACGCCGATAGCATGAGATACTATGTTGGCTGCCTATTGCAGGCATATACCCCTAGAACAAAATCACACGATTTTTACGAATTCCCCTGTTTTCTTTACAAAATTTACTCATTTAAAAAATCCTCCAAACTTATTCTAAGCTTCCCAAAACTTGTTATATGTTCTTAACACCATTTAACAAGTACTAACTCCTCTTCAATCCATCAATCATTCAACTACAACATCACACAAAATTACACTTCAATTCCACATGCCACTTACACTACTCAACCCTAAAGCCATCCCAACACAATCATCCCCATACTCCCAAATTCATATAATACATATACTACAAGCTCCTTCTAGCAACACAACACAACACTACTCAAACTACCATCAATGCACAAAAATCATTCTATCACCAATTAGCACATAAACCCTATTCTAACAAAAGCTTAACTTAAAAACACATAAGGCAAGAGGAATACACTTACCATATGGACTTGGAGTCTTAGTTTAACAATCTTGTTGCAAGTCTTTGAGAGTTTAAGTTGTAGAAAATGAAGGGTTTAATTGTACATGGACATGGGAGAGTTTTTGAGAGAGTAGAAATAGGGTTTTGAAGTTTTTTGGTATGTGTTATGATGGTCTGAAAATTTTGGACGAATTTTGCACTTCAAAAGTTGATATTTATCCATTTGTTGACTTTAGTGGCTGCCTTAATTAAGTCCTTTAATTGGCTTGGATTTGGCTAATTAATGAAGCTTGGTTTTTGGTTAATTAAATGTGGTATTGGGCTTTATTTGTAACAAAAATTTTTACTATAAATTAGTTTTATTGCATGCATAATTTAGCTTATTCTAATCATATTTTATACATTCTAATGCACTTAAAAAATTATGAACTCAATATTTAACCATTCTAAGATATTTAATTATTTGTAAAACAACAACTCAACTCATTTTTCATGCATCAACATAATTAACATTTATCACATTTCAAAATCATACATAATTTCAATAACACATTTATAAAATATAATTTGGGAAATTCATGGCTATTTCACTTAAAATAACATATAATTTAGTTTATATAAAATTATGTTAAAAGCGAGGTTTATTTCCTTAATAATATGAGATTATTTTTTAAATTATAATTTTCTTTTTATCCTCTAGAGTTTTTTACAATTTTATATTACTAACTATAAATAATATTGGATGTGCTTGTATATAAATAAATGCACATTCTAAATAATTTTTTATAAAATTTGGTTAAATAATTTAACACTTTTAGACTTAATAATTATTTTCAATTCAAAATTTATTTTATTAAAAAGTAAAATTCATTTATTTATTTTTTGTTTTAACTTTAAAAAAATGGTTTCGTAGTTTCAAAACTGGAATCGAGAATCACTAGTTTCATATAATCAGATAAGAACCATAAGAGCCTGTTACGATTTCAATTCCTTAATTTTGAGACCCGAAATTGATGATTCTAATTCTAGTTTGTTTCGGTTTCGGAACCATGCCTATGTCTACCGAGCGACATATCATGTTAAACAAAGTATCAAATATTTTATAAAACCGGAAATTAAAGTTTTTGTACGTGAGAGTTGATGAAAAACCCATCCGCACTTTCACATGGTATGAATTTATTATTGGATAATATTTTTGTGAATCTTATTGTTCTTGATTCTTAAGATATCCTAAGATTTATTATTATTATTTTTTTTTTTGTAAGATGCTTGCTTGTCGTTCCTCAGAGATACAGATAAGACGTACGCCTTTGCCCTTTTTTTTTTTTTCAAGAAAAATGAGGAAATATAAAAGTTCTTCCACCAAGAATATTATGATTAATCCTTATTTAGGGTCTGTTTGTTTTGGCTTTTTTTCAGCAGATACAGACACTTTTTTAAACTTTTTGCTAACAAATTATTTATCAAGAAATAGATATAGATAATAAAAAGTTGACAGTTCTCATCAAAATATCAAATAGAACAAATATAGATAAAATTTAGATGCAAATCGGATATATTTACACATATCTTTATTAAATTTGTATATATAATTTATTATATTATATCTGTTTGATTTATTTATAAATAAAATTATTAATTTTTTATTAATATTTATTTCTTAGTAGAAATCTATACTTTAAAATTATAATCCCAAAACAACGAACAACAATACTCTAATTCATAGATAAGAATGCTGAGAAACGCTGTCACTGTCACGATCACGAGCAAACCTGGGCCCCGGATTAATAATTCGTAGATAAGAATATGTGTCGGTGTCGACATTACGGGGTTGAACCTCTTATGCTTCATCAATAAATTATGTTGCTCATGTCTTTATTATCATCTATATGATATAATTTCTATTTTCTTTATATGGTTTTGTATAGATATACGTTTATTTTGGTCCCAAATCCTAAATAGGTGCCTATCGAATACTCAATCTAAATTACGTAAACATAAGGCCAAATACGTATAATTATGACAGGATCAACGTATAGAAACATGCAAAAAAATCAAAATTATTTTATTTAAGGTAATATTAGAAGTTTAAATGTATACATTCATTCACTTATTATCATAATTATATTATATCCTCTATGTGTATATAAGTTTGTTAATAAGTACATTAGTGGCTATCATCGAAAAATATTTGTTGTAATAAATGATTTCAATAAATAAAGTATTATTATTGTTAACTTTATACAATGAAACTAATACATTCAGCTTTAGCAATGTATTATCATGCACAAACCACTAATGAATGAAAAATTGTCTTTAGGGAATTTACTTTGTTAACCTCTACGGAGAACTAAGAATTTGGTTGGAGATGTTAGTGTAAGTTTTAAGCTTTACGGCATAAGATGACACATAAGAGATGATTAGGAGAGACGAAGGCAAGGAAGAGAAGCATGTAGTCTTAACAAAGTGTTTTTATCACTGTAAATTAGTGTTCAATCTTTCAAGGTGAAATCCAACAATAAGATGATATTTGCTCATGTTCTAGATGGTTCAAATTAGGGAAGGACCTTGGCATTTATGAAGTTTGCTTGTTGGGATCCAAAAAGGGTATGAAGTTAAAAGAAAAAGGAAAAAAAAAATTTGCTTGTTGGGATCCAAAAAGGGTATGAAGTTAAAAGAAAAAAGAAAAAAAAATTAGAAAGTAGCCACAACTTTTGCAAAAGGTAATGGTTCTCTTGATAAACAAAGAAGAATATAGTTAATATTTGGTGTATAGTATTTTTTATATTTAAAATTTGAAATTTAAAAAAGAAAAAGGATTAGACTTGTCATTTGAACCGGCAGGTTGGGTCCATGGGTCAGACTTGACTCGGACCAATGAGATGTCTAAGATTACCTATTGATTGCATTAACAATCAATGGTCAAAACGAGTCCCTTCATTCATGTATTGCAGATTCCTTATAGATTTATGTCCAAGTAAATCCTTTTCAATGTATTAACATATTGAAAAAGGGATGGAAATTAAATGAGTCAACTCCAGTAGGTCTTACTTTAAACATACTACCATACCAATTCTTTTTTAATCATCTCAAAATAAATGGGCTTGAATTATGAGCTTTATCACAAGAAAAAATTTTTATTTATCCCTTGACGACCTTTATTTATTTATTTATTTATAATCAATGAAGTTTAATTTGATTACTTATTGCGGAAAAAAGTGTAAAAATGCAAAAAGAAAGAAAATACTTCTCCTTCTTACCTTCTTTATCTTATCATTACTTATATACCATTATACCACTCTAACATCATGTGGAGTAGATAACACAGACCAAATAAATACCAACTACCAAGAAGACCGAGATTGCAAGCAGTATGTGCCACCTTACTCCTCCACCACTTGTCCTCCCACCACTCCAATACCAAAACCACCAACAAAACCTTTGACCTCCAAACCTAGTACATATGACTCTCGTAAGACCCCACGGAAAGGACGATGCGGAACCTTAGCTACTCATCAATCAAAACTTTAGATTGAGTTTAACAATGGACCAGAATTGACAACGTACTTACCATAAGCCATGATGTGGCATGAGCCATGACAAATCGAGTAAGGAAAACTTTAGTTGCTAATAATAACATATTAGATGTTATAAATAGGTAATAAATTTTCACTATTTGCATGAAAATATTTTCACATTTACTCCTATTTAATTATTATTTTTCTTTTTAATTTATATTAATTATCTTTTTCATATTTTTATGTTTGACTCTAGGGACCTACTTGGACTTGAGACCCTCGAGGTCTTTAGGCAAGTCAAGACTCGTCTTGTTGGGTTGTAAGACTAGATCCATCAGCGCTGGTTTGGGCCGATTTTTAGGTTTAACTTGACCATTGTCCATATTAGGATAAATTAACATGCCCAATGATAACCGTGTTTAATCATTTTTTTCATCTTTCACTATCACAATTTAAAAATTTACAAAAAAAAAATCCACCTCCTTTTCATTTGAAAATAAAAAAAAAATTTTTTATTTTCATTTGAAAATAGCTTTCTTCTTATAATCGTGAAATAATTTTCTTACTCCCCTTATCGGTTGAAGACATTCCCAGCAACATAACCACAACATAACCAAATTTTTGGCGATATTAGCACGTTAACATTTTGTTATGTTATTGTATAAGTCATCTTTGGCCAAAAGCGATGATGTTATTCATTAGATGGAGATCTTTTGTTGCTATGTTTAGACATCTCTCTAGGTCAATCTGATTTGTTGGGTCGGCGGGTACTATATGTGTCCAAGAGGGTCCGATGGGGAGGAAAAAAACTACAATTTTTTTTTAAAGAAAAGGGTTGAACCCATTTGGATCCGCCCCGTGAACCAACAGTCTAACAGTCCGATCCAAACTTGACTTAGACCGGGGAGATCTCTAGCTATGCTACTAAAACTTAGGACTTTCAGGTAAAAGAAAATAGAAATATTGGCTAGGAAATGGAAAACGTGGGAAAATTGTTTTTAGCCATTCAAAGTGAGGTTCTTAGACCAACAGATGTTAGTTGAGCTAGAAAGGCTTTGGCCTAGACCCCCAATAGCCATGTGATCGATTCTTGCTACAAGCAAAGGTATCTCCCTTGTACCTGAAATTATGGGATTGGTCTTTATTAGTGTTAAGACGATGCTGATAACTTATCTGTCCCATCTAATTACAAGTATGGTATTACCCTGGCGATCTCCGTAGCAAAATATAGTGAAGGGTAGCTATGGTGTCCTATGGTGATGATGGGAATCGAAGTTATCGCGAAATTTTTTTAAAGGTGAAAAAAAAATATTGTGAGGTTCTTAGAGTGGAGTTGTCGCTTTCCCTTGGACTCCTAATTGAAGCTGCCGTATGAGTTGGATAAAATTTATTTATGAGTTATTTAAATTTAGTGTGATCTTTACTTAGGTATAATTCAATAAAAAGTCTAATTAAGCTTCACAATGTTAAGTTCAACTAGTTTGTGAGCATAATTGATCTTATCTTGAGATTATATATTAATTAAATAAATGATGAGTTTGGATAATATTATTTTAATTAGACCGAAAAAAAAGTGTTACTCAAATAAATGGAATATAAAAGAACACAATTGAGTTGAACTAAAAACTGGTTGAGAGCCGAGCTATAAATCTTTTGGGGCCAGTTAGTATATCCCTCTCTTGGGCTTAAAACTTAAACGCAATCGTTTGTTATGATTTGAGACAACACAATCGCAGGCCCAGTGGCTTTTGTGCTTTTTGACATAAGAATATCCTAATCTTTCCAAATATTGTCTAATATGAAGGCCCAAACATGCCGGTTGCTTTTCGAGATTTCTAAAAGTAAACCGGCCAAAATTTTATTCAATGAAACTAAAAAAATGGGAAGTGCACCAAATTGGAGACATTATATCTATCCCTCTTTATACACTATAAAATTATATATTAATTGTTGTCTTAATGTAAGTTTTGGTTAATATTATTATGTAAGAGTTATGAGAGTCTAGTGCTGCATGTAATCTCAAACGGATGACATGAAAATAATATTTAAAGAGAGAAAAACAAACATACCATAAACAATTTTAGTAGTTTAAATATGGTTGTGACAAGTAAAGAAGTTATTTAATATCAACCCTATTACTCATGGATAAATGTGAACTCATTCTTCATTTAAATTTTGTTTGATCTTTGAAAGTGGAGAATTCACATCTTGATAGTTGATACTATTTCTCTTATCTCTAGATCTTCTACAAATATTCAATGAGAAGACATGGTCAAGTATTTATAGACTCTTAGATGTCACGGCATCCATAAAATCATATTAACAATCAACTGACTAGTTTAATTTTACTTATTTAGAGTTATATATATATATATATATATATTGCGTTTGGAGTTATCTAAATAAGCATATTATGGTCCTAAAATTTTTGGCTTACTTTTATGAAGTGCATAAGCTTACATAAGATAGAATAAAAGCACATGGATTGGTCAACAATCTTCATTTCATGCTCATCAAGTTAAATCAACTTTGATTATTCCAATTTCCAATTATGAACCGGATCCTATTACTCATCCCAAGTAGCCAAGCCTAAATAAATAGCAAATTACTAATGAATTGATAACAGGCTTGTCCTATATGCTTTGTGCTGAGATATGGGAATAACGTGATCCTCTAGTAAATGGCTTATGCATATTATTTACTAGTCTAAATATACATTTGCATGTCACACAAAAGTAACTCTCCATATCTGAAATATCCCAAATCTCCTTAGGTTAATTTAACATAGTATAATCTAAATGCTATAAAATGCAAGTAATTTTAAACTTTATGTTTGAAATTAATTAAATAATAATTAGACAACGAAGTGAAAAAAAAAATAGAATTATATGATATAATTTAAACCAATGTTAATAAATAATAATAATAAAATTAGTTTGATTAATTTAGTGATGGATTTAATTTGAGGATAAATAATAATTGTTATTATATTATTATATATATATATATTTACTTAGGGAATGTTACGCTTAGAATTTAATTTTTTTAGGGTATAAAAAAAGGAGAAAATACTTTAGAAATCCTTGAGTTGTTGTGCATTTATAATTTATTGGGATCAACCAAATAAATTCAAAAGCTCAACCCACTAGTAATTAGTTGTTACCAACAATCCATTTAGAATAGAATGACACACATAAAAGTGGGTTACTAGCTAGTGCCTTTTGATTAGTGACAAATTAGCAATTGGAAAAACTTTAGAAAAAGAGGAAACAGTGTAGTTGAAAAGTGCATTGTTTAATTTTTTAAATTGGAGATATTGACAAGTATCCATTCACCGAATTGATTGTTTAATATGGACGATGATTTTAGACAATGATGATGTGAAAGTAATAATAATAATAATAACAACTAGAGTCCATGTGAATGAGTATGACTATAATATCTGGAAATTATTTTGGGATACGATGATTAAATAAAACAAACAACTACTAAGAAAAAGATATATATATATATATATATATCTGTGATATATTGCATGTACTGGTTTGACAAGAATGGCCGAGATGATATAATAATGCTGGATCATTTCTGGATTTATAGTAGATGGTGAACACTAGATGGAAATTTGATTTATTTACATCAAAATGTGTGCTGTCTTATCATATTGCTAATGAGTTGTATTGCGAATTTTGAATGAGACATGGTCTGGAATTAATTTATTGGTCAAGAACATTAATATGATGCAGCGTTAATAAAATAAAACATATATATGTATGCATTCATACAGGGTGGGAGAAATTATAATTTTAATTTGTGGTTCAGTGAAATGAAATAGATGTTGCGGGCATGTTCATTCAATGAATAGAGTGATGAATTTATATATTCGCAGTTGATATAAAATATATTATGCCTTATGATGAAATTATAAACCAATAGGATATTTGAAAATTTCATATGCTTTTAATGCGTGTAAATTAGTTATTTATACATTCATGTTTTCTTTTTTAACCTTCATGTTTAGAGAACCCACGAAAAGATTAAATGAGAAATTAGATTGTAGTTTCCATTTTGTTTTATGTTATTTAGTAATAATGGATTTTGTCTTGGATAAAAAGGGCTAGAAATATTTACATTTTGCATTCTAGACGTTTGCTTTACAATTGTAAAGTTTCACAATGTTGGTTGAGTATTTTATTCCCTAGGAAGTGACATGATTTTAAACCCATGATACAAACTATGAACATAAATTTCATTTAAATGAACTCAGACGCGGAAGCAATTATGAGTTATTTTTACTTGACCTTGCCTTAATTAATTAATTAATTAATTATATTTGGCATCATATGTTTTAAGTGCAGGCAAAACATTCACGTGACCGGTCTCTTTAATCTCAAATTTGGATGCCATGATGTTACAAGTCTTTTAGTTTCTTATCAACTCAATATATTTATTTCAAACCAAGCGGAAAATTTTTTTATTCTAAAATATAAGGCTGTTACCTTTACCATTGCTAATATATCTAGAAGCTTGAATTTGTAGGATTTTAAAATATTATCTTCTAGCTTGTTTGGGAATCTTCACATTTTTTGAAACCCAACGTGCTAAATAATCAATACTACTCTTGTTGGATCTAAATTTAAAATAAAGCCCAACTCTATTTAATTTAATATATGTACTTTTTAATGGGCTTAATTCTTAAATCCTAAAGTCTATTATCTTAAAAAATGAAACATTTAGAGAATTTCTTATTGGGCTTAACTTATGATCCCTAAAAGCCCAATACATATAAATAATAAATTCAATTTCAAATTCAATGGGCTTAGTCCAAGCCATCTAAGCCCAATTATCCTAAACAAAGTCAATTCAATGTTATCCTAAAGGCCTTATATTACATAAGACCTTATGTTAATTAATTAATCAATATGATATGAATAATTGGTTTGTATACTCAATTCTTATGCAATTGATTTCCTTAAACAGATATTCGATCAACTTACGTGTGATCTATTATCATCATTCAATTCAGTATCAGGTATGTAGTAAAATGCATGTTGCTTGGTTAGCTTAGGCTAGGCATCCAAAATGAACTAATACTTAAAAACGACTAATAATTGAGTGTTGTTTATGCTTGCTCATTCTTGGACTTGAGTCGAGGGATGACAACTTTGTTAGGCAATGCCAGCATAGTAGTTTTGCACTTAAGCCATCAAAGATGGCTCGGTGAGTAGCTGATAGGAGAACAGTAGCAAGATAACATCTACTTACATTTAGAAAGAAGTTATATTTGTTCAATTTAGTACTATGGATTCTGTTAAACCGAACAATGTAATAGACTAAAATAAGTAGAGTCGTGTAATGACTATAAGCCCTAGATGAAGCTATTACTAGTTAGAGACAGAAAGTATATATATTTAGCCCATCTATATCAACTCCCTGAGCAATTGCTGCGACTTAGACCTCTAGGTTCCCAGCATATTGCTGGAATGTGAGTACTCCATTGATGACTTACTACACCTAAATTAAAAAGATATAAATTGTTGATTATTGCAATGCATTTAAAATACGTGTGTGAGAATCATTACGTGTGTGCTTGAGTTATTGTATATTAGGCTTCGACTCACTCTTTTTCTTTTTTAGGTGATAATGACAATGATGGTTGTTATGGTGATGAGGGTTACAGTACTGATCTAGAATATTTCATTAAGTAGTACGGCGATGACTTTAGCACATGATCTAATAGATACACTAGATTTGGCCCACGTACACTATGATTTGTACAGAGTTAGAGAGTTTCCTGTTGAGCCTAGGCACTTTATAATGGTTTTTAGTATTTCGATTTGATCCATGTTACACGAGATATTCAGACTCGTCTGATATACTTCCTGATACTTTTGTTTTTGGGTATCACATGATACCTTGAGTTGGTTTTACTCTACTATTTTTATTTGATACTTATATATATATATATATATATATATCTATTGGTTACTCATGGGAGTAACCTTTGGTGAATATTTTTGTAAAACTTTATTATTTTCGTTGCATTTCAAATGTTTTCAAAACCTAATTGAATGATTTTGGAATCTAAAATTTGATAGCAAACGATCATGATGAATATATAGTTTATGGCAACCTTTGTGTGTAACTCCTAATGTCACATTTGGTACGTAGGAATGATTTGAAATGAAATAAAATTAGTTTGAGAATGACAAATCTATTGCTATGTTTGGAAGATCACATGAAACGGAATGGTTAAAAGTGTAATTATTAGAGATATCATTAGTGATAAATACAAAATATGAATATATTATAACATAAAAAAGTAATTCCACTACAATATGATTAATAAGGGTGAAATGAAATCGCGATTCCGTCTTTTCAAAAGTGAAATCGAATTCCCTTTCAAAGTGCGATTTTGGCTTCCAAAAACACTTACAAACATTAGAAAAGGGAATGAAAGCTGGAATTGCGATTTCATTCCTATCCATTCATATGTACCAAACATGTCATAAATGTTATACGTGGTGAAACTGAACAAGTCTTGATCCTGTTCGGGGCATGACAATATATGTATATATCATTAGAGTTAGACATATCATAATGCCATGACACATGATTTTTGTTGAAAAAAAAAAGAATAAATATATATGTCCCAAACCTTTACAAATACCGATGATATATGGAGATATTAGCCAATAATGTTTAGAGGGATAAAATTATTATATTAGAATAGGATAAATTATGGAAAAATAGAATTAATGTTGAGGTAAGTTCATTTAAGGTTTTAAAGTTTTGAGTAGTTAAAATAAATAATCAATGTTTCACAAAATAAATCAAATGAGATATCAACGTGTTATTAAGTTCATCTAAAATATTACTATTGGATTAATATTTATTCAGTTTTCCTTAATTTTCTTTAATGATAAATTATTAAAACCTTGTTTGACTCGCTTTATGAAATATAAATTCATTTTTTAATCATTTAAAACGTTGATATATTGAATGAATTTACTCTTAAAATATTGGTTTTTCTTTTTAACCAATTAAAATATTGAAATCTTAAATGAACTTATTTTTAAAATTTGATACTATTCGACGTAATTTATTTAATTAAAATATTACGATAAATTTACTATTGATTTTGACTAAACTCCTTATGCTGGGTTAAGAACCTAGGAACTCCGATCTATTTTGAATAATCTAAGAAAATTTGACAGTTTGTCCCCACTCAAACATTTATCAAGCAAACTCAGGTAGCGTTCATAAGCAAAGTTACTCGCCTTGAACCTATGGTAAACTAATTAGAATAGAATTGAAATCAGTATACTCTATATCATCAGTTGATCACTAACATCATTAGATGAATGTCATCATGTCTAATGGTCTAGAAACACTTAGTCATTCTTTTTAATTTGACATTTTCAAGGGGATATGAGAAATAATGTTCCACTAAGATAATTTTACTCTCAAAGATTAAATAAGCACTTTGGACAAAGAATGAGTCGATTTCTTTAGGTATAATGTTAACATATCAAACTCCCTTATTTATCACTTTTGTATTCAAAATTTTTAAATTCATTGCTTTCATCATTCTCTTCAAGTCATTCCATTAAGTGTCAATCTTTATGTCACTCATTGGAAACCATGTATAGTATAATATTCTTGTGGCATAATCAATTTGGTGGGATCTCTACATCTTCATAGTGTACATCTTATTAAGTTAAACATGCCAATTATATATTTACACTTAAATTACCTCATTGCATGTTATAAGGGGAGAATTGAATTGTAATTCAATATAAATAATATAAGTATAATAGTCATTACATCCTTATTACATTATTTGTTGACATAGAAATATTAGTAAAATAGAGAATCATTAGAACTAAATAAGGTTATTAAAAGCACAAGTCAACTCTTACAATTCTATGAGTTTATGAATTTGTGAGCTTATTCCTAGCTTGAACAAATGGAAAATCATATAAGCCTAACCTAGGGGTGTAAATGAGTTTAGTAGCTTATGAGCTACTCAAGCTTGGCTCGACTCGACTCGAAATCAATAAAACTCGTTTATCTAGCAAGTCAAGTTCAAGCTTCGATTCATTTTTATGAGTCAACTTGTGAACAAGCTTTCGAGCCAGCTCGTGAATAAGCTTGCATGTAAGCTCAATAATAGGCTCATTAAGAAGCTTGCTAACAAATTTATAAGTTCTATATTTATGATAAATTAATATACAATCAAAACAACAAAACTACTTTCTACTTAATATACATGTAAACATAGTCAACAACTGTTATATATTATTTTTAGGTTTGAGAAAAAATCGAAAAGAGGCTATTGAAAAGAGTCAAGCTCGAACTTTAATTTTAGGCTCGATAAAAAACCCATTAGGCTCAATAAAAACTATTTAGGTTCATGCTCAATTTGTCCAGGAGATGAGCTCGAACTTGAAATAAAGCTTGTTTAGCTAAACGAGCCAAAGTCGAGTCTAGGTTTTATACTTGATAAAAAGCTGAGCTTAAGCTCAAGCTCAAGCTTGATAATTTTGAAATGAGTCGAGCCTGAACCTTCACAAGCTAAACTCAACTCAACTCAACTCGGCTCGGCTCAACTCGACTCATTTGCAGCTCCAGTCTAAACTTTCGGTAAAATTACTAGTCTAAATATGCAATTTTAGAAGTTTTTCGTCTTACTAAATTTGTACAATTATATAAGGGTTAATATCACAAATGATACTTGAATTTTGACAAAATATATAATTAGGTATCTAAATTTTCAAATCAATCAATTTAGTAGCTAAACTTTAAAATTGATCGATTTATTAGTTGAAAAAAAATTTTGTGCATGCCAATAGTACCTCTATCAAGTTCTTTCAGTACTAAGTTAATTAATTTCAAATTTTTTCAAGTATTAAATTGATCATTTTTTAAAATTCAGGCACTTAATTGCATATTCGATTAAACCAATGTATCATTTGTGATATTATCTCATTCTATAATTGTGCACATTCCAATTGTAGGTAAAATCACAAGCAAAAATATTTATTATACCTTTATTGCAATTGTAAAACATTGATAGTAGATGAGCTAGTGGCAATGCATCCAAGATGGTATATATAGATTTCTGCTTATGTAAATGGAATCAAGTAATTAATGCATGGCATAAGAAAAATTGGAAATTAATTAAAGAGTAAATTTTCAAACAAGTTCTAGTTGAAGAGGAGAGATAAAATTTGATTTATTTGAATTGATGTATTGGTTCGAGTTTGTTGGTAGTTATGTTTTAAGTTGGAACTTCGTGATTATTAATAGTTTGATGGTGATTGTACCATTTGGATAATTTGAATTGTCACATTCCATAGTAAATGATTTGAACCATCTTATAACTATTTTAAAGATGATATAATGATAAACAATAGTAGTTTTCACCAATCATGACCTTAGGAAAAGTCATAACTTATAAAATAAGTAAAAAGTCACAAGTGTATATTAGTTATTTCGTGCGAAATCTTTTATGCAAATTTTTACACTTTTTTTTTTCAATTTTCTTTCTCTCTCGACATCACATTTTTAATCTTCCAAATATTCCATAAACTTGTGTGGTCATTAAGAACTATAGATTGCTACTTTTGTTCTTGATAAAGACTTAGTCATATCCTTATAAGAGTCACAAATTCCTTAACAAACTTTGTACAAGACTTGTAAAATTCTTTAATGATATCGTTTATCATAGGTAATGTTTCCACACAAGATAGGCATCTATGAGAAGAAAATGAAAAAAATAAAACTTTATATTGTAAGTCATTTATACTAAAAGTCACCTCTCTACATGAGTGATGTAGAAGTACCAATAAAATTATGGTAAGTGATAATGAAAACTGATTAGTTTTTAAAAAGCCTTTTATATATCTAAATTTTATTAGTGTTTATATCTCATTTATTAGGACATGTGGGCAGCTTAGACCAATAAAGTCTTTCTCTTAAAGTTAGGGATGTGAATTGAATATTGAGAGTGATAAATATCGTGCCATCTCATTACATGGAGACTAGGGGTATAAGTGGACAAGTTGGTTGATAAACTATTCGAGTTTGGGTTCTTATTTACTCAAGTTTGATTTGAAAATAGCCGAATTGAAGTCGAACTAGAACTTTATATGTTTAGCTCAATTAGGTCATAAGCTTAATTAAGCTTGAGTCAAGTATAAATATTAATCGAATTCAAATCGATTTAGATAATAATATTACTTTACTTAAAATTTAAAATATATATTTTAATAAACTGAGTGTAAACAAACTTAATCGAATCGAATGTGAGATTATATAACTTTATTCCAAGTTAAACTCAAGTTTTAAATATTAAACTCGATCGAATTCAAGCATGTAAATTTTAAGTCAAACTTGTATTCGAGATCAGCAAATTACCGATTTAACTCATATATCGCCTTATCGGTGTCATGGGTCATGTTGCGGAGAACTTTAACGTGAAAAAAGCATGCCAAATAGTTTTTGCTTTTTAGGGTGCAAAAAGGTTCTAGACGATGACATTACAGTGTCATGTCGTGTGGAACATGTAGCGGTTGAGATAACACCTTAGCTGCACTTTCTCTGGTGAAAAATAATATTTATGGATATTGGAATGTATTATTAATAGTAAATATAATGATTCTATAAATTAAAGATATAAAATTAAATTATGGATGGGAACTAATATTGATAACATCAATAAAATTAAAAAAATAAGAAAAGAACATTGTCTTTCTATTTAATACTATGGACTTGTGATAATGTCTTATTCAGTTATTTATTGGGCAAATTCTACATTTTGCATATCTAAGTTTTGTCACTTTAACAATGTATACACTTGTGTTTTTGTTTTCGACATCTGGAGCATCGAAGTTATTCACTGTTTCGTGATAGGCTCACGATCAAAGTTTCAAATAAATCTTAAGAAAAATTAAAAAAAAAGTAAAAAAATGAAGGCAAATTATTTAAAAGGCCCAAAAAAAAAAAAAAAAAAAAAAAACCCACGTCTCCAACGGAGACACACCGATCAAATGGTACAAAATAATATGGTCCGGCTAATTTTAGTATCCCAAGACAAATGATAGAATTTTCCATAAGCAAATATACTTATATTATTTTAAGAAATTCTAAGGTCATTTATCATTCCACTGTTTTAAATAATTATAGAAGTTATTATATTAGGCACTAACGGTTTGGGTATTAATCTTGACTAAGAAATAATTTATAGGACTAATCTAATAAAGAAAATTGATGGAACCTAGAATTTTCTTTTAATTATTTTTTTAAATAGATGCACTAGTAATAGTCACATGATGTTGGATAGTTTTTATAAAATTCTAAAACTAGACATATAAAACTCCATTGATCTAATTATCAATGAATGCCACTAAACGAAGAAGTTTCGTGGATTGAATATTCCAATCAATTATTTGACTATTAAAATAAATATAATAATTGATATATCAAGTATTTTAGTGATATGATCATAATTGGATATGATATAAACCGTAAAATAATTGATTAGCCAATATAGTGCAATAAATATATATATATAGAACCATAGAATTTTGCATTAAAACACTCATCACTAAAGGTGAAAATAATAAAATAGATTTTGGTCTAATCTAGTTATATTTAGTAGAGGAGGTAAAAGATAATTCTAAGAAGCAACGCAACCAAAACGGAAATGTCTTACTACATAAAGTTGGGGAATATATGCTCCGTAATTTAAGGAAATATACAATGTTGTCTCCATATAGACGATCAGTAAATGCCTCTTTGGTAATTCGGCTGTAGCTTGACGTTTCTGGCTTCAGTGCCTTCCTTTCCAATTTCCAACAAACTCTCAAAAGTTTTTCAAGCATTGTCAAAAGGTAGAACCAAATTGAGCAGCGGGATCTTCAACAATAATGGATAAACACCACATCCTATAAATAATAGGCTGCGATGCACCCAAAAAAAAAGAAAAGAAAAAAGAAATAATATGACATTTGATTTGATAGATGGTGATCGTATGTCAATGAAGTGAGATACGTGATAGTATTTTATTGATTTTTTTTTTGACGTTATATAATATTTCGTTGATTGAAAAACAGAAAGAAAGGCAAAAAAAAAAAAATGATAATAATAATAAACACCAGAAAGTAAAAAATAAAAATTGGCTTTTTTCTTTTCTTTTTTATTATAAAATAAATATGTATCTTAAATTTCTGCATCACTACATCTACTACTCGACAAAATATAATGTAGCATGTCTGTCTGATGGGCCTAGACAGAGAATTTTTTTTCTTATGTTATAGCTTGAAATCTATTCTACAAAGAAAGAATATCCATTTTCACTTTTCAATCTTTCTTGAGCATATTCATTTATGGAATCAAAAGATTCCATTTCTTATTGGAATAGGTCAAAATTCTGCTATTTCTTAACCCTAAGGAAAAAAAATATATATATATCTATATATAAATAATGTATATCATTCGGTACATTGAGACCCATAAGGTCACATGGAATATTAGAATATAAAATTTTATTCATACAAGACCAAGATAATCGAATAAATACTTATTAATTCGAGCAGTTTCTAAAATATATATTAGTTTAAGCTGTCTAATTTGATAGTATTTGATTTGTATCTAAATTTTATTTATATTTTATCTATTTGATCTGTTTATGAGTAAAAATATATACTTTTTATCTGATATATTTCTTAATAAATAGCTTATTTGAAAATGATAAAAATAAATTATCAAATAAACCAAAATAAGAACAACCAGACCCCTCTACGAAATTTATCAGAAGTAGCCAACCATCTGCGTGAGTGCATTTTGCTATTTCATGAGACGGTAGACTTTTTGATTTCGAGTATAAAATCTTTTCCAGCCGAGGATATATATACATCTTTTGCTTGGCGCACGTAACTCGTAAGGTGTATCTGGACCCGAAGATATTGCTTTTTTTGCATGCAGATATTATTGAAGCAAATAAAAATTAATTGCGCACATTGCACAGATTTTGTTTAAGAAATATTTATGTAAAATTGAAATTCTCTCCTTATGCGTTTGTGTGTGTGTGTGTGTTTTTTTTTAAATATTCTATTTGATCAGACAAATGTGCGTAGACAATGGCATCAGGTCAATCTAATCTGAACCCATCGGTTCACGAGGTGGAGGATTATGATGATCCCAAACCGGCTTAGATTAACAAGGGCCATACAGGGCTAAGTTAACCCAATAAGTCATGGGTCGGGTCACAACTCGTCAACCAGTAATGTTTTTTAATCTTTTTATTTAAATCTAATGTTTTTCACATGCTTCCAAAGCATTCTCTACCATGGGATTCTTTTAAAATATATATTAAACAATAAAACATATGGTATATAAAATTAATCTGAAAATAAGAAATCATATTTCTTTATTATTTTTTTTAACTTTGTGTTTCATCTTATCTTTTTTTTTTCCCCTTTTAGTCAATCTCTCTCTCTCCCCCTGTGACACACACAATGTTTCACATTTTCAAGTTTGATATTTCTTTTCTTTTTTTGACTCAGCAGGTTGATGGATTGATAGGATTGACCTATCTACACACCAGGTTGACTCTCAGGTCATGACCTGTATGGTCAGGCTGAGCCGACGGATCTAACTCATTGGTAGTGGTTCAAGTTGGGTCACAGGTTAGACCTGGTTTATACCTGAGTCTAAATGTATTTAGCTTTTACATATACATACATATTGTTGCATTTGATAAGAAAAATAACAAAACTCAATTAAAAATAATAAGTGATTATTAATAAATATGTAATATGTCTTTAATTATTTATTTAGATAGGGTTCTCTTGATTTGGCAAAAAAAAAAAAAAAAAAAAAGATAAGGTTCTCTTGACAAAGTCTTGGGGCATACCTATTTGGATAGTTAGGTATCGAATCTATATTAGTTTAGTATCGGTTTGGTATTGGTTCAGTATTGATTCGATTTGATCAATTTATAAATAAAACTTTCGGTTTTTCGTCGGTATCATATTTATATCAGTTCAATATCTGTTTGGCACCAAAACGATGCCAAAACGAAGGCCCCAAAGGACTCACAAGGAAGATATTTTATATATACTCCTCGTGTACATGTCTATAATATTGTTTGTATAGGAAATTTTACATATTCGTGCATGAATTCCTATCCATGCCTATCAATATTCCATTATTCACTTAAAAAAAAATGAGAAAGAATATGTATGCTTTTTTAACAAGCACTTTTAAGTCATTTATTATGCTTCCCTTTTTTTAACTCAAATAATATATCAATCAATTCCTATTCCCATCTTTAAAAGTATTTTTAAAATTCAAAATCACCCTTTTCAACAGTGGAATCAATATTCTGTTCTACTATACTAATATTAATTACCTAAATCCATTTTTATTTGTTCATTAAATTGCTTTTTGACCATATCATATTTTATTATCCAATTCATGATTGTTAAAATCATAATTTTATTATCTATTGAAATGCATAGAATTTGTGGAATTGAACAAAATCAAGCAAAATTGGTAAAATTATAAACATATAAAATCATACGTCTAAATTTATAATTTTATCTAAAGTTTGCAAAATAATTTTGTATCAATTTAAATTGAGAAAAAATATATAAAATCATAAATTTGTAGATGTTTAACTCGTAATTTTGACAACTATGATCCATATATATTACTAAGGATATTTTTCTTTGTATATACTACAATATAAACTTTCTATTTCATTTCATGGATGTAAATGTTGTTGGGATTAAATGTTAAAACCTTAAATTGAAAAACACATATGTAAAATTGAAGCACAAACACATTGAAGTAATTATGGACGTGTGCCTAGATATTTGATATGGAAGATGCAAAAAATCTCTTTGATTTTGATTATTTGATCTTGTAACTCTATATGCAGCCTTGAAGATTTTTTGTCTCTCTCTTTTTCTCTCTAACAATGGACAACTAGAAGAGTATGTAACACGTATTATTGGAGGACCATTACCATTTATTTATATATATGTATGTCCATATTTATTATATCCCATTTTTCCTATCATAAAATAGAAAACAATATATCCAGTCTCCACACATAGTATTCAATACTCTTTCTCTCTCTCTCTCTATATATATATAACATATTTAAAATCCATAATTTTATTAGATCGTTTTATTTGGACTTTATATATTATGATGGCCTTACTATACAATCAATTCATTAAATCTCTTATGTCAATTCCTTTATTTGGTTAAATTTGTTAGGTTTATTTTTAATAAACCAATTTTCATGTGCCTACAAAAAATTTTTCATTCCCCTATTAATTGTATTTCATTTCTTTCATTCTAATTTATTATATTATCAAATGTGATATAAGAGGTGTTCTATAATCTCATCATAAGACTACTTAGCTCATTAAATAACAATGGAATTGATTATAGTGTTTATATAAAATGTATTTTAAATGGTTCGCCATTCAATAGATTATGGAAGTGCAATCATGTGTATGTGTGTGTATATATATGTATATGCATCCGCTCAATCGAGAAAAATGGAACAAATAAATGTAAGAAAAAAGCTCATGATTCACTAGATCTTAGCTATATTAACTAAATTAGATGCTACCTTATCTTAACTGTGTTATTTAGGGCGATGCTTACGTGGGAAAAGCATTATAAAAGCAGCTATCATTATGTAGCACCGATTTAGTACTACGTACTTAGTCGTCGGACTTAGAGAAAAGGCGTGAATTACAAGGAATATGCTTTCACCGACCTTTTCCCTATTACCTTTAATTTGACTCCGAGAGTCCATCCAATTTTCTGCCCTAATTCACATTACTCTCTCTTTTGCTTGCCATCTTCCGAGTACATTCATACTTTGCTTTTCTTAGCTCTTTCTTCACCTAATCCATCAAGTGGCATGTATGTAATCACGTACATATTGGTAGGTGTGCAAACAAGTCAAACCAAATTGGGTTTTTAAAAGTTCGAACTCAATTCGTTTATTAAATTAATAAATTTAAACCGAGTTAAACTTTAATGAGCCTAAAATATATAGGTTTGCGTCCGAATCCATTAAGGATTTTCATGTCCTAACTTGCCCGAGTTCGTTTATGTAAATAATTATATATAATATTAGATTAATATAAATAATATGTAATATATATTAATATATTATATTAATTTAATATTATATTAATATATTGAATGGACTATTAGTGAACCTATTTGCGATCTTGACTTGCGAGTTTTTAACGAGTATGAAGAAAAGCTCATGCTCGACTCATTTAATTAAATCAACTAAGTTTAAGTAGTTTAAGAATAGCCCGATTCATTTATAGTCTTATTAATGGATTTGCTTAGCAGATAGTCTCATGTATTTGTTAAATTTATTTTAAAAAAGAAAAAAAAATTGCTAATCATGTTACAATGTAGTCAAAAGCCTAGTATGATATTCAAGGATTAGCACTAACAACCTTTCCAATAATGTCTGATAAGTTAGTCGATGAAATGTAAAATGAGAAAACTGTGTGTGTGGGTATGTGTGTAGAGAGAGAGGGAATAGATGAATATTCGTCATACTATGTGTGCTTTTACGTAGTTATCTAGCAAATAACAATATGTCAAATATTATTTATTATCACTCATAAAAAAATATAAAATAACTAAAATCAAATTAATAATATGGCATATTTTTACTTGTCAGGACAATAATGTGATGGTAAACCGGGTATAATAACAAATTCCGATCCTATAGGAAACTTTTATTGGTCTCATTTTTATTTGATCATAAAAAAAAAATATCCTAATTGCTATATTAAATATTTCAATGCGATTATGATGGAGCATGAATTGAATCGTTTTAAAAATATGGCAGGAGAATAGAAATTTTTTATATATGTATATTGCTAGGAACACAGCTATTACCGGTTAGCAAAATGTTTCCTAGAAGAGAATATATTCTTTTGCATTACAATGTGCAAAAGGGCTGTTGTAATATGGTGGAACGTATGCATTATTTATGATTATTTATTACCGATCATATACATATATGTTTGAGCATTCCAAGTTGGGATGAAATCATTGAAACTCATATTAAGTTTTTATATTTTCAATTAAATTTTAAATCTCGTTATCCGTAAATTTGATGATAAAACCTTCTTTTTATCGAGATGGCTTCATAAAAGGAGGCATGTCATATCAAGAAAAAAAACTAAAAAGATTACGCTTAAAAATGGTTTATCATCTAATTATATTGATGTTTTTCTTTTTCTTATTGACAATACTGTAACTATGGGGAAGAGCATCTAGCCCAGTCTATTTTGTTGATAAACCAGGGTCTCAATAGCCTTGGCATTAAATTAATGCTTTTAAAAGGTTTCTGATGCAATAAAAAAAATGTCCTTAAAAGTTTAGGAAATAAAAGATTTTGTGATTTTAATCAATAAATTAATGATTAATTTCTTTATTTTTTTTCCAATAACTTGGGAAATAATTTATCCTCAAATTGACAAAACTTATTGCTTTCATTTTTAAGTTTTTATTAAAATATTCTAAGAAAATGAGGTTTTAAAGATTTTTTTTTTTAATCTCTGTAAGTAAATTTATGTAACAAAAATTATCATCGTGGGTTCTATTTGTAATAATAAAGTCTCTTTTACCAATTTTCAATCTCAAAATTTCTGTCTTTTAATATCAATTTTTTTTAGTGAAATTATGATTATTGCAGGACTTTGACATGCCATGATAGGTAAAATAAATAATAATATTAGAATATCTATAGCCAACTGTATAAATTATCTAAATATGATTGAGATAGGAATATTGCTTGTAGGATGTCAATTCTAATAAAGCATTTTCCTACTTGGAATATACTGTTAACAAAATATATACAAGAAAAGGTTTATGAATTTATCCACCAATATAACACAAGGAGGATATAGGCAAGTTATTCCTGTTGACGTAGACATTCCTACTTTTTCTCAATTTTCACAACTATATCCAATAATCTTGTCCTCTCTATATAAATCATTCGTGGGATGCTACATCCTAAACTACCGCGTGCTCTAGTCTCCAACCAACATATACTTTATCCTTGGAGCAAATTAAAGTTGTCCTCTCCACATGGAAAACATAAGTAAATCCCATGTTGCAATGCTTTGCTTGCTCTTATGTCTTCTTGTAATAACTCCCATCTGGTCCTCCAAGGTCTGCTTATCTTTACATCATCACAAACCTTCTCATCATAGCCCTTGGAGTTGAATCCGGTCTCCTTTCATTAATTTTCTCAGACAAAAGTAGCTCCCAAGACAAAACATTATTACCTCCTCGTTGTAGTCACAATTATTTGGATGATCCTTACAATCATAGCATCGATCAAAAAAATGCCAAAAACCTAGAAGTTTCAAAAAATAGCGAATGCAACCAAGAACAATGGGATTGCTCCTTTTATTTTGGGGCGATCCAAACACTTGCTTGGGGAGAGACTCGTATAAGGAAGGATAATGATGGTTATAATTACAAAGTGCCTACGAAATCATCCTCTATGCCAAACCTTTTCTTCATGGGAAATGGAGGAAAAATAGTGATACTCATTCTATCGAGGGAATGGCACATGCATATGATGATGATGATAGTTATGGTGCTGAGGAAGAAGAAGATGATGAAGTCATAAATGGAGAGATTAGTGGACAAGAGTTGTATATGAAAGCTGAAGCATTTATTGGAAACTTCTATAGGCAGTTGAAGTTGCAAAGACAAAACTCGTTAAGGAGGATTTAAGGGATCTATAATTAACATTGTAGAGATTATTAGTGGTTCTTCCTTATTTTGTAAGGGTAATCGTCAAATGTGGCTTGGGAGCATAGGAGATCCGTTTAAGTGTGTGTGTGTGTACATATAATATATATACGTGTGTGTGTTGTTAAGATAGAACATCTTATTAAACCATTCAACCTATTATAAAATAGAAGTGTATGAATTACAAGTTTAGTGACTAATTTTTCTATCATTAACTTTTCAATATCACAGAAGTACTAGGTTCATTAAAAGATTTCTTGGTTTTGGATACACATGAAAAATGCCTACTAGAAAATTAATCATATTTACATGATAATGGGCATCTAAGGCTACAATAGTGGATTGATATGGATACATTACACGTGGTCATTACACTAACTTCAGTCTTTTTATTTTACAGAATGCAAATGCAACTTAAAAAGTGAAAATCTTAGACATCTTTTGTGATACCCCTCAAAATCTAGATGATAAAACTCTAATCACAGAGGCTCCTTTTGGTGTAGTGGCTAGAAGTGTGTTGGAACTCCAAAATTAAACGTGTTGTGAACAAAGCAATCCTAAGATGGCTGACCTCCTGGGAAGCATTAGCACCAAAAGGATAAAACCGTGCGGCATATGATCAAAGTGGACAATACCTCAGTGGGCAAAGTTCTGAGGTTGCCATGTGTCTTAGCACACTTCACAGCAGATTTCACAGAAGTATCCTCCCCATCTGATGGATATGTAACAAAGTAAGTAGAACACTTATTTGTAGAATTAACATTGTTCCTTTCAGGGTTTGAAGAATTTATAGGGATGGTAGGAGCTGGGTTATCAAGAAGATGTATAACAGGTGGATCTGGGGATGAAAAGCGTACGGCTGAAAATGTTTGGAGAGTATAGGTTGAGGGTGGTGTTTGAATAGTAGATTTTGAAAGTAAAGAGTGGGGTTGATGTGTATTAAGAGAATCTGAAGGTAAATTATGTATGGTTGCAAGTTGCGGTGTATGGACTGTAGGTGGTGGATTTAGGTGTTGAAGAGAGAGGGTTGAGGATGGAATTGCAGGTTATTGGGTTGGGGAAAAGGTTTGATGTTGAGTTTGTGGAGTGACAAGATAGGGGTGTGGATGCAGATTTAGAGACTGGGGAAGATGGAGAAGATAAATTTGGAAGGGATCCCAAATTCTCTTTATCATCACTCTTCTTTCCAACACTAGAAAAGCCTTCCTTCTCATACTTCATCTTTGGAACAGCAACAGCTCTCGGAGAATTATTAAAAACACCAGCACAAGACTTCTCATACACACGTTGCTTACTAACAGGTCTCAATCGCCCACAAGAGAAACAGAAGTCCGAAATCCTTTCATATACTTAAAATTTGCCCAATATTGACTTCCATCTTTCCTATTCACCCATGTGCCACTAATTAGTGGTAATTTAGTATCAAATTTCACTCTAATTCTCAGAAAACTTCGACGAAAACCCATACTAGATCTTATAGGTTCCGCTTCTATCACCATTCCAATTAGAGCACCCAATTTGTTAGCATTGGCAATAGACATATGGTCCAGTTGTAAACCATGAATCTAAACCCATAAGATGATAGAGGTAAGATCAATATCCTCTAACCTTAAATTGGGTTTCCACTCCTCCAGGATCAGTAAACTTCCCATTACTGCCCACGGACCTTCATCAACAATATTCTGAGCAGCATCCTTATCAGGAAAACCAAAGACAAAAGGATTCAAACCCACAGCAGAGATTCGAATATCTCTAAATACTTTCCATGCCCGTTTAAGAATGTTAATAACACCATACTTATTTATAGATTTATCAGATATGATTTTACCAATCATCAAGAATTCATTACCTATAGCATCATCTGCATTTTCTTCTAGGTCAAGATTTGCCAAGGAGTGACCATCAACCTTATTGGAATTCTTCAGCACTCAACTGGATCCATCAGAAGAATTCATAGATCTGAAAAACAAGAAGGTATCACTTAAACAAGGGCAAAAGAGACAGACAACCAAACAAAGAAAAAGGAGGAGATGGAGATAGAAGGAGCAAGAAGAGGACGAAGACACAAGATCAAAAGAGAAACGGATCACAAGCAAAAAGCAACGGAAGAGAAAAAAGAAGAAAGCAAGGAAAACTAAGAAAAACTATATAAAGAATGATCATACCAAAAATTAAGTGCCATAGCTCAGTAATATGATGCAGAAAAACACAAAAAGCACACGCAAAGAGGAAAAAATGATGGTATGAAGCGATGTGTGTATGTTGAAAAATAAAATAAATAAATAAATAAATAAATGAGCAACGTGGAGCATGAAAACAGAAAAACAAACAAACAAGGAAACCACCACAAAGAGTGGGAACCACTCCCAGCAAAACGAGAGGATTTTCTCTCGCTACCAAAAAAGGGAGAGAATTTAGTTCACTAGAAATGTTTTTACCAAAGAAGAATTAAAAGGGCAAAATGTAGTTCTAGCAAGTAACTAGAAGCATATTTTAGCATACTGATCTCCAAAATTGGTGTACTTATAATTTATTAGCTTGTTATAATTCAGCAACGAAAAGTGAGATAGAAGCTGTTGCTGAAGAATACTTACAATTGCCGAATTATAAAATTTTCTGTTCTTTCAAAGCACGGATCATTAAAGAAGCGGCAGAATTCTCTGCATCTGTGATTCGAGATTTTTTATATCCTTTCTCATGGTAAGTCTGATATCCTTTCTCATGGTAAGTCTGAACCTCTACAGAACACACATATTTCTTTGCATGTAGAGGACCTGAATCCAGCACAATGCTGCACATTAAGAGAAGAAAAATCAGACAACAAATGTAGAACAAAAAGGAAGGGATGGATATCTTGAGGTTCAAAATGGACAGTTCGTACAACAATCTACTCAAATGAACCACACATAGGGAAATCAAGGAATAGCGTATGATATTTATCATGGTAACACCTGAGCTATTTCTCCTTAAATTCTAGTACCCTAGTTCTAAGTTCTAAGATGGCATGCAAAGAAGCAAAAGACTACATCAAATGAAGAGAGATCAAGCTACAAAACAACCATTCTGGAAAAACTAATGAGCAAATGGTGTGAATAATCCATGTTAAGCGACTAGAATCCAGATATTGTCTCATTAAAATGAAAAGCAAAACCAAGAGCATTCGAGTTTGTTAAATGCATGTTCTCATTTACATATTATTAAAAGCAAGGAATATCTTTTAGAAACATGTTCGATTTCATATTCTCCCTGACACAGCAATGTGGATTACCAATTAGGACAAAAATTTTCATCCACAATCCAGTATGCATAGCTACTTAAATGCAAGAAGTACTAGAATAATGAAAAACAGAAGATAAGAGTATAATGCTAAAAATGGAAATCTCGTGTTGACAAATCTTCTTTTACTTAAGTTCCCTATTTCATTGGCTACCAAACAAGCAGACACTAAATATTTCTTAAAACAGCAAACATCAATAGAGAAAGAAACACCACTATTTCAATTAGAAGAACAATAAAACACTGCAAGTACAATCTTTGTAGTTGCAAAGTAAAATCTTATACCTGTATTCAGGTTTTGACCACTTTTTCTTGCAACAAATATCATGCAGCCTCTGTTTTGGAGCTTTGATATCAAATGACTCATCAACCCCATAACTCTTGCTGGGCAGTTTCTTGACAGCTTTCTCCAGATGTGATAGCTTAGCTAGTGCTGCTTTAGCAGCATTAAGCTTTGCAAGCTGTTTTTGAGTGGAAGATCCAGAGGCAAAAAAGGTGCCATCGACATAGACGCTCGCCATACTTTTTTCACCCTCCCTCCGAGACTCAATACGAACAACTTTCCTAATCTTTTGACACAGCTCATATAGCATCGCCACGGGTTGAGATTGGCGCTGCAAGTCCTCTGGTGTCACGAGAGGCTCCATAAGTGGCTTAAGAATCTAAAATAAAAGCAATCAAAGGAAAACCTATCACAAAACAGCTATATTAACATCCAGAAAACATTCAAAACAAAACATATAAAAATTTAACTTCTAGAAATTCAAATAACAAACCATCCATAGCTTTAGTTGGTCATAATTAAGATCAACATAAACCGCAGCAGTAACCGATTCCACGATGTCCGCAAGAACTTTAGGGGCTTTCACCAGCCCCCCATAAATCACAGAATCCTCTTCATCCCCCACGGCATCCTTAAATTCCTTAATCTGTGGATTTAACTAACAAATAATTAAAAGAGAACAAAAAAAAGTCCAAAACCAGCAACATAGTATCTTAACATAACATTGACCATTGAACAATTGCTAAAATTTCTACCAATTTTAGACATAATTAACAAGAAAACATACTTTCATACACCAATACATTCACTTTCTGAAAATTTTCTCCTTCCCTCAGTAACAACTAAATAATAGAATTTTTATTTTTTTTTAAATCACATATCTACTTCGTATCCATTAAAAAAAAATTAAACAATCCAATTATACATTACAGATAATAATAATTAATTTTAGGTTTAATTACAAAAATATAACTTACGTTTTAATCAATTTGCAAACACCTACCCTGTCATCTTTTCTGGCAATTAGATATTATTTAATAATTTTATAATAACATGTGTTAATATTTTATTAGTTATAAAAATTAATTTTACATTTTTTTAAATTTTCTTATTTTCAAAAAAATATTGAATATTTATTTAATTTTATCTAATATTATTTTTTATTATATTACTTTTTTAATATATCAATATTTTTTTATAAAACTCCACCCCTAATTATAAAAAAATATAACACAGTTTTGTAAATTTATAAATTGTTTAAATCTCAGGTTAATTAAAACCTTTAATTTTACAATACCAATTCTCATCAAATCGATGCTGTAAACATGCTGCACTGTACTGCTATCGTGCCCTTTTAGCCATTAGGCCAATTACCAACTAATAAACTAACATTGAAAAAAAAAAAAAAATACCAACCCAGATTATTATTATTTTTTTTAGAATACGTTATGATCTGGCCATTATGATAGAGGAGAATATAGAATAGTCCAATTCAATATAGAACCTGATCGGGTGACGGGTCGGACGATCCAAACAACAACAAACAGATTCTTTGAACATCATCATAAAGTACAAGTACCGTACTTACTTTATCGTCAAGACCGGAGACCTTGTGCCTGAGATACTTATGAAGGTCATGCCGTACAGCCACGCGCGCGAGGTTCCCCGTGCTGACAACGGCATTGCGTAACGAAGATAAGACGCCGGGATGGGCATTGCGGTACGTGGAGAACACGTGAGAGCTAACGACGGCGTTTAAGGCAGCGTCCCCCAAGAACTCGAGGCGCTCGTAGGATGCTGACTCGGCGTAGGACGCGTGAGTCAAAGCGTCCTCCAGCAGCTTCTTGTTCTTGAATTCGTATCCGACTATTTTCTCAACCGCTGTGATCGACGGTATCATGTCGGTGAAGGGCGGCGGTGGTGGTGGAGAGCGAGCGGCGGCGGCGGAAGCAGCAGCAGCGGCGCGAATGGGAAGGCACTGGTCGGGTGGGAGAGGTAAGCGAGGGGATTCCACGCGCGGTGGGAAGGGTTGGAAGAGGTTGTTCTTCTTGTTTGGGTGAAATTCAGTGTGCCCCATAGAGAGAGAGAGAGAGAGATTTGGTGTTTTGGTTTTTGAGGAGTTGGTAGTCGGAAGAGTCTGTTGAGCGTGTTGCTATAGGCGTGTTGGGTCTGTCCGGTTTTATGTTTTATAATTCCTGAGCATGTTAATGTTAATAACCCAGTTTAGAGTTCTTACTTAGATGAACTTATATTTTAAGAAATTTTAAATTTTAATTTAAAAAAATTATTTTCATATTTATTTATTTTATTTAAGAGATTTATATAATAAAAATTACACACGGCACACCTTAAAATAATAAAAAACATCAATTTTAACTGAAAAGGAGGTCCTTGACCTTGGCAAGAGCGCCAAACTCCTGGCATTGAAGATGGCCTAAGAAGGAGCAGAATGAGGTGGGACCTGTTTTTTTTTTTTTTTTTTTTTTTTTTTTTAAATTATGGTTTGTCCACTGAAAGACTTTTTCCGTAAGTTTCTACTTGCTCCTAGGGATGCAACCGGGGCGGGTCGTTATAGGGTACCCGCCCGCCCGCCCCGCTAAAAAACCCTATAGGGTCAGACCCTATAGGGTTTAGGATCGGGTTTTGGGTTGTACTCATAACCCGTTGGGAAAACCCGACCCGATTTAATTTAAAAAAATTAAAAATTTTAGTTTAAGAAATTTACTTATTCATTAGTTGAATGATGCTTTTCATATAATTATTTTGTTATTCATGTATTGAATCACATGATAAGATATAAATTATATTTACAATTAATAATCACTGACCAATTATCCAGAGAAAATCGGTTTCCATGTGCAACCTTCCCCACTTTTTCAAAATTCATTTCTTTTTCATGCAACACAACAAAGTATAAAAATTAATTTTCTCAGAAAAAATAGATATTATTATATATATATATATATAAGGACAAATAAATCAAGAATATATATATTATTATTATTATGAGTTGGATGTATTATATATATATATATATAGATATGTAAGTCTTCTAATAATTTTAGGCAATGACATGTCTTGAGTTATTGACTTTATCTTATATATTCAGTTTTCATGCTTAATAATTTTTACCTGTCTTTAACGTTTTCTAATTTTTTTAAAATAAAAATTAGGATTTTTATCAACTCCATTGAAATTTTTGCCCTCCTCAACATGCCTCACTACAATAATAATTTAATGAAATAATAAAATGATGCATTTAATTATGTAATATATTAAACGGGGGGTTCGGGTCGGGGCGGGGGTTCCTAAATAATCGGGTCGGGTCGGGTCGGGTTCTGGGACACCCAATTTGTAATCGGGTCGGGTTTGGGACAGGATGACCCGACCCGAACCCGACCCGTTTACATCCCTACTTGCTCCATTCTTGTTTACGAAGACAATGATTTTCCTTTTTTTTTTTTTTTGGAAAAGATCCGGAAGAAAATTTTTTAAATAAAACACTATATTATTAAAAATGGAAACATGAAAGATCAAAATTTTTTGGCTTTTCTTTCCCACCTAAAATGAAGAATGTGGTATTTATAGTAAAAAAGGAGAAATGGCGATATATAATGGAATCAAGCTTTATTTTACTTTGAGCATGAAGCAAAATTAAAAAGTATGAAGATAAATTACACGGATACTCTCTCTCGAAAATTTAAAAATTACAAGTATTTTAGTTTTCCAAAGTTGACTTGCATGATCGAAAATTCCTAATTTTATGCTGATATAACTAAATGTAATATAAGGTAAAATATATATGATATATCTATTAACTCTAAAAAAAATTATCTAATATAAATGACATACACTTCAAAGGAAAATCATGTGTGATTAATGTATAAATATATAAATTATATATACATCTATTAGATACAATTTTGTATTGATATTTTAGTATTTATTTTTATATAATTTTTATTTTGACATGTCGGCAATCATATAATTTTTTTAAATATATTTAACTAAAGATATTTAAACTATATATATAATTAGAAAATAAAAAAAAATCTAATGACAAAAGAAAAGGATAAAATAATGATTTGAAAAAAAAATCTTTTAATGTTTACACACCACCACCACCACCATAAAAACAGCCACCACTTTTGGAGAAGTAACTACTTATGTAAGAGATAGTGGTAGCAATTTAAGATATAATCCGTGAGTCCAAATTCATTATAACACAAACATATATAATATATCTATTTCATATAACGAAAGATTTATAACATATATATAATGTATAAATTATTCACTAATCACCTAAAAATTGTATGTGTATGAATGAGTTTTACATATATACACATATATCTTATGAACATTTTTTTATATATATTACATGACATAAATATTTATACGACATAGTTACATATAAATGCATACAATATATACACTCTCTGAGCTATATAAATATATATAGATGTTTATTATATATAACATACTGACTTTGTAAATGTTCTATACATAATATGCATTTTAATATAGATATTTATATAACATGTTACATATATAAATATTTATCTAAGATATCTGGTTTGGATGTTGTATTATATATATTGTGTATGTGTATTATATATATAGCAAATAAATTAACTACATATTAATAGATCCATTATATAAATATATATTTGTTTTGCTAGATATGATCTATACTTTATATATGTTGTATGTATATTCTATATATAATTTATAATGAGTAAATTTCATGGTAGTGTCATAATGTTTAGAGATAAATTCATTTTAGGTATTAGCGTCTGGAGAAGTGGGTTGGTTTAGGTATCTATAATGGTCTGTTGGTGACATTGACATAGTTAGAAAAAGTACTGTTAAGTGTCACATTAGCAATGATGTGCACAACTTGAAATTATAAGAAGAAGAACTTGTTGAAACCTAGACTTAAAAAAAAAAAAAAACAAAGAGAGAAACATAAGGAAATTAAGGGAAAAAAAAGAAATAATTCAAATTTTGAGGAGTTTCACATGGATTTGGACATATCTACTATGAGTATTGTGACTTCGAACTTAAAAAAAAAAAAATTCATCGAAACAAGGGAGTGGAATAAGGATGGCAATAATATCTTCTTCCATGTAAGTATTTTCTCTCTCTAAGTCCCTCTCTTTAGCCACTCTCTCTTTAACTCAACATCCCTATCTCTTAGGAACCTACACAAACCCATACTGTCGAGCCGTTCCTCCTCCTAATCACAACAACACCAAGTTACTCAGTCAGCTCAGCATTCACACACACCTTCCAAAACCACTGTTGTTAACTTACGAGATGCCAAACCTCTACATTCACAATCACAACCTAACCAACTTAGACATGCACGTCACTAGCGTGGGGGTTGAAGAGATGATAATTGGGTTTGTTTGGAGAGATGGTGGCGGTGTTTGTTTGGAATGGTCATGGGTCATCCGCTCGATGAGTGGTTTGGGAAGTTGGGAGATAGCTATATAGTGCGACTGAGTTAACTTGGTAAGGTCTTTGGTTTGCGAGATGGGAGATCAATTTCTAAGTTTCTAAGATGCGATGAGTCCAGGTCAAAGGTATGTGAATAGTGCCTCGATTGTTGCAGTGATAGTTGTTAGTATTTTCGTTCGGTAGGATGGGTCTTGAGTCTGAGGGTGTGGTTGTTCGATTTTGGTTTGGATGCACAACTCAATGATGAAAATAGCTAGTTAGAGTTCAAGTTGTGACAGTAATCGGATGGTCATTTCCTTTATTTCAATATGCTTTCTCTTTTTGTTTCTTGTTTTTTTCTACTTTTCTTTTTATTCCAAATTTCAACAACTACTTTTTCTATAGTTTCAAACTATCCACGTCATCACCAACATGTAACTTAAGATCTATCCCATGAGTCAAAACTCATTATAACACAAACATATATAATATATATTTATTTTATATAATAAAAGATTTATAACATATATATAGTGTATAAATTATCTATTGATCACCTAAAAATTGTATGTGTATGAATGAGTTTTACATATATACACATATATCTTATGAATATTTATATATATATATACATATATATTACATGACATATATATTTATACAACATAGTTACATATAAATGCATACCATATACACTCTATGAGCTATATAAATGTATATAGATGTTTATTATATATAACATACCAACTTTGTAAATGTTCTATACATAATATGCATTTTAATATAGATGTTTACATAATATGTTACATATATAAATATTTATCTAAGATATCTGGTTTGGATGTTATATTATATATATTGTGTATATGTATTGTATATATAGCAAATAAATTAACTAAATACTAATAGATACATTATATATATTTGTTTTGCTAGATATGATCTATACTTTGTACACATTGTATGTATATTCTGTATATAATTTATGATGAGTAAATTTCATGGTAGTGTCATAACGTTTAGAGATCAGTTCATTTGAAGTATTAGCATCGAAAAAAGTAGGTTGGTTTTGGTATCTATAATGGTCTGTTGGTGACACCGCTTAAAATAGTTAGAAAAAGTATCGCTAAGTTTCACGTCGGCAATAATGTGCACAATTTGAAATTATAAGAAGAAGAAGAAGAACTAGTTGAAATCTAGAATAAAAAAAATAGAGAAAAATAAAGAGAGAAAACATAATGAAATTAAGGGAAAAAGCAATAATTCAAATTTTAAGGAGTTTCATATGGATTTGGACATATCTGCTATGAGTACTTTCACTTCGAATTTTAAAAAAAAAAATCATCGAAACAAGGATGGTCATCATATCTTCTTTTATGTAAGTATTTTCACTCTCTAAGTCCCTTTTTCTAGCCACTTTCTCTTTAACTCAACGTCTCTATCTGCGGGGAACCTACATAAACCTATATTGTCGTGTCATTCCTCCTCCCAATCACAACTACACCAAGTTACTAAGTCAACTCGGCATTCGCACTCACTTTCCAAAACCACCATTGTCAACTTATGAGACGCCAAACCTCCACCTTCACAATCATAGCCTAACCAACTTAGACACGCACGTCAACAACGTGGTAGTTGAATACATGGCAGTGGGGTTGGTTTGGAAAGATGCTTGTAGTGCTTGTTTGGAATGGTTGTAGGTTATCCACTCAATGAATGGTTTGGGAAGTTAAGAGAGCTATATGGTGCAACTAAGTTAACTTGATAAGGTTGGTTTGCAAGATTGGGGATCAATTTCTAAGTTTCTAAGTTGTGGTGAGTCTGAGTTGAAGGCATGCGAGTAGTGTCTTGATAGTTGCAATGATAGTTGTTAGTGTTTTGGTTCGATAGGATGGGTTTCGAGTCTGAGGATGTGGTTGTTCAATTTTGATTTGGATGCATGACTCGATGATGAAAATGCTTAGTCAGAGTTCAAGCTGTGACAGTAATCTAATGGTCATTTGCTTAATTTCATTATGCTTTCTCTATTTGCTTTTCTTTTTTTTTCCTTCTTTTCTTTTTATTACAAGCTTCAACGACTACTTTTTTTATAATTTGAAATTGTCTACGTCATCACCAACATGTAACTTTACAATGCTTTCCTAATGGTCTTAAACGGTGTTACTTACTAACGGTACAAATGCCTAAATCAACCTATTGCTCCAAACGTGGATACATCTTTTTAACCACTTAAAACGTTGATATCTCAAATGAGCTTTTCTTAAATGTTGTGACTTTCTTGTGTAATTTATCTAATTTATAAAATGATACACATGTATATAATTTGTTTATTGAATTAATGGTTTTATCAATTTGTAACTTAACTAAGGATAAAAAGGTCACTTATCTAATTTTTTATTCATGCTGGAGAGGGAATAAAAAAAACCTAATAGGCGAACTAAACTATATATTCCTCTATTGAAGGAATAAAGAGATTATCAACAATGGAAATTCCTGATTCATTTTATAAGTAAAAAAGGTAATAGGGCATGTGATACACCTATAGGACTATCACTAGGGTATCAAATAACTAATTAACAATTAATTGATAAAAAAAACCCAATCATGAGATGAAATTGGGATTTTAAATCAATGGGTTAAAGAGAACTCCGAATAATGATATTTTGCATCATAAAGGAAGATCTCAATGACACTTGTGAATGATATTACGCACAAAAATTCACTTATGTTTGCACTTGCCACAAACTTTACGATTGATAAGAGTAAAGAAGTCACTACAAGCAAGAAAACTTGATTAATGAGAGTGACACTTTCGTCTAATCTTAAAGTCAAAGTTATACAAATTGAAGATTTTTTTTTTTACTTTTTTATTTTAGCCAATTTAGATTATTAGTCAAATTTTAAGTCTAATTATTTTGGTTAGTTTCCAGATTTCCGTATGTGTCTGAAGTTCATGTTAGGCTTTTTGCGGAGCGTATTAATAGGCTAGTGCTCTCATCAATTGTTACTTGTTCAGAATGCCATTAGTGTTTAAGTTTTGTGAGCCTTACTCTATGAAAGACTTAGTAATCTTATTTAGTATTTAAATATTGATTATTATCTTATTTGCCTATTGTTTAGTTGTGATGGATGTCATTAATCAAATTTTAATTTTTTAATTTACAAATGGTAGAATTTATAGATTTGTGTTTTTATTCACAGACTGATTGACTTTAATACTTGTGTTTTCTTTTATCAAGTATTGATTTCATTTATATCCCTTTTAATTTTTATCCATTACGACACAAAATTGCACAAAAAAGTACTTTTTTTGGTATCTGTAAATCCTGATTTCAAGAATGAATACAAATTCCTATAAGTTGAGATTGGAGGGAGACAAGATTCCCACAAATTTGCTTTATATTTGTAACGCTTTACGTCCATGGTTTTATAATATCCTACGTGTCTACAGTTAATTAGAGACATGCTAAGACTATTAACCATATCTAATAGTCATTAATCTCCAAACACACATCTATAATACTAACAATAGATCGGCAAATACATACTAGTCTACTCTCGCACATATATAAGTAATCACAACTTACATAGTGATAATATTAGTTAGCTTAGAGAGTGCACCAATTCAAACCGATACTATCTATCATTAAATAACTAAAGAGTCCATGAATAAATGTAGCACACTAAATCACAAAGGTTTAGGCCATAACACATATACTACAAACATAATAGAAGTCCCTGTCTCCATAAAATCAACAAACCTAAATATAATAGTTAACTAGATAATCTTCTCCACTATCATCCTCTCCATAGTCTACTATAATGATGTATCCAAATAAATTAAGAGTTAAAGGAGTGTCATATGTATTTGAAAAGAAAATGAATGAACTAAAGCTCAATATAGTAAATCAACAACCAAACATAAACAAGTTAAGTTTATCCTTATGAATTAACTTAATCTTAAGTATAAGCAGAGAAGCAACTTGATGATGAAGCTTATAAAGAGTATCATCACTTAACTACTAGGATAGATGAATGAAGGGCGATCGTTAAATGGTAAGGTCGCTCATGCCCATAAGGCCCTTCCAATGAAGCTATTATCTTGGAATGACCTCATGAGCTTCAATCTCTGAAGCTCTCAAAACTTGTCCATGTAGGTTCTTTGTCCATTCCCTAAGACCTTAATGAGGATGGAAAGATGGTTTTTCCCATCAGGGGGACTGGATGAAACACTAGAAGGATGCCACTACAACCAATATAGTTCCCGACTTTATAGGAAAATGAAACTTAAGGCATTGTACTGTAGATTTGTAAAGTAAGAAATACCATTAGAAAGATATCAATCAGACCAAACTATATCAGTATGATTAGGTTGTGGAAATCAATCTTACTTCCAGGCTTTTTGAGGACTAACTCCACAATTCCACAAGGGAAGGACTTAGCCAAAATGATGTCAATTGTCTTTCGTGATTGGCAGAATTGCACATCAAATGGTTTATGAATCAATTTGATTCACTTGCATCCCCAAGTGTAAAGGTCACTTTAAATAGAGAGAAGTTATATTAAGTGTATTTAAAATAATATGCAGGCTATATAAAATAGATAGATTGTAATGATGGTGTATGTACAAGGATTATGAACTTTAAACAAAATTACATTTTGTTTTGCTTTTTTTTTTTAAATATTTAGACAAGGGTGTAATATTTCATTAATCAATGCAATCATAGTTTTTATATGTAGATAGTTCTTAAAGCTATCAATAACTTTATAACTTAGTAATATTAATTCAATTCCTAAAGTGAGATGAATTCCACCTGTAAAATGATGGTTCTCATTGTAAAAGTTCGAAAAAAAAATTCCTAAAGCGTCTTTTGTTTAGTACCTAGAAGTGCTCTAGAAAAATTTAAAGAAGAGGAATCTAACCAATAGTTTTAAAATGCATTTATAGTTATCCAAAAACTAGAATAATAGGGAAGGTGTAAAGATAGTATTGTAAAGCTAAGGCATCACCGGTAATTGTATGCAATTATGGTTACCTCTATTAGAGTTCAAAGATTCATAGTTAGTTGAATTCGATAGGGTTGACTTAGTGTCATAATTATCAGAGCTAGGATTTTGGAACTTGCTAGTTACTTGTTTGCATTAGTTTTTCCAATTGGCTTTATTAATTTTCCGCTAATGCTAATTTCAAAATATCATTATCATTTTTTTTAATCAGACACAAAAGCATGGAAGTATTCAAAATCTACATAGGATACCATAGATGTAAAAAAAAATACTAAAAAAAATATTTCCTCTCTCAATAAAGCTGACAATTTCTTCTAACAAGGTCCTTGTGGTTAATCCATGTCCATTGTATATACAATTGTTTCCCTTTTTTAACCGTATAGACCCTCTGAAAAAAAATTTCTAAGATTTTCTACTTCGTATAAAAAGTTGCAAGTCAAATCCTATTATATAATAGGTAAAAAAATCTAAATACTAAGAAGACACAAACTAGGGATTGTTAAGAGCAAAATACGCTAAAAATTTTATAGTTGTGTAGTTATAGTACTAGTAATAAAGTTGATTTCCAATATGAATGTGATATGGATGGAAATGCACCTATGGAGTTTGAAGAGGGCTTAGCTGTTAGTTAGTACCCGCCAGCTTGGGGCGAACCCTTTTACTCTATTTTATTATATATACTTAGTGAAAGGAAGGTTTTTTTTTTTTTTTTTTGCATCGTCACATCATGAATCTAACACAAACATATTGAATGAACCCTAATGTTGGGCCAAGACAAGCCATAGCGTCTATGTCCATGTCTAGTCAAGATGATTAGATATTGAGGTGGTAGTTGTTTTATGATGGTTAAGATGGAGGTGTTGTAATGGCAATGGAGATAATGGTGGTGATTTTTTTTTTTTTTATGATAGAGGCTAGTGTTGTAATTAGAGTGACTTTATAGTTTAGTCCTAACATCTGATGATATATTCAAAGCATAATTCTATAAAATTAGCTTATCTTCAACTGAAGATGTTCTCGCTTTTTATAAAAAAGAAAAAAATTTGCAATGCAAAACAGTAAAGGATGCTACAATGATAACTTCTATTGTTACAATGATGACTCCTACTGCTACAGTGATGACTCCTACTGCTACAATGCTTTGTTTTTCTATATCCTTTCTTCCTTTTTGGCAACTCTTACGTTTCCTTTTGTCCCCCTTATAAAGCTTTATTGAATATGGAGGAAGTATGTTACAATGGTAGGGGAAATTTGCTACAACTATTTCAAAAACTCTTTTCTTCACCCTCTTGGCTTATCTTCAACTAAGGACGTTCTCGCTTTTTATAAAAGAAAAATTGCAATGCAAAATAGTAAAATGATGCCACAATGATGACTTCTATTGCTACAGTGTTCTTTCTTTTGTATCCTTTCTTCCCTTTTATCAACTCTTACGATTCCTTTTGTCCCATATATATATAATATATATATTAATCTACAAATCTGTTTAGATCTTCCTATCCTTTCATTTCTTCATCTCCATCCTCAGTGTAATTGGGATCATATGGATTGTCCTTTTTATCTTGTTCATCTTCCATATTAAAACTTTCTTGAAGTGTCTTCAAATTTGTTTCATACCTTGGCCAATTTGCTCCCTTTTGCTTTGAGAAGAAAATTTTCGTCTTAGGAGTTGCAGTAAGATGAAATTTTGGATTTTCTGGTATATACATTATCATTTTGTCAGCAGTGTATAGATTCAATTGCTCTTCCAAACTGTTAGTTGATTCCAGCATGTGGATCTTTTGGATAATTGAAACCTTTCCTCTAATTGGAGAATTCCAAAATCAAGTTAATGCTGGTCTGGATTCAAATTTTAACCATTGTGATGGTATTGCATTTATTTTCACATAGTATTTTACAAGGATATCATGTTTCTCATGTTTCCATTATATATCCCTTAAGGCTGCTAAAACTTCATGAAACATTTTTCCCATGGATTAGGTCATAAATTGTGGAAATGTGCCAACAATTTATGTGACAAGTCCATAATCCAGAAGAGTAGCCAATGTGTATTCCCGGTTTCTTATCCTAAATCCTTTGAAATAGTTGAGACCTATAGCTTCTATGTGTATATTGTAACATACATGTCTTGGACAATAATATTTATCCTAATAATGATTATTTATTTTAACCTATGAATCCTTTCCAAAATAGGATTAACATGGAGGGTTTGAAAAGCCTTTACCCTTACCATAGTTCAAATCCTACTCCATCAAAACATTATGTTCTTCCCGAATTGCCCTTTGGAGTAATATAAAAGGCTTTAAAAATACTTCCTTTGCATATCCTTGTATTAGCCATTTTGGAAGAGATGGAAGTTTTGAAATAAATTCATTTCTTTTGAAAAAGATGAATGCTGTTGCATTTTCATATTCTTCTTGAGGTGTTTTTCCTATTTTCCTTCTTTGAAATGGAAATGCTTCCTTGTAGTCTTTAATGTGTTTCTTAATACTTTCAATACTTCTCTTTTTGTTTAGGTTTGATTTTTCTATGATTTTGAGAGAAAATATTTTATTTTCCTATTCTTCCTTTAAAGAGTTCAAATTTGTATATCTTTGTGTATCCTTAACATAACTTGTGGTACTTTTAACACTCTTAAAATTATCAAGAGTAGGATCCACATAAATTTCCCATTTTCTTGACATTTACTTGACCCAATTTGCTACCGTTTCAAGATCATTGAATCCTCTCCATGAAGGATTTGGGTAATCTATTATTTTGTTTTAAACATCAATCCAATAGTAAAAGACTCCTGACAAATGTCTTTTTGTGACTCCATACATTTGATATTTCCTTTTAATTTGTCCTTTTGTCCTTGTGTTCTTTGTAATGATTCATTCTCCTATGACCTTTTCATGTAGCAAGTTTCTTGTATACCTTTGACACCCTGTGTTTCTTTTTCATTGAAATACCTAGTTAGAGCATAGCAAATTACATATTTGAACTTTTCTTGACTAGTTAAAGACCATACACTGTCTATGAGAGCCATATGTGTCTCTCCTTTAATATTAATTGGTGGTGGTACTTGAAACTTTCTTAGAGAATTTGTTGGTAATATAGGTAGAGCTATATCACCAATCATGACTTTTCGTCTATCCATAACTTCTGATAAACTTGTTCCATGAGATCGAAAACTAGAACTGCTTGTCTGTAAACCTTGAGAAGACATTGGCCTCTTTTATGGCCTAAAGCCTTTATTCCTTTGAAATTCCATGTTTTCCTAAAAAGAAAATTATATTAATAAGCCAAATAATTCATCTACTGCAGTATTATGTTTCCCCTTTATATATTCAAATTCTACCTTGTATCCTTTATTTATTATTACATCTTTAAATTTCAACCATCTTCTCCTACTCATTTTATTACTCCATGTGTTCTTTTAGAACTTGACTATAGCTTCACAGTCTGTTCTAATTAACATCTCTTTTTTATTTATAAAAAATAATATAAAATTATCTAAACAATTTACGACAACCATACTTTCCTTATCTATACTTGGTAAATTCTTTTCTTTAAACTTCCTACTTATGTACCTGCAAATTTCTTCAGTTTTCCTTTCATCATATTTATGGAGTTTCCTTAACAAAATTCATCCTCATCCTAGATCATATCCATCATTTTCAATGATTAAGAAATCTGTGTCTAAGGATAATATTAACTTTGGTAACATTTTGACTTGTTCTTTTATTTTCCTTATTTGCTTTATGTCCTCATAAGACAAACTTTTAAAACCTGAAATTTTGTTATAAAATGGTCCTACAAAAGAATTCAAATCCTTTATAAAAGGTCTTACATAATTTAGTAAATAAAAAAATGCATGTAATTGCTTTTTGTTCATTTATTTAGGAAATTCTATCACCTTTTTTATTATGTGTTTCTGTAACTTGATTTTTTCTTCTCCTATTTCTATTCATAAAAATTCAATATTCCTTTTGAAAAACTGTGCCTTTTTGTGCTTATTACTATTTCCTATCTTTGAAATTTTGAAAGCACCATCTTTAAATGCCCTATGCGGTCATGTTTATTTTTGAAAAAAAAAAACAAGAACATCATCCATATAAATTGCAGTAAAATCCTTTAAATTTTGAAAATCTATATCCATTTTCCTTTGAAAAATTGAAGGTGCATCTTTTAATCCGAATGGCATAATTTTTCATTGGAAATGTCCTTGTGGAAAGGTGAAAGTAATCCATGGTTGCGCCTCTTCATCCACTTTACCTGCCAAATTGTGACTTACAATCAAACTTACTGAATATGTAATAAATTTGTATTTTTTAACTATTTCAGTTATGTTAGGAAGATTGTAAGAATAATCTCTTGTGTTATCATTCAATTTCCTATAATCTATTATCATTCTTGATTTTCCCCTTGCTATTTCACTCGTTTTCCTAACAATAAATGTAGGATTTTTGTGCTGACTGTCCGACCTTTCTATGACCCTTAATTCTAGCATTCTTTTATGTGCATTTCAAAATCTTCTCTATCTAAATTATCATACTCTATTGCCCTGGAATAAATTCTTAAGCTAGGATTTATTATATCTAAGTTACATACTATCTTATTCCTTTCCCAAAACCTTGTTGGATTTTCACAAAAATTTTCTTTATTTTCCAGGCTACTAATGGTTTAATCAATATCTGGGTAATCTGTTTCCAAATATTAATTTTCCAAAATCCTATATACCTTTTCCCATTTTCCCATTTTACCATTTTTCCTTTAGTTAATTCTATTTCTTTCCGTTCTATCTCTTCTTCCAAGAATTCATTTAATTCTTCTTATTCCTATAAATTTTCCTCTATTTTTATTTTACCATTTTCCTTTTCTTGACATTTCCTAATCTTGACATTCATAATCATTTTCATCACGCCTTTGCAACAATCTAATATCTGGTTCTGTATTTTCTAAATAGTTTTGATATGCTGTAACTGGATGTCCTAAAATATTTACAGTGTATCTAGTTATCAAGATTCCATGGTGATTACTTAAAAGAAAATCTAGTCCTATTATACATCTAATTTTTGAACTAACAAAATTCCATAATTGTATTATTTTACTATGCATATGTACAATCCATTCTTCTCCTGTGAAAAAACTTACTTTATGTTTTTTTATACATCCACACTCCTTTATATTATTTCCATGTATATCTGAACTAATTCTACATATATCCATTTACTCAACTTCATCTATAGGTGTTATCCTTTCATCTATTATGTTTGCAATGCTACCTGTATCTATCAATGAATCTAGTTCTATTGTCTGTGTCTTAACGAATAACCTTGTCCTAATTTATATACCTATGAACTATTGAACTTTGTAACATGCATTTCTTTTGTGCTTGACATTTTTAATTTCCTTATCCTTTCTAGAGATGTATTTGTTGCTCCCATGTAGCTTCTTATTGTATCATCACGATCATCTTCTTCTTCTCTTATTATTTCATTTGCTCATATTGTCCTTTGCCTTTCCTTTTTCTAAACTTGTTATCATTTCTTTGATTCCCTGTAATTCTTCTTCCATCCCATCTACCTTATTGTCAATCCTCATTATCTTTTCTCCCATTGCATCTTGTTGAAAACTCATATTGGCTACAAACCTTTCATTAAACTAAAACCTTTCATTTCTATATTCCAGACATATTTTACAAGATTTCATCATATAACTTCTGCACTCATATCTGAGTTTAGTTATCGGATATGCAGAACAAAATTTGCTAGATGGTCTTCTAATTCAGTTCCTTGAGTCCAATTATGTCTACAACCTTCTATGTTTTCTCTTGTGTTCATCATTATATTTCATATGTCTTATAACATCCTATTTAGCAATTCAACCTTTTCATCTTGATACTTTATCCCTATTTGTTCTTTGTAAGGATTGTGATAACCTTGATTTAAGAACATTCCTGTAATATCAGTTTCATCCTCAATATCATATTCTCCTATCATCATTCCCTATGGATCTATTATTGATACTATACTATAGATTATTTCTGTATCACTCATGTCTTCATCTATTGCCAAAATGTCTTCATTCATACCTTCCACTAAAATACTTGTCATGGTGTTACGATTATGCCTTTTAGGACATGCTTTTGCCAAATGTCCTTTCTCATTACAAGTATAACACTTTAATTTATTCTTGTAAACCCTATTTTTATTTTATTTTATTTTCTTACATGCCTCTCTTGTTTCAACCATGGCTTTTTTGCTCTACTTTTCTTTGCAAAATATTTCTTTTTAGGCCTGTACTTTGGTTTTGGTCTCCTTTTATTCCTTTCTCTTACTCCATATACCTGTGGAGTATAAATAGTTTGACAGAAATTATAATTTCCTCCTTTCAATTGCTTGTTTATTTGTAAAGCTGTACATTTTTCTATTATCTTATCTACAAGAAACTTTATCCTAGTTCCTAAGTTATTTAAATCTTCTCCTAGAGTTGGTTTAACCCTTTCCTTGCATTCTTTGTACACTTCTGCTCGTAATGGCGCTGGTAACTTTAAAAACAATTTGTCCACTATCAATTTTTCATAATAGCTGCCAGCAATGGTGCAATTATAGAAAAAATCTTGTATGTACCTTTAACAAAATACCAATCCTTTATTTGCATCTGCTATAAATTCCTTATGGTATCTTTTTGTTGGTCATATCCCCCAATCTGTGGTGCTTCTCTAGTTAAACTAGTCTTATCTTACAGCAAAAATTGTATGGATTTGCCCCTAAAGTTTTGTTTGTAGCTACATGTTGTGGAAAATTTTTCTTGTAAGACTCCCACATTACTCTTGCAGTTTCTCCTAAAAAAGACTCTAAATATATGTACATCTGATCTGTATCTTTTGTTAAAGGACTATCTCCATGCTTTAACAACCATTCGTGTCTAATTATCTACCAAGGGTTGCGGATCATGTGTACTTATATTAAGGATTCTTCTATTGTCTATCAAATTCCTCTTATCCAATGTTTCAAACGTCATCCTTTTTCCTTTATACATCGTATCTCCTGATTCTCTTTCAACATAATGAGTATAGAGTACTCTACTTGGAATTCCTTCTCACATGTCCTATCCTCTATATGTTACTACAAAGAGAACTGTATTTGACCATGTATCTTCATTATTATCCATCATAGCATTCTCAGATACATGTGTTAAGGTCTCAATGTCTCCTTATGATCTTGTTTCTATCTGAAAGCTTTGTCTATACTCAAAATCTTGCTCTATTTGCATCACTTCATTTGCTAGTTCTAATAAAGTTTCCCTTTCTTTATTTTCCTTTCCAAAACAATAAACATCTCATTGTTCTATTTTCCTTTTAAACCTTACTTCTTGTATTTCTCCTAAAATTCCTTTCTCTTCTAACCATATTTCATAAGGAATGGGATCTTCTCTATGTCTTATCAAAAAACCATTTTTCCAGTATTGAATTGGTTTTAACAACTCCTCGTCACTTGTATCCTCGTCTTCCTTTTTAAGACTCCATTGGTTAGCCTTTATTTCTTAATTGTGTCATCTACACAACTTGAATTTGACATCCTATCTCCTTTCATCCTGAAATGTCTATTTGTTCTAACACATTCATCATTTCTAATGTTCCCCTTTCTTCCAAGGTTTGGTTAAGTTTTCTTACTCATTATTCTCATCACCTGTGGATCTTGGCCTATCATCATAAGATCTAAATCTTAATGAATATGTGCCATCTGAGTTAGGATACATCAAACTTCCTGTAGGAACTTTTTGTGTTTCACTTGTCATATTCTTGTTTACATTTCATTCTTCTCCTTATAGAGCAGAAGAGCCTATTCCCATTGGTTCTATCATCTTTATTCCTTTTGTTGCCATTGAATCTATGATTCCTTTTATATCAAGCTTATAAGATATTTCACTATTATTTGTTGTTTTACAAATAAAGCTAATATCTATAAACAAGTTTTCACCTATATTATCCTCATATCCTTTACTTTGAAGCCCTATTTCAATATTGCTAAGATTGTTTATTGAAATGATAAAATTAGGTGCACAGTAAAACAGTCCCTTTCCACTGTTTACATCTATTTCTATGGTCGTAATTACAGTCTTTCTCATATCACCTTTCCATGATTTGTCCATTAACATTACTAGCACCTTTCCTCATACCTTTTCTCTTGTTAATCCTCTAACTCATATGACTATTAGTTCAAGAAGGACTAGAGTTTTGCCTAACTTTTTAGCTGCCTTAGAAATTCCTTTGTGACTAACCATATATTTAATGGTCATGTTGTGACTGAAATCCTTTCTTCTCTATTTGACTTGAACAATCCCATTTTCCAACTCAAGATTCCTGCTTGGTATTATCTTTTGGGATTTAAAAGAGTAATGGCATAATTCAAATAGATTCAAACATCCTTATCTATGTCTACTACTTCTTCCAAATGTGTCATATGATCTCCTCGTTTTATCTTTCCAATGTTTATTCTATCTAAAATTCCTACTGTAAAGGTTGTTTCTACAGAACTTGTACTAGACCTTAAGGATTGTAAAACACGTGATTCTCCTATGAATGGTCTAAAACTATCTAAAAACCTAGCATCATCTTGTCTATTATACCTTTCATCTTTCCTATTATTCATTTCTTCACTTTCTTCTTCTATTACCCTAGTTTCTGTGGTTCTTGAAACAGGTTCATTTTGAAAGAGATTTCCACTCTCCTTTCATAAAATAAGCCTTTGGTATGTTTTCTTTCCTTTCAACTGGTAGCCTTTCAAGTTTACTTATTATCTCATCTAACTCCTTTTGATGATTATAACTATTTCCTTCTATGCCTTTTCTTCTCAAAACTTCTTCTAGGCTACGACTCAAATTGTTGATCTTTTGATGAAGCATAACTAGTAATGCTATAATTGTATTATTTTGTCTAATTGTGGCTCTTATGACATCATTTACTGGTTCTATATTTCCACAAAATCCTTTATATGTTTGTGCAAATTCCTTTATGTCTTCTAAGGCAAATATGTAATCTTCATCTGCATCTAGGCCACCATGACTGGTCATCCTAAAAATGTCTTCTTTATTTTTTGTACCATTCCTTCTATACTTTTTCTTAAGTTAGCTAACCATTTTGATTATTTCTTTAGCTCCTTTATTACTAAATCTTGATTTCTTTTTACTTCTTCCTTTTGTGCTTGTCTTATAGCCTTTATATGTTCTAACTGCTTCAATTTTCTTTCTATATCAACTTGTGTTTGCTTTATGTAGCCAACCTTTTCTATTATCTCCTTTACTTGTTTATCTTTTCTTTTCATCCATTCTCCTAAAAAGTTGTGCACTTTATACAAAGTATCTAAATCCTCGTGAACAATTGTACTAAAAGATATAATTAAGTCTACTATGCTATTTAACTGCTCGTGATCTGAATGCAACAAGTGTGGTGAATGCTTAAAATAATAGAGATGAGAAAAACTATTATCTTCTACTTTTATCCTATTATGCTCATTGATTTCTAAATTTAACCAATCAAAATTCCTAATCGTGAAGTTTTGTACTAGGTAATATACAAGGATCTATTAACCTAATTTGACTTAACTGCTTTCCTAATCCATTTATGTCTTCCTTGTCCTTTAAATCTGTAAGGTTCCTTTCAAAACCTTCCTTTAGATAAATATACAACCTATGCTTTACTAGAAACTTGTGGATGTGCATAAACTGTTCACCTACTTCTTTAACCTTTTCATACAAATCTGTGATATTAATTTCTATTTCTAGACCTAACTCATGTATATAACCTTCAACCTTTTTTATGGTTAAATTTCTAACTTATCTATAGCTTGTAAGAAATCATAAAGCCTTTTATTATAATTATTGTTTCCTATGATCCTGTCAAAACTTGCGCTCATCCTATCATACTTATTGTTAAAACTTCATAATAATTTATCTTTTGATTTACCCTTTCTATATCCTTTTCAATTTGGTCTATAATCCAAAGAGTCATTTTATGATCCTTTAAAAGTTTCTTTTCTTCAGATTCCGTTTAATATTTTCCTTTTTCTAATGCATTTTCAATCCTTTAATATCCTTTTTTCTGGTAATCTAATATCCTTTTTTTCTATCTTTATGTAATCCTTTAACCCTTTTATCCTTAAGTTCTTATCATTTATATATATATAACATAACTATGCATCACACCATCATGCTACTTATCATCCCTTCATAATATCTTATAAGTTCATTATATCTTGCTATTTCTCTTTCTCTTACATAAATTATATCTAAAATACACCTATGGTGTATATACACTACCGCTGACTTGTTTTTACACATTTCTATTATTTTTTCTATTCTTTCTTTTGTTGATTAATCCTTTTTAAATCCTTTTCTATAACTTTTACAAGATTCTTATGCCTTTTTGTTGTGTCCTTATACCTTTTGATGTACTATATGTATCTATGTGTAATAATCTTTAAACATCAAATATTCTCTAGGATTTATTGACAAATCTATTATATTACATATTATATCTAATATATCAGAAATTGCAACGGTTATAAAAAGATACCAAATAAACATAAAATTTAAAACCATATCATCCTGTAAACCTTATTATATTATCCTCGCAAACCTTTATTTTACTCCTTGTTTTTTCAATAAAATTATAATTACTATGTAACTTACTATATATCATTGTCATTTGTAAAGTACTTATAAAGTTCCCGTTGCTTGGAGTTAGGTCCTCAAAGTGTAATTCCGAAAGACTTTTAAGCTGTTCTATGTATCCTTTTGTTCTCTTTATAATATTCCTGAGCTTTTTAATTTCCTTTCCTTGTTCCTTTATGTATTCTTTAATAAACATTCATATAAACCATTCATAATCGATATAAACAAATCAATAGTTTAAACAACTGGATATTAATAAACAAATAATAATAAAGCTAAAAAAAGAAACAAACTGACAATATAAAATAATAATAATAGTAAAATAAACTAATTCTATTAACAATAGTTGCATGCTTTCATGGTTGTTATCTTCTTTGTTTAAGCATAAGAATGATTTATTGCCTTAGTAGTTTTATAATGGTTTGAATATGATTTTCATGATTCATGTAAGTAATAGAGTTGAATAAGTTTTGGAGTGTGTTGAAGTTGTTGTTTAATGTTCGATAGGAGATGGGTGTATGAGGAAGATGAGGAATAGTGAATATGGGGTTTTGATGGAAGAGATGATGGTGTTTGATGTTGTTAGAATGAATATAGAAGTATTAAAAGCATGGACACTAGCTTGTATGACGCTTAGATGATGTTTTGATGAAGATAAAATATGTAAAATTGATAAACGATGTAAAGGAAGGGAAAAAAATTTCGAAATAGGGAAACGGGACATACACGGGTCATGTATGTTGACTCGTGACTTATCAGAAGCTTGAAATGAAGCATTATATATATACACTAGCCACATACACGGGTTGTGTATATCCACTCATGACTCCACAGTAAGCAAACTTCTTTGCGCATGGATATACACTACTGATATATACGGGGTCGTGTATATTTCCCCACAGCAACATGTTTTCGTAAATTAACCATAACTTTTTCATATGAAATCGAATTGAAGTGATTCAAAATGCGTTGAAAAGATTAAAAAGAGATCTACAACTTTTATATTTTGAGATTTTGCAAATTTTAAAAATACCAATGCCAAAATTTTATTCCTTTCTAGTTGCAATGTTTTCCAAACAAGTTAAAAACCCGTGTTTGCTAGTTAAATGTATGTAATTAAGTTAACATGAATCTTTTAGGGATACAATGAAATAGATAAATGATAGTTAATTTTATATATATATTGTATATGTGAATAGGAATTATTGTATAATTTTGAAGTAATGATGATTTATGTGAAATAGTTTCTTGGACAGATTTCCGCAATGAACTAAGTTCAAATATCGGTCTTTTTCCTGATAAACCTAGTTATCAAGGTACGTAATAACTTTCTTGTGATTGTTAGGTTAGGCATATTCTAATAAACTTAATTAAAGATGAATTAAAGATTGTTTGAAATTGGTTGTGCTTGAGTCGTTAAATCTAGTCTAGGGAGCGGCAACCCTATCATGATGCAATGACATAGTAGTTAGGCGCTTAAGCTACTTTTGTCATGATGCAATGACTTCATGCAATGATGCAATGGTGACTTCTTTTAAATGGCTAGGCGGGTAATTGATAGGGTGGATAGCATCGAGGTAACATTTGCTTATTCTTAAGTGGAAATAATATGATTCAGTTCACGTTTATGAGATCGTTGAATTAGATGATATTATGGATTAAGTTAAGTAAATTGAGTAATGACTATTAACCCTAAATGAGATTACTAATGTTTTCGGTTAACTTTAGGAGATATAGGTAATTGGGCTATCTATATCAACCTCCTGAGTAGCTGATGTTACTTAGGACCCCCAGATTCCCAAGTTTGAATTGGAGTTTGAATACTCCAGTATTGTTTGATTCACATGATCAAAGATAATCAAATTGATGATTGTTACTTTTGCATTTAGTTTAAGTGTGCTTGCCATTCGTATTTGCTTATGTTATTGCGTACTGGGCCTTTGGCTCACGTTGCTGCTTTGCAAGTGATTTCGATGATGAGTGCTATGATGATATGGGTTATGGAATTGATTGGGAAGCCTTCATGGACGAGTGAGACGGATAGGAATTCCCTTTGGTGATCGAGATTGTTTTCTTTAATTTGTCTAAAAGACTTTTGTGATGTAATTTTTGAGTAGTTTGTGGGCTTGTTGGTTAAGCCATGGTTTGTGATATAAGTATAAGTGGTTTCTTGAAAACTTTATTTCCAAGTGAGTTTGTAAGGTTTTAAAGTGTCGTGGCTTGACACTAATGTAATGTTATATATATATATATATATGTTGATCTACTCATGTGTAAGAGTAGCATCAATTGCAAGTTTTATAAGTAATATAAGAAGTTTAAACAAAAGAGTCGATATAAACTATCTTTTAAAGAAACCTTACATATAATACTTAGGTGTTTTATAATAATTAGGTATTATATGTGGTTGGAGACTTAGCACGCTTAATCATAAGGAGATTAAGTAGGTCGGGTCCTCATAGATTAGAAGCCAACTCAGAAGATATATTAGATATCCATATCCGTAGATTCAAGAATTTAAACTCATATAAGAAACTATACTCATAATCCATTTATCTCAAACTTTGTTAAGACCCTATTTGATCAAACATAAAATAGGAACCCTGCTATGGCTGCGAAGATCGTCCCGTCAAAATACAGAAAGTTCTCCTTTGTCTATCAAAGTATTTTTTTTTTCACTTTGATTAGAGTCATTTATTACAAAAGCATCATCACACCATTCATATTCAAATCAAATAAGCATTTGAAACAACATATTCTCCATATTAAACTAAGGTTTATCCTAACATATTAATGTAGTCCAATTATTAGTTATTAACCTATTATAACTTAATCCTAAGCAAATCGATTAGAGTTAATCATTTAATTCAATTATTAAGCTAAGTTAATCAAACTTAATCAATCTAATCCATTTTAACTTATTCAAGCCCATTTAGTCAAGTTAGACTAAGATTGATTAACTAATTTCATTTTATATCTAAGATTCATATTAACTTAAGTCTATATTAACTTAATCTTAGCTAAGTTAATTAAACTTAATCCACCTAATTCATTTTAGTCCATTCAATTTCATTAAAATCAACTTGAACTTAGATTATTAACTAGGTTCATTTTATATCTAACTCTATATTTAATCAAATTATTTGTTAAGTCTTTAAGGTCACTAAACTCATGCTTAATTATACCATTCAACAAATATAACACATCAAATATCATTTATTTATCTCATTTTAGCTCAAAAAGATTCATTTTATACTTAACTACACACTTTTATCTAGTAAAACGAGTTTTCAACTTCGTTTGAAAAACGTAGCAGCTGGAAAGAATTAAAATTTTTGCATTAATACTTTTTTAATTTACAAAACCTTAAAACATGAAAGTTGTAGATAACTTTTTAACCTTTCCAATGCAATTTGAATCACCTCAATCTGAATTTATATGAAAAGGTTATGATTAAATTACAAAACACTATTGCGCTCCCAGGAGGCTTATCACACCCGTGAGTAGAGAAAAATGCATGATCAGAGACTATCACGACCTTGATCATGCTCGTAATTAGAGAAAAATGCATGATTAGAGGCTATCATGCTCTTGATCATGCTCATAATTGTCCTTAAACTTCAAATCCGAAAAAATAATGGATGTGATCACGTCCGTGATTGCTCCCCTGTGTTGATTTTCCACATTTTTCTTTTGTCTTTAGTTCAAAAATTCAACTTCTTAACTATGCCATATTTCACTCAAAATATTACATAAACAACAAGCAAATCCATTTTAAGTTCAAATAACTCTTCTATACTCATCCAACAACTTTAAACACCATCAACCCCACAATTAATATTCATGATCTTCTCCAATATGCATAAACGACATATGTGTATCATTCATCCATTTTTATCACAAACTCAACCTAAATCTAGCATCAATGCATTATATACACATATAAACAACAATTAAAAAAAAGGAAATAACAAAAACTTATCTTAGTAACAACTCAAACTTCTTGATTTTTTTCATCACTACTCCTCATAAGTTCTTGAAGCTTCTCCTAAAATGATTCCCACCTTCTATCTCTATTTCTATCCTTGATTTCTTCCATGATCTTGTTTAACTTAAGATTTTGGAGTTGAAATTGAGAGAAAGAAGAGAGAAAGAGGAGGAGAAAGGAAAAGAAGAAAAGAAACAGGAAAGGAAAGAATGAAAATAGAAAAAATGAAAAAGGAAAAGGAAAGAAAAAAGTAAAGATAAGAACAAATTAAAGATATTTTCAAAATAGAGTATTAGATTTAAATCTTTATAGTAATTATATTAAATATCAAGATTAATTAGAAAATGATTTGAGAATCTATTTAATACAAATAAATATCTTGATTTAGAAACATAATTTAGAAACTCAGTTTTCAAGAAACTGATATTTAAATCGAGTTTGGGTTTTAAACTGATATTTTTAGATGGGTAAAACCAAAATGAAATTTGAATGTTTAGAAGTTTGTAAAAACATATAATTTGAAAGTTTAGGAAATTAGAGATTTAAATTTCAAGAAATAATGTTATATTTATAAAATTAGAAGAGAATAAAATTCCAATTGGTAAAGAATAGTTATATAAAACAATTAAACAATTAGAGAATAGATAATCTAAATCTCAATTTCAAATTAACCTATTTACTAATTTAATTATATTAATTTGCCTATTCATTTTCTTTATTTATTTATTTACTCATTTAAATATTCTAAACTATACTTACAATTAATTATCTATTAGATTATTCAATTAAGGTATCCTAATTTAACTAGGTTAGGACATAAATAAATATAACTTAAAATAATATATTAGATTATTCAATTAAGGTGTCCTAATTGTATCTATATTAATTATATATTTATAATTTATTTATATTATATTTGTATTATATCTATATCGTATTTGTTTGATTTATTTATAAATAAAACTCTTAATTATTTATTAATTAAAATAATAAAAATATGATTGCAAAACACAACGCAATAATGAGAAACGCTGTCGCTGTCGCTGTCACGACCACGAGTAAACCCAGGCCCAGGATTAGCAATTCATAGGTAAGAATATGCGTCGGTGTCGACATTACGGAGTGGGACCTCTTCTGCTTCATCAATAAATTATGTTGCTCATGTCTTTATTATCATCTATATGATATAATTTCTATTTTCTTTATATGGTTTTGTATAGATATACGTTTATTTTGGTCCCAAATCCTAAATAGGTGCCTATCGAATACTCTATCTAAATTACGTAAACATAAGGCCAAATACGTATAATTATGACAGGATCAACGTATAGAACCATGCAATAAAAACCAAAATTATTTTATTTAAGGAAATATTAGAAGTTTAAATGGATACATACATTCACTTATTATCATAATTATATTATATCCAGTGTGTATATATAAGTTTGCTAATAAGTGCATTATTGGCTATCATAGAAAAATATTTGTTGTAATAAATGATTTCAATAAATAAAGTATTATTATTATTATTGTTGACTTTATACAATGAAACTAATACATTCAACTTTAGCAATGTATTATCATGCACAAACTACTAATGAATAAAAAATTAAGATGGTATTTGCTCATGTTCTAGATGGCTCAAATTAGGGAAGGACCTTGGCATTTATAAAGTTTGCTTGTTGGGATCCAAAAAGGGTCTGAAGTTAAAAGAAAAACGAAAAAAAAAAAAAAACAACTAGAAAGTAGCCACACCTTTTGCAATAGGTAATGGTTCTCTTGATATGAACAAAGAAATATAGCTAATATTTGGTGCATAGTATTTTTTCATTTAAAATTTGGAATTTAAAAAAAAAAGGATCAGACTTATCCTTTGAACCGATAGGTTGGGTCCATGGGTCAGACCTGACCTAGACCAATGAGATGTCTAAGATCACCCATTGATTGCATTAACAATCAACGGTCAAAACGAGTCTCTTCATACATGTATTGTAGATTCCCTATAGATTTATGTCCAAGTAAAACATTTTCAATGTATTAACATATTGAAAAGGGATGAAAATTAAATGGGTCAACTCCAATAAGTCTTACTCCAAACATACTACCATACCAATTCTTTCTTAATCATTTCAAAATAAATAGGCTTGAATTATGAGCTTTATCACAAGAAAAAATTTTTATTTATCCCTTGACAACCTTTATTTATTTATTTATTTATAATCAATGAAGTTTAATTTGATTACTTATTGCGGAAAAAGGTGTAAAAATGCAAAAAGAAAGAAAATACTTCTCCTTCTTACCTTCTTTATCTTATCATTACTTATATACCATTATACCACTCTAACATCATGTGGAGTAGAAAACACAGACCAATAAATACCAACTACCAAGAAGACTGAGATTGCAAGCAGTATGTGCCACCTTACTCCTCCACCACTTGTCCTCCCACTACTCCAATACCAAAACCACCAACGAAACCTTTGACCTCCAAACCTAGTACATGTGACTCTCGTAAGACCTACGGAAAGGACGACGCGGAACCTTAGCCACTCATTAATCAAAACTTTAGATTGAGTTTAACAATGGACCGAATTGATAACGTACTTACCATAAGCCATGACGTGGCATGAGTCATTACAAATTGAGTAAGGAAAACCTTAGTTGCCGTTGTAGTTGTGCTCTCTCTCTTTTTTTTTTCCCCTCCAAAGAAAAATCAAGGCCCCATTTATTTTTAAGAAAATGCTTTTTGAAAATATGTCTTTTTATTTTTTTTATGTTTTTCACAGGAAAATTGAACAATTATTAGAAAATATTTTCTTTTATTTTAAAAAATACAGACTCATTCATAGTTTACATTTTAGAAAATAACTTGTGGATCATAAAATATGGTAAGTCATTTTTTCATCAATTTATGAGTTTTATTTACTAATCATTTACTACCAATAATATTTATTATTAATTTTTAATAATTTTTTTATGTAGATAGATTTATTTCTAATTATACACTATGTTTATTATTAATTAACCGATATTTTGATTAACCAAGCATTTGAAAAGAACAAATAAAGAAAAACTATTTAATAAAATTACTCAAAGACCTAAAAACATACTATTTTCATTAATAAATATTTAGAAAAAAATTTGTTAGCAAATAATTTTCTCAAAACAAAACATGTTATTAGTTTATTTATATTGTACGATGCAAGAGGGACTTTTGGCTATTCCTTCTGAAGATCTCAACTTGTATAGGAATGTAGTAATTAATAGAGGATCTTCATCAATTTTACCGATGAAAATCTTGCCCTTTTCTTAATACAAGTAAACATTTTTACCAGTATCCAGAACCATCAATTCGCTGATCCAGCACTTAAGGAAAATCTGAAATCGAAACCAAATTTTGCCCCAAGTCCGGTTTCCAACCTGGTTCCAAACCCATGGAACCAACCACGTTTATTTTTTTATAAGTAAAATTTTAAACTTAAAATAATAATTAGGCTAAAAGCAATGTAATCTCTAAACTATTTTCTCAAAAGACTTATTTAGGATATGCAATTGTTTATAGATAAATTATATCGAAATGAATGAGTGCATGTTTTGGATAATAAAAAAAAAGAAAAGAAAAAATGAATGAATGCATGTGAGGGTAAGTTTATTTAAAGTATCAATATTTCAAGTAATTAAAAAAATGAATCAACATTCCTTAAAATGAGTCAAACTAAGTATCCATATTGAAGAAAAGTAAAAAAAATAAAAGTAAAAAAATAATAATAATTAAAAAAATCTAAATATTGATATTTTAAATAAACTTTACAAAACCAATAATATTTCATTTTATTAACTTTGCAAAATGTTGATTCCTTTTTTTTTAACTACTCGAAATATTGATACATTAAATAAACTTAACCTCAAATGTTAACACATTCTGGAATAATTTATCCAAATCTACCTTTAAAATATGATATTAGTAATGTGGGACTATAAATACTCTTAAGATGAAAGCAAGTCTCCCATAAGGCTGCAAATGAGTTGAGTCAAGATAGTATAATATTGAACTCGAGTTCAACCTCGACTTGAAAATTTAAAACTCAAATTCAACTCAAGTTCGATCGAGTTTAAGATTTTAATTTCGAGTTTGACTTAAAGTGACACTATATAATCTCTAGCTCAACTCAATTAAGCTTATTTAAATTCAATTTATTTTAAAATATAATTTGAATCTAATTAAAATAATAATAGTACCCAAACTAGATTTAAATTTGAATTCGACTCAAGCCCGATTAGGCTTGCAAATTGATCTAGCTAAACACGAGAAGCTTGAGCTTGGCTTAATAAAATATTTAAATAGCCTGAGTTCAAACTAAACTAACTATTCTCAAATTGAATTCAAGTAAATACTGATATGAGTTCGATTGGTCTGTGAATTAACTTTATTCATTTGTATACCTAATCTCACATACTTTGAATCCAAAGACAAATCCCACATTGTTAAAAAAACAAGTGCTTTTAGTAAAAGTTTATATAATTCCAATATGACAGACTTTTAAGTATATTTATCTCATATATTGCTAATAATAACACATTAGACGTTATAAATAGGTACTAAATTTCCACTATTTACATGAAAATATTTTCACATTTATTCCTATTTAATTATTTTTTTTTCTTTTAAGCTTCTATTAATTATATTTTCCATATTTTTTATGTTTAACTTGAGCGGCTTGCTTGGACTTGAGACACTTGAGGTCTCTAGGCAAGTCAAGACTCGTCTTGTTGAGTTATAGGTCTAGATCCATTAGTGTTGGTTTGGGCCGATTTTTGGGTTTAACTCGACTTGTATCCACATCGAGGATTTAACATGCTCATTATCATTGATAATCGTTTTTAATCATTCTTTCATCTCTCATTATCACAGTTTAAAAATTTACAAAAAAATCCAACTCCTTTTCATTTGAAAATAAAAATTAATTTTTATTTATTTTCATTTGAAAATAGTTTTCTTCTTATAAAAATTTACAAAAAAATCCAACTCCTTTCCATTTGAAAATAAAAAATAATTTTTATTTTATTTTCATTTGAAAAATAGTTTTCTTCTTATAATCGATAAATAATTTTCTAACTTCTCTTATCGGTTGAAGACATTCCTAGCAACATAACCAAATTTTTGGTTATATTAGCACGTTAACATTTTGTTATGTTATTGTATAAGTCATCTTTGGCCAAAAGTGATGATGTTATTCATTAGATGAAGTTCTTTTGTTGCTATGTTTAGAAATCTCTCTAATCTCTCTAGGTCGATCCGATTTGTCAGGTTTGCAGGTACTATATGTGTCCAAGAGGGTCGTCAAGGAGAAAAAAAGTTGCAAATTTTTTTTTTTAAAAAAAGGACCGAACTCATTTGGACCTATCTCGTGAACCGACAGTCCAACAATCGATCAGGACCTGAACAAAACTGAGGAAATCTCTCGCTATGCTTCTAAAACTTAGGACCCTCAGATAAAAGAAAATAGAAATATTGGCTATGAAATGGAAAACATGGAAAAATTGTTTTTGGCCATTCAAAGTGAGGTTCTTAGACCAACAGATATTGGCTTAGCTAGAAAAACTTTAGCCATGACTCCCAATAGTTATGAGATCGATTCTTGCTGTAAGCAAAAGTATTTCCCTTCTGCCTGAGGTCATGTGATCAGTCTTTATCAGTGTTAGAACACTACTGATAAGTTACCTATCCCATTCAATTATAGGGATGGTATTATCTCGGTGATCTCCAGCGTAATTATAATGGAGGGTAGTTATGATCTCTTGTGATGGTGACCGAAGTCGTAGTCATCATAAAATTTTTTTAAAAGTAAAAAAGATAATAATAATAAAGTGAGGTTCTTTGAGTGAAGTTGTCGCTTTCCCTTGGACTCCTAATTGAGACTGCCGTACGAGTTGGATAAAATTTATTCATGAGTTATTTAAATTTAGTGTGATCTTTACTTAGGTATAATTCAATAAAAGGTCTAATTAAGCTCCACAATGTTAAGTTCGTGAGCATAATTGATCTTCTCTTGAGATTATATATTAATTAAATAAATTATGAGTTTGGATAATATTATTTTAATTAGACCAAAAAATAAAAAATTGTTACTCAAATAAATGGAATATAAAAGAACACAATGGAGTTGAACTCGAAACTGGTTGATTGCCGAGCTATAAATCTTTTGGGGCCAGTTAGTACAACCCTTTCTTGGGCTTAAAACTTAAAAGCAATCGTTTGTTATGATTTGAGACGACACAATCTTAGGCCCAGTGGCTTTTGTGCTTTTTGACAAAAGAATATCCTAATCTTTCCAAAGATTGTCTGATATGAAGGCCCAAACATGCCGGTTGCTTTTCGAGATTTCTAAAAGTAAACCGGCCAAAATTTTTTTAAATCAAACTAAAAAATGGGAAGTACACCAAATTGGAGGCATTATATCTATCTCACACCAAATTGGAGGCATTATATCTATCTCTCTTTGTACAATATAAAAATATAATTTAATTGTTGTCTTAATGTAAGTTTTGGTTATGTAAAGTTATGTGAGTCTGGTGCTGCATGTAATCTCAAATGAATGACATAAAAATAATATTTAAAGAGAGAAAAAAAACGTACCTTGACAATTTGAGTAGTTTAAATATGACTGTCACAAGTGAAGGAGTTATTTCACAGCTTGATACTATCTTTTTTATCTCTAAATCTTCAACAAGTATTCAGTGAGGAGACATGATCGGGTATTTGTAGACTCTTAAATGTTATGACATCTATAAAATCATATCGACAATCATCTGACTAGTTTAATTTTACTTGATTAGAGTTATCCATATATTTTTTTCTTTTGATGTGTAGAGTTATCTAAATAAGCATATTATGGTACTAAAATTTCTGGCTTACTTTTATAAAGTGCATAAGCCCACATAAGATAGAATAAAAGCACATGGATTGGTCAACAATCTTCATTTCATGCTCATCATGTTAAATCAACTTTGATTATTCCAATTTCCAATTATGAACCGGATCCTATTACTCATCCCAAGTAGCCAAGCCTACATAAATAGCAAATTACTAATGAATCGATAACAGACTTGTCCTATATGCTTTGTGCTGAGATATGGGAATAACGTGATCCTCTAGTAAATGGCTTATGCATATTATTTACTAGTCTAAATATACATTTGCATGTCACACAAAAGTAACTCTCCATATCTGAAGTATCCCAAATCTCCTTTGGTTAATTTAACATAGTATAATCTAAATGCTATAAAATGCAAGTAATTTTAAACTTTATGTTTGAAATTAATTAAAATAATTAGACAACGAAGTGAAAAAAAAAATAGAATTATATGATATAATTTATACCAATGTTAATAAAAAATAATAATAATATTAGTTTGATTAATTTAGTGATGGATTTAATTTGAGGATAAATAATAATTGTTATTATTTATATATATATATATATATATAATTACTTAGGGAATGTTACGGCTAGAATTTAAATTTTTTAGGGTATAAAAAAAAAAGGAAAATACTTTAGAAATTCTTGAGTTGTAGTGCATTTATAATTTATTGAGACCAACTAAATAAATTCAAAAGCCCAACCCACTAGTAACTAACGATTACTAGCAATCTATTTAGAATAGAATGACACACGTAAAAGTGGGTTACTGTAACTAGCTAGTGCTTTCCGGTTAGCAACAAATTAGCAATTGGCAAAACTTTAGAAAAGGGGGGAAACAGTGTAGTTAAAAAGTGCATTGTTTAATTTTTTAAATTGGAGATATCGACAAGTATCCGTTCACGATCAACTGTATGATTGAGGTAACTATATTCGTATGTTTAGATGATATTTAACAATGAGCAATATGGACGATGATTTTAGACGATGATGATGTGAAAGTAGTAATAATAATAATAACTAGAGTCCATGTGAATGAGTATGACCATCATATCTAGAAAGTATTTTGAGAAACGATGATTAAATAAAACAAACAATGACTAAGAAAAAGATATATATATATATATATATGTGTGTGTATAGATATATTGCATGTACTGGTTTGAAAAGAATCGCGGAGATGATATAATAATGCTGGACCATTTCTGGATCTATAGTAGATGGTGAACAGTAGATGAAAATTTGATTTATTTACATCAAAATGTGTGCTGTCTCATTATCTTGCTAATGAGTTGTATTGTAAATTTTGAATGAGACATGGTCTGGAATTAATTTATTGTTTGAGGACATTATTATGATGCATCATCGTTAATAAAATTAAAAACATATATGCATGCATTCATACGGGGTGGGAGACATGATCTTTGAATGAAATGGGTTGGTTGTTTGGTCAAAAAAAAAAAAAAAAAAAAACGGGGTGGGAGAAATTATTAATAAAATAGATGTTGTGGACATATTCATTCGATGAATAGAGTGATGAATTTATACACTTGCGGTTGATATAAAATATATTATGCCTTATGATAAAATTATAAACCAATAGTATATTTGAAATTTTCATATGCTTTTAATGCGTGTAAATTAATTATTTACACGTTCATGTTTTCTTTTTTAACCTTCATGTTTAGAGAACTGACGAACAGATTAAATGAGAAATTAGATAGTAATTTTCATTTTGTTTTATATTATTTAGTAACGCTGGATTTTGTCTTGGATAAAAAGGGCTAGAAATAATAAAATAGATAAAACAACAGAACAACTGCCATCTTTATTGAATCCACTAGCTATATTTACATTTTGCATTGTGGACATTTGCTTTACAATTGTAAGGTTTTACAATTTTGGTTGAGTATTTTATTCCTTAGGAAGTGACATGATTTTAAAGCCATGGGACAAACTATGAACATAAATTTTATTTAAATGAATTCAGACATAGGAGCAATTATGAGTTATTGTTACTTGACCTTGCCTTAATTAATTATTTTTTTTTTTTGGCATTACATGTACGTTTTAAGTGCTGGCAAAAATTCACGTGACCGGTCTCTTTAATCTCAAATTTGGATGTCATGATGTTACAAGTCTTTAGTGTCTTATCAACTTAGTATATTTATTTCAAACCATGCGGAAATTTTTTTTATTCTAAAATATATGGCTGTTGCCTTTACCGTTGCTAATATATCTAGAAGCTTGAATTTGTAGGATTGTAAAATATTATCTTATAGCTTGTTTAGGAATCTTCACATTTTTTGAAACCCAACTCGCTAAATTAGAAAATAGCGTAAATGTTAATTTACGTAGAATACGACCAAATAACATAGAATGGAAGTTAATAAATTAATTTTGGACTTAGTTAATTCTTTAGGGATCAATACTTTGACTTTAGCTATATTTGGCCTATTATAATCTAAATCGGCCTGAACTATTTTTATGGACTTTTCTTAGAGTTTTGGACCTCAAACCAAAACAATTTCCCAATTGCATTTTATGCACTTAAATTTCATTATAATTTTAGGTATTGAAATACTCAGTTGAGTTCAAATTTCTTTTATGAGTCCGTAAACCTTAAAGTACTCTTAATGGGTCTAAATAGAAAATTAAAATGTCCAATAACAAAATTAGAATGTCCAATAACTTAATTATGATCTAAATTAAATTTCATTATGCTTCAACGCAATTGTTAGGTCAAATAATATTATTCTAGTTGGATCTAAATTTAAAATAAAGCCCAAATTTACTTAATCTAATATATGTACTTCTTAATGGACTTAGTTCTTAAATCCTAAAACCCATTATCCTAAAAAGTAAAACATTTAAAGAATTTCTTATTGTGCTTAACTTATGATCCTTAAAAGCTCAATACATCCAAATAATAAATTCAATTTCCAAATTCAATGAGTTTAGTCCAAACCACCTAAGCCTAAATAGACTCAATTCAATGTTATCCTAGAGCCTTTATATTACATAAGACCTTATGTTAATTAATTAATCAATATGATATGCATAATTGGTATGTATACTCAATTCTTATACAATTAATTTTCTTGAACGGATATTCGATCAACTTTATGTGTGATCTATTATCATCAACTAATTCAGTATTAGGTACATAGTAACATGCGTGTTGCTTGGTTAGGTTAAGCATCCAAAATGAACTAATACTTAAAAACAACTAATAATTAAGTATTATTTATGCTTGCTCATTCTTAGACTTGAGCCAAGAGGTGACAACCTTTTTAGGTGATGCCAACATGGTAGTTACGCACTTAAGCCATCAAGGATGGCTCGGTGGGTAGTCTATAAGGAAACAATAGTGGGATAACATCTACTTACATTTAGAAGAAGTTATATTTGTTCAATTTAGGACTATGGACTCCGTTAAACAGAACAATGTAATAGACTAAAATAAGTTAAGTCGTGTAATGACTATAACCCCTAGACGAAGCTATTACTAGTTAGAGATAGGAGATATAGATATTCAGTCTATCTATATCAACCCCTAAGCAATTGCTGCTACTTAGGACTCTAGGTTCTGAACATATAGCTAGAGTGTGAGTACTCCATTAATGACTTACTATACCTAAATTAAAAAGATATAAATTGTTTATTGTTGCAATGTATTTAAAATACGTGTGTCTAAATCATTACGTGTGTGCTTGAGTTGCTATATACTCGGCTTCGACTCAATCTTTTTCTTTTTTAGGTGATAATGACGATGATGGTTGTTATGGCGATGATGGTTACAGTACTGATCTTGAGTATTTCATTAAGGAGCATGGCGATGACTTTAGCACATGATTTGATAGATACACTAGATGTGGACCACGTACAATATGATTTGTGTAGAGCTAGAGAGTCTTTTGCTGAGCTTGGCCACTTTATAATGGTTTTTAGTATTCAGATTTGACTAATGTTATATGAGATATTCAAACTTTTTTGATATACTTCCTGATACTCTTGTTTTTGGATATCACAAGATACCTTGAGTTGGTTTTGCTCTATTATATTGGTTACTCATGGGAGTGACCTTTGTGAATATTTTTGTAAAACTTTATTATTTCCGCTGCATTTCAAATGTTTTTAAAACCTAATTGAATGATTTTTTAATTTAAAATTTGATAGCAAACGATCATGATAAACATTAGTTTACGATAGCCTTTGTGTATAACTCCTAACGTCATGTTTGGTGCATATGAATGATTTGGAATGAAATGAAATGAGTTTGAGAATGACAAATCCATTCCTATGTTTGGAAGATTATATGAAATGGAATGGTTAAAAGCGTAATTTTTGGAGATGTCATTAGTAATAAATGCAAAATATGAATACATTATAAGATAAAAAAGTAATTACACTACAATATAATTAATAAGGGTAGAATGGAATCACGATTCTGCCTTCTCAAAGGCGAAATCGAATTCTCCTTCAAGGTCTGATATTGACTTCTAAAAGCGCTTACAAATATTAGAAAAGGGAATGAAAACCAGAATTACAATTTCATTCCGATCCATTCCTGCGTACCAAACATGCCATAAGTGTTATATATGGTGAAACTAAACAAGTTTTGATCCTATTCAGGGCATGACAATATCCATATATATCATTAGAGTTATACATACCATAATGCTATGACACGTGATTTTGTTAAAAAAAAAAAAGAATAAATATTTATGTGCCAAACCTTTACAAATACCAATGATATATGGAGATATTAGCCAATAATGTTTATACGGATAAAATTATTATATCACAATAGGATAAATTATGAAAAAATAGAATTAATGTTGAGGTAAATTCATTTAAAATTTTAAAGTTTTAAGTTGTTAAAATATAATTGTGCATATTCCAATTGTAGGTTAAATCACAAGCAAAAATATTTATTATACCTTTATCACAATTGTAAAACATTGATAGTAGATGAGCTAGTGGTAATACATCTAAGATGTTATATATAGATTTCTGCTTATGTAAATGGAATCAAGTAATATAATGCATGCATAAGAAAAATTGCAAATTAATTAAAGATTAAATTTTCAAACAAGTTCTAGTTAAATAGGAGAGATAAAATTTGATTTATTTGAATTGATGTATTGGTTCGAGTCTGTTGGCAGTTATGTTTTAAGTTGAAACTTCATGGTTACTAATAGTTATGATGGTGACTGTACCATTTGGATAATTTGGATTGTCACATTCCATAATAAATGATTTAAATCATCTTATAACTATTTTAAAGATGATATAATGATAAAAAAAATAGTAGTTTTCACTAATCATGACCCTAGGAAAAGTCATAAATCATAAAATAAGTAAAAATTAGTCACAAAGTCTATATTAGTTATTTTGTGCGAAATATTTTAAGTAAATTTTTTCACATATTTTAAAATTACTTTCTCTCTCAACATCACATTTTTAATCTTCCAAATGTTCCATAAACTTGTATGGTCATTAAGAACTACGGATTGCTACTTTTGTTCTTGATAAACACTTAGTCATATCCTCATAAGAGTCACAAATTCCTTTACAAACTTTGTACAAGACTTGCAAAATTCTTTAATGATATCCTTTTATCATGGGTAATGTTTCCGACACAAGATAGGTATCTATGAGAAGAAAATGAAACAAAACAAAACTTTATATAGTAAGTCATTGATACTAAAAAATCACCTATCTACATAAGTAATGTAGCAGTATCAATAAAATTATCATGAGTGGCTTGGACCAATAAAGTCTTTCTCTTAAAGTTAGGGATGCGGATTGAATATTGAAAGTGATAAATAGCATGCCATCTCATTACATGGAGACTAGGGGTATAAGTGAACAAGTTGATTGACAAACTATTCGAGTTTGGGTTCATGTTTACGCAAGTTTGATTCAAAAATAGTTAAATCGAAGTAACTCGAATTTTATATGTTTAGCTCGAATAGTTCATAAATTAATTAAGTTTGAGTCGAGTATAAATGTTAATCGAATTTAAATCGATTTAGATATTAATATTACTTTACTTAAAATTTAAAATATATATTTTAATAAATTTAATCTAAACAAACTTAATTGAATTGAATTCGAGATTATATAATTTTATTTCGAGTAAATATTAAACACGATGGAGTTCATGCATGTAAATTTTAAGTCAAACTTGTATTCGAGATCAGCAAATTACTGATTTAACTCATATATCACCCTATCGGTGTCACGGGTCATGTTGCAGAGAACTTTAACGTGAAAAAGGCACGGCCAATAGTTTTTTCACTTTTTAGGGTGCAAAAAGGTTCTAGAGGATGACATTACAGTGTCAGTCATGTGGAACATGTAGCAGTTGAGATAACACCTTATCTCCACTTTCTCTCCTGCTTATTTGAATTATTGGTGAAAAATAATATTTATGGATATTGGAATGTATTATTAATAGTAAATATAATGATTCTATAGATTAAAGATTTAAAAAATTAAATTATGGATTGAAACTAACCTTGATAGCACCAATAAAATAAAAAAATAAAAAAGAACATTGTCTTTCTACTTAATTCTATTGACTTGTGATAATGTCTTATTCAGTTATTTATTGGGCAAATTCTATATTTTGCATATCTAAGTTTTGGCACTTTAACAATGTATATATTTGTGTTTTTGTTTTCGACATCTAGAGCATCCAAGTTATTCACTATTTCGTGATAGCCTCACGATCAAAGTTTCATATAAATCTTAAGAAAAATTTAAAAAAAATTTAAAAAAAAATCGAAGGAAAATTATTTTGAAAGGACAAAAAAAAAAAAAAAAAAGCGCACTTCTTCAAGAGAGACAAACCGATCAAATGGCACACAATAATATGGTCCGGCTAATTTTGGTATCCCAATAATGTTAGTATCCCTAGACATTTTATTAGAATTTTCCATAAGCAAATATACTTATGTTATTTCAAGAAATTCTACAGTCATTTACCGTTCCACTATTTTAAATAATTATAGAAGTTATTATATTAAGTATTTTAATGATGCATTAACGGTTTGGATATTAATCTTAACTATTAAATAATTTATAGGACTAATATAATAAAGAAAATTGATGGAACCTAGAATTTTTTTTTCATTTTTTTTAATAAATTCACTAATAATAGTCACAGTTGTTGGATGGTTTTTATGAAATTCTAAAAGTAGGCATATAAACCTCCATCAATCTAATCATCATTGAACGCCACTAAAATGATCAATTATTTGATTATTTATATTAAGTATTTTAGCCGATTAAATATAATATAACCCATTAAATAATTGATTGGCTATTATAGTGAAAAAAAAAAAAAAAACAGAACCAAAATACTCTTTCCATCAAAACACTCATCACTAAAAGTGAAAATAATAAAATAGATTTTGGTCTAATCTAGTTATATTTAGTAGAGGAGGTAAAAGATAATTCTAAGAAGCAACGCAGCCAAAACGGAAATGTCTTGCTGCAAAAAGTTGGGGAATATATGCTCCGTAATTTAAGGAAATATACAATGTTGTCTCCATATAGACGATCAGTTTAAATTAAATGCCTCTTTGGTAATTTGGCTGTAGCTTGACGTTTCTGGCTTCAGTGCCTTCCTTTCCAATTTCCAACAAAGTCTCAAAAGTTTTTCAAGCATTGTCATAAAGTAGAACCAAATTGAGCAGCGGGATCTTCAACAAGATATGGATAAACACCACATCCCATAAATAATAGGCTGCGATGCACCCAAAAAAAACAAAAAAGAAAAGAAAAGAAAAATGGAATAACATGACATTTGATTTGATAGATGGTGATCGTATATCAATGAAGTGAGATACGTGATAGTATTTTATTGATTTTTTTTTTTTTTTTGACGTTATATAATATTTTGTTGATTGAACACCAGAAAGAAAGGTGTGAAAGTATAAATAGTTTTATTTATTATTGTGCCACGTGTCTTGCTCCTATTAGTTTTCTTAGACAGTTATTAGATTTCTTTTGTTTTTCTGTTAGAGTTGTTCTATATATACTTGTACAAAATTTCTCTCAAAAAAATGAATAACACTTACACTTTTACACATTTTACTCTGTTTTCTTCGTAAATGCATCAATGGAGATTTCTACATTTCTTGATATTTTCATATGGTATCAGAGCAACATCTAGTAAGATCCATTTCTTCATTTTTTCCATTTACTGGATTAGATTCTTATGAGTGACATCATGTCAAAAGCAAATAGAAATTTACTATTGCAACCAATAAATTCAGATCCATTGCTCTTGGCTGGGTCAGACAACCCTAATATGTCTATAGGTAGTATTATGTTCAATGGATCGAACTATATGACCTGGAGTAGATATGTTAAGATAGGTCTTGCGGCTAAATTGAAGGTTGGGTTTATAGATGGTAGTATAGAACAACCAAGCCCTAATTCGCTTGATTTGATTCGATGGAATCAATGTGATAACATGGTTCGTTCATGGATTTTGAACTCTATGGTGAATGAATTAGGACAGAGTTATCTCTATACTCAGTCTGCTTTTGAACTGTGGAATGAGGTATTCGAACAACTTGGCCGTAGTAATGGACCTGTGGTGTTTCAAATACAAAGTGAGTTGAGTAACACGCGTCAAATGAATCAATCAGTTGCATCCTATTTTAATAAATTGAAGTGTCTGTGGGATGAGTTACAAGCTTTACATGCATATCCTGTCTATGAGTGTGGTCGGATTGAATATTGCACATGTTGATTGAAGGAACGCATTCAAGAGTATGAAATGGAGACAAAATTGGTTCAATTTCTGATGGGCCTTAATGAAGGCTATGAATATGTAAGAAATCAGATACTATCCATGGATCCACTTCCCTCGGTGAATAAAGCTTTTTACATAGTGCAGCAAGTTGAACGTTAGAAGCAAATCACTATGAATTCTTCTTCTAGTGTTGACATTACTGCTTTTATGATGAACCGAGTTGAAGGAGGGAAGAAGACCTTTGATAAAAGGAAGAATAAGATTCAGTTTAGAGGTGTTTGTAAATATTGTAAAGCTGAAGATCACACTGTTGAAACATGCTTCCAGTTGGTAGGATATCCGGACTGGTATAAGGGAAAAAAGGTTATGTGAAATCAATCTAAATCCAATGCCAACTTAGCAACTGGTAACATTTTACCTACTCCACTTGATGACATAGCTGGTGCAGAAAATAATCCAGTGCAAGGATCTCATTCACAGCTTGTCAACAATATATATCAAGAGGTTCTGAAAATGTTTGAGCACAAACGTGTGGGAGACACTGCTGTGACATCACAGGGGATGCAATTTGCAGGTAGTATCTCACATTCTTATTGTTTTAGTACTTTGAATAACAAATCGAGTTTTTGGGTGGTTGATACAGGTGCAACGGATCATATGACTCCATTCAAAACCTTACTTGCAAACATATACACATTACCTAGTCCTATTATTATCCAGTTACCTGATGGACAATATAAGACTGTTCAGTTAGCCAGTTCTATTCATTTGAGTTCATCCTTTGTCCTTCGCAATGTGCTTTATGTTCCAGACTTTCAACATAACCTGTTATCCGTACACAAAGTGTTATTAGACTGTCATTTAACTGCTGTTATTGACACACTCTTTCATTTTTCAGGACCCAGTCTTAAAAGGAACATAGCAATTGTAGAGCATATAGCGGACTCTATATAGTACAATTGATTCCATTGGGAGTTTTAGTTCTTTAGAAACTGATGTTCTTGTTTCCTTTCTTCTGCTGTAAGTTCTTTTCAAAAAGCTTCCATGTTGCGTTTGTTACATAAGAGATTAAGACACAGCTCTATCTCGAAAATGAGACATTTAGATCACTGTAAAGACCTTGATTTTACTGGTTTTGTTTGTGAAACTTGCTATGAATCAAAATTTCATTGACTGTCTTTTAATAGAAGTTCCAATCGTGTTACTTTACCCTTTTATCTTTTACACATAGATGTATGGGGTCCTTTTTCTATACCATCCCTTTATGGTGCACGATTTTTCCTTACTGTGTTAGATGATTATTCTTGTGGAACTTGGACTTTTTTGCTACAAAATAAGTCACAAGTACCAGGTTGTCTTCATAATTTCTTTAAAATGCTTCAGACACAATTCTCAGCTACTCCTCATATTTTCCGATCTGACAATGGTACCGAGTTTGTTTCATATAGTTTTCATTTCATGATTTTGGCATTATTCATCAAAAAACCACTACTTATACACCCCAACAGAATGGGAGAGTGGAGCGCAAACACCGACATCTTCTTGACACAGCTCGATCTTGAGACTTAATGCTAATCTTCCCAAATCTTTTTGGGGGGAATGCATTTTAACTGCTACCTATCTAATCAACCTTATGCCAGTTTCAAAATTGGATTAGAAAACCCCTTTTGAGATGCTCTATCATAACAAACCCTCCTATAATCACTTGCTTGTTATGGGATGTTTGTGTTTTGTTCGAAATACACATCCTTCATGTGATAAATTTGATCCTAAAGGACTTAAGTGTGTTTTTTTGGGATATATGCCTGGTTAAAGGATAAAGTCTATGATACAAACTCTAAGAAAATCATAGTGAGCCGAGACATTATTTTTCATGAGGAGATTTTCCTTTTGCTTCTTCTATTTCAGATTCTTATTGTTCATTACAGCAACAACCTTATTCTATTGATGTTTCTTCTTTATCCATTCCTTTTCTGCCTCTGATGAATATGTTGTTTGTCCTGTTTCCCCAAATTCTGATTCTACTGTCATTGATAATTTCCCTTTTGTTTTGCGATGCTGATCCTTCAACACCTTCTTTTGATGTTCCACATTCTTCTTCTGATCAGTCTTGTTCTTCTGATTTGCATCGATCAACTAAGGGACACAAAACTCCTCAATGGTTGAATGATTATGTACATAGTGTGACACATTGCTCTAGTTCACATCCTTTTCCTTCTTTGTCTACTTCTGTTGCATATCCACTTTTTCATGCTAACCCTCTTCATACACAGTGCTTTGATTTTGCTACATCCTTCGCACATGTACTTACCACTCATGAACCTTTGTGTTATTCACAAGCTTCTAAGAACAAAGAATGGGTAGATGCTATGAATGATGAGTTACATGCTTTAGAACTCAATGACACATGGGAATTAACTGAGTTGCCACCAGGAAAGAAAGCCATTGGATGCAAATAGGTTAATAAGGTTAAATATAAACCGGATGGAAGTGTTGCCAAATTTAAAGCTAGGCTTGTAGCTAAACGGTATACTCAAGTTGAGGGCATTGATTATCATGACACTTTTTCTCCTGTTGCAAAATTATCCACTGTGCATATTCTTTTTGCTGTCGCTGCTGCTTACAAATGGCCACTTCATCAAATTGATATAAACAATGCTTTCTTACATGGTTTTTTGGATGAGGAGATATATATGTTGCCTCCCACGGATATCCATAGCTTCTTCTCGTCAAGTTTGTCGCTTGAAAGTTCTCTTTAGGCTTGAAACAAGCTTCAAGACAATAGAATATTGAGATTTCTAATTTTCTTCTTGCTAAAGGATTCCAACAGTGCAGTAGTGATCATTCTTTATTCACTTTGCATAAATCTGATGTATTTTGGTTGTTCTCCTTTATGTTGATGTTATGCTCATATTTGGGAATAATGAAGCAGCCATTACTTCTTTCAAGTCCGATTTAGATCGAACCTTTACTATTAAAGATCTTGGACTTGCTCGTTTTTCCTTGGCCTAGAAATATGTCGCATAGCTTCAGGGATTTTTGTGAGTCAGGAAGTTCATACTTGATGTTTGACTGATGTGGTCTCACTGGTTATAAGCCAATAGCATTGCCTTTACCTTCTGGTCTTAAACTTGTTCGGGATGATTCTGATTTCCTCACAGATCCTTTGCCTTTTCGACGGATAATTGGTCGTTTACTATATCTTACTCTTACACGCCCCGACATCTCCTTTGTTGTCCACAAGCTCAGCCAATTTCTTTCTCATCCTTGTGTTTCTCATTACCAGGCTGCCCTTCATTTGCTTCGATATCTTAAAGGTACTTCTGACTTGGGTTTGTTCTATAATGCTGATCACTCTCTGGATCTTCGTGCTTTTTCTGATTCTGATTGGGGTTCCACTTCTTTTGATCGGAAATCTGTCACTGGTTTTTGTATCTTCTTGGGTAGTAGTTTAATTACTTGGAAATCCAAGAAGCAGGCCACAGTGAGTATATCTACTACAAAGGCCGAATATAGAAGTATGTCTGCCACTGCTAAGGAGTTGCTTTGGACATCTTTTATTTTGCGAGATCTTTGCATTCCTCTTTCTCTACCCATCCCCTTATATTGTGATAATCGATCGGCTCTTTTGATTGCTCATAATCCTTGTATGCACAGCCGCACTAAGCATATTGATATTGATGCTCATTTCATACGTCATCATGTGAGTAGTGGTTTCTTGAAGCCCTTACATGTTGTTTCTACTGCTCAACTGGCTGATATATTTACTAAACTTCCATCGATCGATCAACTTCAAGATGTACGTTTCAAGTTAGGGCTTCAACCAGCTCCAACTTGAGGGGAGGATGTGAAAGTATAGATAGTTTTATTTATTATTGTGCCACGTGTCTTGTTCCTATTAGTTCTCTTAGACAGTTAGTTAGATTTCTTCTATTTTTTTGTTAGAGTTGTTCTATATATACTTGTACAAAATCTCTCTCAGAAAAATGAATAACACTTACACTTTTACACATTTTACTCTGTTTTCTTCGTAAATGCATCAATGGAGATTTCTGCATTTCTTGACATTTTCACAAAAGGCCAAATAAGAATAATAATAAACACCAGAAAGTAACAGATAAAAATTGGCTTTTTTCTTTTCTTTTTTATTATAAAATAAATATGTATCTTAAGTTTCTGTCTCACTACATCGGTTACTCGACAAAATATAATGTAGCATGTCTGTCCGATGGGCCTAGACAGAGAATTTTTTTCTTATGTTATAGCTTGAAATCTATTCTACAAAGAATATCCATTTTCACTTTTCAATCTTTCTTGAGCATATTCATTTATGGAATCAAAAGATTCCATATCTTATTGGAATAAGTCAAAATTCTGCTAGTTCTTAACCCTAAGGGAAAAAAATATATACATATATACCTAAAATTAATTTTTTTGTTTAGGATACTAATTGAACTTAATTTCTTATATAAGATCAAAATAAAAATAATTATCAATTCACCATATCAATATTGTGTTTTTATTACAGGATATGCGAGTGAATAGTAAATACATGTATATTGCATCTTTAAAACGCGATATGTCCGTGCATATCGCCACTATAAACCGCCATATATTTTTGAATGTAGGGAGCAATATCGCGATTATTAATCACGATATCTGTAGAAATACTTATATTGCAATTAATAATCGCAATATTGCTACTATAGTCAAACATTAAATCATAATTTTTTCACGTGATTTATTTTAAAATTGAACATCTCGTTTCTTAAACACAATGTTACAACTAGAAATTAGTAATTAACTTCATCCAAACAGTATATTAGTAATTATTTTGCATAGGAACCTTAGACATGTATTGAACTCTGTATATCTATATATAAATAACGTATATCATTCGGTACATTAAGACCCATAAGGTCACATGGAATATTAGAATATAAAATTTTATTCATACAAGACCCAAGATAATCGAATAAATACTTATTAATTCGAGCAGTTTCTTAAATATACATATTAGTTTAAGCTGTCTAATTTGGTAGCATATATATATGTATGTATAAGTAATATAGACATAATAGAATTTGAATTATTTGATTTTTATCTATATTTTATCAATATCTAATTTGCATCTAAGTCTTATTATATCTTATCTATTTGATTTATTTATGAGTAAAAATGCATGTTTTTCAGCTGATATGTTTCTTGATAAATAATTTATTTAAAATGATAAAAATAAATGATCAAATTAATTAGAATAAGAACAACCAGACCCCTGTACGAAATTTATCAGAAGTAGCCAACTATCTGTGTGAGTAGACATCTCATAGGATCGGGTTTGAAGTGGGACCCAACCTGAATCGTCACCGGCATTTTTGGAGGTGGAACCGCCCGCGGTAAGACCCGCCGGTTCCATAGATAAGACCCGCCAGAACTTGCGAGACCAAACCATTGGACCAAAAAAAAAAAAACAAAAAGAAAAGCCTGCATCAAAAGTTGATTGTAGGGAAACTTTTAGGTACTAAGTTCAAAGGGAGAGCCCAATCCAAAAGACTGGCTTATTAGGTAGGAGAACCCTCTAAGTTTAAGTACCATTCTACAATTTCTTATAGAACCGATGTGGGATCGCAATAGAAACAAGTGTATTGTATGTGTTCAAATGTATTCAATTTTTTTTAGTGACTAATTAAGAAAATTTTCTTCAAAAAATAAGTGTAATATAATAAGCTTTTTTTTTTTTCAACACATAGTATTTGCATTGGATAACTAAAATTTTATAGTTGTGATTTATAAAACAAAAATTGGACCAGTTTAGAACCGTGGGACCCACCTCGTGGGACCCGGTCCATAGTTCTTGATCTGCAAAAATCTTAATAGGACCCAGCGATTCGGGTCACGGTTCGGACCCAAACTGAAACCACGCTATGCCCAAGTGCATTTTGCTATTTCATGAGACAGTAGATTTTTTGATTTCGTGTATAAAATCTTTTCTAGCCGATGATATACTTATTTGCTTGGAGCACGTAACTCAGTTGTATCTGGACCTGAAGATATTGCTTTTTTTGTGTGCGGATATTATTGAAGCAAATAAAAAATTAATTGCGCAGATGACACAGATTTTGTTTAAAAAAATATTATGTGAAATTAAAATTCTCCCCTTGTGTGTGCGTGTTTTTTTTTTTTTAAATATTATTTAATCAGATAGATGTATGTAGACATCGGCACCAGATCAACTCGATCCAGACCCACCTGGGCAGGACGGATTATGATGACCCTACACAAGCCATGCTGAGCTAGGTTAACCCAATAGATCATGGGTTGAGTCACTACTCATCGACCAATGAAGTGTTTTAATCTTTTTATTTAAATCATTTTTTCGCATACTTCCAAAGCATTCTCTACCATGGGATTCTTTTAAAATATATATTAAACAATAAAAATATAACAAAACATATGATATATAAAATTAGTTTGAAAATAAGAAATCATATTTCTTTATTGTTTTTTTTTAACTTTGCATTTCATCTGATCTTTTTTCTTTTAGTTAATCTCTCCCTCTCTCTCTCTCTCTCTCTCTCTCTTACATATTTAAGTTTGATATTTGTTTTTTTTTTTTTTTTTGACTCGGCGGGTTGATGGGTTGATAGGATTGACTTGTCTACACACTAGGTTGACTCTCGGATCATGACCTGTATGGCCAGGTTGGGCCGACGGGTTTGAACCATTAGTGGCGGTTCAAGTTGGGTCACGGGTTAGACCTAGTTTGCGCTTGAGTTTAAATGTATGTAGCTTTTACATATACATATATATTGTTGCATTTGATAAGAAAAATAATAGAACTCAATTAAAAATAGTAAGTGATTATCCATAAATATGCAATATTTCTTTAATTATTTATTTAGATAGGGTTCTCTTGATTTGGCAAAAAAAAAAAAAGAAAGATAAAATTTTCTTGACAAAGTCTCAGCGCATACATGTTTGGATAGTCAAGTATCGAATCTGTATCAGTCAGTGTCAGTACGATTTGGTCAATTTATGAGTAAAATTATCGGTTTTTCATTGGTATCATATTTATATCAGTTTGGTATCTGTTTGGCACCGAAACGATGTCGAAACGATGAACCAACAGACCTAAAGGACTTACAAGGAAGGCATTTTATATATATCCTTGTGTACATTTCTGTAATATTGATTGTATAGGAAATTTTACATATTCGTGCATCAATTCCTATCCATTTCTATCAATATTCCATTATTCACTTAAACAAAAAAAAAGAGAGAAAGAATATGTATGATTTTTTAACAAGCACTTTTAGGTCATTCATTATGCTTTCCTGTTATTAACTCTAATATCATATCAGTCCATTCCTATTCCCACCTTTAAAAGTATTTTTAAAATTCAAAATTACCCTTCAAAAGTGGAATCAATGTTCTGGTCTACTTCACTAATATTAATTACTTAAATCCCTTTTTATTTGCTTTTTTTTTAGTTAAATTGCTTTTTTACCATATCATATTTTATTATCCAATTCATGGTTGTTAAAATCAAAATTTTATTATCTATTGGAATGCATAGAATTGGTGAAATCGTACAAAATCAAGCAAAACTAGTAAAATTGTAAACATATAGAATCATACGCCTAAATTTATAATTTTACATAAATTTTGCAAAACAATTATGTACCAATTTTAATTAATATATATATATAATCATAAACTTGTAGATATTTAACTCGTAATTTTAACAATTATGATAATATATTAACTAAGGGTCTTTTTCTTTGTATATACTATAATATAAACTTTCTATTTCATGGATGTAAATGTTGTTGGAGGATTAAATCTTAAAACATTAAATTGACAAAAATACATATGCAAAATTGGAGCACAAACACATAGAAGTAATTACGGGAGCATATCTAGATATTTGATATGAAAGACGCTCAAAGTCTCTTGATTTTGATGGTTTGATCTTCTAAGTCTGTACGCAACCTTGAAATTTCTATATCTCTCTTTCTCTCTAACAATGGGCAATTATAAGAGTATGTAGCAAGACGTATAAATGGAGCATCATTACCATTTAGTTTATATATATGCATGTCCATATTTATTACATCCCATTTTTTCTATCATAAAATAGAAACAATATATCAGTCTCTACACATAGTATTTTATGTATATATATGACATATTTAAAATTCATAATTTTATTAGATTGTTTTATTTGGACTTATATATGTTATGATAACCTTACTATACAATTAATTCATTAAATCTCTTATGTCAATTCCTTTATTTAGTTAAATTTGTTAAGTTTATTTTAATAAACCAATTTTTGTGTGCCCATAAATTCCATTTCATTTATTTCATTCCAATTTATTATATTATCAAATGTGACATAAAAGTGTTCTATAATCTCATCACAAGACTTCTCACCTCATTAAATAACAATGGAATTAATTATTGTATTTATGTAAAATGTTTTTCAATGGTTTACCATTCAATAATTATGGAAATGCAACCATGTGTGTGTGTGTGTGTTTATGCATCCGCTCAATCGAGAAAAAATGGAACAAATGAATGTAAGAAGACTTATATCCCTCATAAAGCTCATGATTCACTAGATCTTGGCTATATTAACTAAATTAGATGCTACCTTATCTTAACTGTGTTATTTAGGGCGATGCTTACGTAGGAAAAGCATTATAAAAGCAGCTAGCATATGTAGCACCGATTTAGTACTACGTGCTTAGTCGTCGGACGTCAGCAAAAAGGCGTGAATTACAAGGAGTATGCTTTCACCGACCTTATCCCTAATGCCTTTAATTTGACTCCGACAGTCCTTCCAATTATCTGCCGTAATTCACATTGCTCTCTCTTTTGCTTGCCATCTTCCGAGTATATTCTTACTTTGCTTTTATTAGCTCTTTCTTCACCTAATCCATCGAGTGGCATGTATGTAACCACGTAAATAATGGGTACAAGTGCGAACAAGTCAAATCAAATTGGGGTTTTAAAATTCAAACGCAACTCAATTATTAAATTAACGAGCCCAATCGAAGTTGAACTTTAGTGAACTTAAATATATAAGCTCAAGCTCGAATTTATTAAGGATTCCCATGTCCTAACTTGCTCGAGCTTATTTATGTAAATAATTATATATATAATATTAATATAATATAAATAATAAATAATATATAAATATTAATATGTTATATTAATCTAATATTATTTTAATATATTGAATGGATTCTTAATGAACATGTTTGTAATCCTGACTTGCGAGTCTTTAACGAGCATGAAGAAAAGCTCATATTCAACTCGTTTAATTAAATTAACTGTGCTCAAGTAGTTTTGAAATAGCTTGATTTGTTTGCAATCTTATTAATAGGTTTGCTTAGCGGATAGTCTCATGTATTTGTTAAATTTATTTTAAAAAAAAAAAACTGCTAATCATGTGACAATGTAGTCAAAAGTCTAGTATGATATTCAAGGATTAACACTAACAACCTTTCCAATAATGTCTGATAAGTTAGTCGATGAAATGTTAAATGAGAAAACTATGTGTGTGTGTATAGAGAGAGAGAGGGAATAGATGAATATTCGTCATACCATGTGTGCTTTTACGTATTATTTATTTTCAATCATAGAAAAAATATAAAATAATTAAAATCAAATTAATTACATATAGCATATTTTCACTTATTGGGACAATAATGTGACGGTAAACTGGGTATAATAACAAACTCCGATCCTATAGTAAACTTTTATTGGTCTCCTTTTTAGTTGATCGTTAAAAAAAAAATGTACTAATTGATATATTAAATCTTTCAGTACGATTATGATAGGGTATGAATTTGAACCGTTTTAAAAATATGGCAGGAGAATAGAAGTTTTTTATATCTATGTATATAGCTAGGAATACAGCTATTACCGGTTAATAAAATGTTTCCCAGAAGAGAATATATTCTTTTGCATTACAATGTGCAAAAGGGCTGTTGTAATATGGTGGAACTTATGCATTATTTATGATTATTTATTACCGATCATATACATATATGTTTGAGCTTGAAATCATTGAAACTCATATTAAGTTTTTTATATTTTCAATTAAATTTTAAATCTCGTAATCCGTAAATTTGACGATAAAACCTTCTTTTTATCGAGATGGCTTCATAAAAGGCATGTCATATCAAGAAAAAGAACTAAAAAGATTACATTTAAAAATGGTTTATTATCTAATTATATTGATGTTTTTCTTTTTCTTATTTGCATTACTGTAACTATGGGAAGAGAATCTAGCCCAGTCTATTTTGTTGATCAACCAGGGTCTCAATAGCCTTGGCATTAAATTAATGTTTTTAAAAGGTTTCTGATGCAATAAACAAAAATGTCTTTTAAAGTTTAGGAAATAAAAGATATTGTGATTTTAATCAATAAATTAATTATTAATTTCTTTATTTTTTTTTAATAACTTGGGAAAATAATTTATCCTCAAATTGACAAGACTTGCTTTCATTTTAAAGTTTCTATTAAAACACTCTAAGAAAATTGGGTTTTAAAGATAAATTTTTTTTCTCTATAGGTAAATTTATGTAACAAAAATCATCATCATGGATTCTATTTATAATAATAAAGTTTCTTTCACCAATTTTCAGTCTCAAAATTTCTCCCTTTTAATGTCTTTTTTTTTTTTTTTTTGCAGTGAAATAATGATTATTGTAGAACTTTGACATGCCATGATAGGTAACAATAAATAATAATATTAGAATATCTATAGCCAAATGTGTAAATTATCTAAATATGATTGAGATAGGAATATTGCTTGTAGGATGTCAATTCTAATAAAGCATTTTCCTACTTGGAATATACTGTTAACAAAATATATACAAGAAAAGGTTTATGAATTTATCCAACAATATAACACAAGGAGGATATAGACAAGTTGACTATTCCTGTTGACGTAGACATTCCTACTTTTTCTCAATTTTCACAACTATACCCTATGATCTTGTCATGGATGCTACATCCTAAACTACCGCGTGCTCTAGTCTCCAACCAACATATACTTTATCTATGCAGCAAATTAAAGTTGTCCTCTTCACATGGAAAACATAAGCAAATCCCATGTTGCAATGCTTTGCTTGCTCTTATGTCTTCTTGCAATAACTCCCTTCTTGTCCTCCAGCACAAGGTCTGCTTATCTTTACTTCATCACAAACCTTCTCATCATAGCCCTTGGAGTTGAATCCGGTCTCCTTTCATTAATTTTCTCAAACAAAAGTAGCTCCCAAGACAAAACATTACCTCCTAGTTGTGGTCAAAATTATTTGGATGATCCTTACAATCATAGCATCAATAAAAAAAAATGCCAAAAACGTAGAAGTTTCAAAATATAGCGAATGCAACTAAGAACAATGGGACTGCTCCTTTTATTCTGGAGCGATCCAAACACTTGCTTGGGGAGAGACTCGTATAAGGAAGGATAATGGTGGTTATAACTACAAATTGCCTACGAAATCATCCTCTATGCCGAGCCTTTTCTTCATGTAAAATGGAGGAAATAATGGTGATACTCATTCTATGGAGGGAATAGCACATGTATATGATGATGATGATAGTTATGGTGCTGAGGAAGAAGAAGATGATGAAGTCATAAATGGAGAGATTAGTGGACAAGAGTTGTACGTGAAAGCTAAAGCATTTATTGGAAACTTCTATAGCCAGTTGAAGTTGCAAAGACAAAACTCGTTAAGGAGGATTTATGGGATCTATAATAATCTGTAGGATACCAAACAGGACTAATTTGTAACATAGAAGTCCATAATTTTTTAGATATGCATTGTAGAGATTATTAGTGGTTCTTCCTTATTTTGCAAGGATAATCATCAAATGTGGTTTGGGAGCATAGGAGATCCATTAAGTGTGTGTTTGTACATATAAAATATGTGTGTGTGTGTTGTTAAGATAAAACATCTTATCAAACCATTCAACCTATTATAAAATAAGAAGTGTTATGAATTACAAGTTCAGTGATTAATTTTTCTATGATTAACTTTTCAATATCACATAAGTACTAGGTTCATTAAAAGATTTATTGGTTTTGGATACACATGTAAAATGCCTACTAAAAAATTGATCATATTTACAGGATAATGAGCATCTAAGGTTACAATAGTGGATTGATATGGATACATTACACGTGGTCATTACACCAACTTCAGTTTTTTTATTTTACAGAATGAAAAAGTAGCTTAAAAAGTGAAAATCCTATACATCTTTTATGATACCCCTCAAAATCTAGATAGTGGAACTGTAATCACAGAGGTTCCTTTTGATGTAATAACTAGGAGTTTGTTGGAACTCCAAAGTTAAACGTGTTCTGAGCAAAGCAATCCTAGGATGAGTGATTCCTGAGAAGTACTGGCACCAAAAGGACAAAACCGTGCGGCATGTGACTAAAGTGGACAATACCTTCCCACCAAGTTTGAGCCTGCCACGTGTCTTAGCATACTTCACAGCAGATTTCACAGAAGTATCCTCCTCATCTGATGGACATGTAACAAAGTAACTAGAACCCTTATTTGTAGAATTAACATTGTTCCTTTCAGGGTTTGGAGAATTGATAGGGATGGTAGGAGTTGGGTTATCAGGAAGATGTGTAACAGGTGGATCTGGGGATGAAAAGTGTATGGTTGAAAAAGTTTGGAGAGTATAGGTTGAGGGTGGGGTTTGTATAGTAGATTTTGAAAGTGAAGAGCGGGTTTGATGTGTATTAAGAGGATCTGAAGGTAGATTATGTATGGTTGCAAGTTGCGGTGTATGGACTGTAGGTGAGAGTTTTGTATGGTGGATTTAGGTGTTGAAGAGAGGGTTGAGGATGGAATTGCAGGCTATTGGGTTGGGGAAAAGGTTTGATGTTGAGCTTGTGGAGTGACAAGATAGGGGTGTGGATGCAGATTTGGAGACTGGGGAAGGTGGGAAGATAAATTTGAAAGGGATCCCAAATTCTCTTTATCTTCTTTCCAACACTAGAAAAGCCTTCCTTCTCATACTTCATCTTTGGAACAGAAACAGCTCTCGGAGAATTATTAAAAACACCAGCACAAGACTTCTCGTACACACGTTGCTTACTAACATGTCCCAATCGCCCACAAGAGAAACAGAAGTCCGAAATCCTTTCATACTTAAAATTCGCCCAATGTTGACTTCCATCTTTCCTATTCACCCATGTACCACTTATCGTGGCAATTTAGTATCAAATTTCACCTTACTTCTCGGAAAACTTTGACGAAAACCCAGACTAGATCTTCTTATAGGTTCCGCTTCTATCGCCATTCCAATTAGAGCACCCAATTTGTTGGCATTTGCAAAAGACATATGGTCCGTTGTAAATTATGAATCTGAACCCATAAGATGATAGAGGTTAGATCAATGTCCTCTAACCTTAAATAGGGTTCCCACTCCTCCAGGATCAATAAACTTCCCATTACTGCCCACAGACCATCAACAATGTTCTGAGCAGCATCCTTATCAGGAAAACCAAAGACAAAATGATTCAAACCCACAGCAGAGATTCGAATACCTCCAAACACTTTCCACGCCCGTTTAAGAATGTTAATAACACCATACTTATTTAGAGATTTATCAGATATGATTTTAACAATCATCAAGAATTCATTACTTATAGCTGCATCTGCATTTCTTCTAGGTCAAGACTTGCCAAGGAGTGACCGTCAACCTTATTGGAGTTCTTCAGCACTCCACTGGATCCACCAGAAGAATCCATTGGATCTGAAAAACATGAAGGTATCACTTAGACAAGAGCAGAAGAGACAGACAAGCAAACAAAGAAAAAGAAGGAGATGGAGATAGAAGGAGCAAGAAGAGGAAAGACACAAGATCAAAAGACAAACAGATCACAAGCGAAAAGCAATGGAATAGAAAAAATAAGAAAACAAGGAAAACTAAGAAAAACTATATACAGAATGATCCTACCGAAAATTAAATGCCACAGCTCAGTAATATGATGCAGAAAAACACAAAAAGCACACGCAAAGAGGAAAAAATGATGATATGAAGCGATGTGTGTATGTTGAAAAAGAAAAAGATGAGCAACGTGGAGCATGAAAACAGAAAAACATACAAACAAGGAAACCACCGCAAAGAGTGAGGACCAATCTCAGCAAAAACGAGAGGATTTTCTCTCGCTACCAGAAAGGGGAGAGAATTTAGTTCACTAGAAATGTTTTTACCAAAGAAGAATTAAAAAAGGGCAAAATGTAGTTCTAGCTAATAACTACAAGCATATTTTAGCTTACTGATCTCCAAAATTAGTGTACTTATAATTTATTAGCTTGCTATAATTCAGCAACAAAAAGTGAGATAGAAGCTGTTTCTGAAGAATACTTACAATTGCCGAATTTATAATGTTCTGTTCTTCCAAAGCACAGATCATTAAAGAAGCGGCAGAATTCTCTGCATCTTTGATTCGAGATTTTTCATGTCCTTCCTTATGTTGTATACCATTTAAAGTCAGAACCTTTACAGAACGCACATATTTCTTTGCATGTGTAGGACCTGAATCCAGCACAATGCTGCACATTAACAGAAGCAAAATCAGACAACAAACGTAGAACAAAAAGTAAGAGATGGATATATTGAGGTTCAAAATGGACAGTTCGTACAACAATCTACTCAAATGAACCACACATAGGGAAAACAAGGAACGGAGTATGATATTTATAATGGTAACACCTGAGCTATTTCTCCTTAAATTCTAGTACCCTAGTTCTAAGTTCTAACATGGCATGCAAAGAAGCAAAAGACTACATCAAATGAATAGAGATCAAGCTACAAAACAACCATTCTAGAAAAACTAACGAGTAGATAGCGTGAATAATCCATCTTAAGAGACTAGAATCTGGATATTGTCTGATTAAAATGAAAAGTAAAACCAAGAACATTCGAGTTTGTTAAATGCATGTTCTCATTTACATAGAATTAAAAGCAAGGAATTTCTTTTAAGAAACATGTTCGATTTCATATGCTCCCTGACATAGCAATGTGGATTACCAATTAGGACAAACATTTTCATGCACAACACTTTCAAAGAAGCAATCCAGTATGCATAGCTACTTAAATGCAAGAAGTACCAGAATAATGAAAAACAGAAGAGAAGTGTATAATGCAAAAAATGGATATCTCGTGTTGACAAACCTTCTTTTACTTAAATTCCTATTTCACTGGCTACCAAACAAACAGACACGAAATATTTTTCATGGTCTGGCAAAACAGCAGACATCCATACAGAAAGAAACACCACTATTTCAATTAGAAGAACAATAAAACAATGGAAGCACAATCTTTGTGGTTGCAAAGTAAAATCTTATACCTGTATTCAGGTTTTGGCCACTTTTGCTTGCGACAAATATCATGCAGCCTCTGTTTTGCAGCTTCGATATCAAATGACCCATCAATCCTATAACTCTTGCTGGGCACTTTCTTGACAGCTTCCTCCGGATGCGATAGCTTATCTAACACAGCTTTAGCAGCATTAAGCTTTGCCAGCTGTTTTTGAGTGGAAGATCCAGAGGCAAAAAAGGTGCCATTGACATAGACGCTCGCCATACTTTTTTCACCCTCTCTCCAATGCTTAATATGAACATGTTTCCCATTCTTTTGACACAGCTCATATAGCATTGTAACGGGTTGAGGTTGGGGCTGCAAGTCTTCTGGTGTCACGAGAGGCTCCATAAGTGGCTTAAGAATCTAAAATAAAAGCAATCAAACGAAAACCTATCACAAAACAGCTATATTAACATCGAGAAAGCATTTAAAACAAAACATATAAAAATTTAACTTCCAGAAATTCAAACAACAAACCGTCCATAGCTTTAGTTGGTCATAATTAAGATCAACATTAACCGCAGCAGCAACCGATTCCACCATGTCCGCAAGAACTTTAGGGGCTTTCACCAATCCCCCATAAATCACAGAATCCTTTTCATCCCTCACGGCATCCTCAAATTCCTTAATCTGTGGATTTAACTAACAAGTTATTAAAAGGAAAAAAAATGTCCAAAACCAGCAACATAGTATCTTAACATCGATACTGACCATTGAACAATTTCCAAAATTTCTACCAATTTTAGTCATAATTAACAAGAAAACATACTTTCATACACCAATATATTCACTTTCTGAAAATTTTTTCCTTCCCTTCAGTAACAACTAAATAATAGTATTTGTATATATATATTTTTTTAATCTCATATCTACTTCGTATCCATTTAAAAGAAAAAAAAAATTAAACAATCCAATTATACATTATGATAATAATTAATTAATTTTACGGTTAATTCCAAAAACATGACTTTTGTTTTGACTAATTTACAAACATATTATTTGTGTTATATTTTTTTATAATTAGTTGATCCGATTTTCATACAAAGATATAAATATTATTTAATAATTTTTAGAATGACACATATCAATTTTTATTGGTATAAAAAATTAATTTTTTTTTATTTTCAAAAAATAATTTTAAATATTTTATTTATTTAATTTTTATTTAGTATTATTTTTTATTATATTAATTTATTTAACACATTCTTTCTAACAATAATTAATAATATAACACTTTTTTTATAAAATCGGCCACCTAATTTCAGAACATGGGTTATGATAAAAACCCTTAATTTTACGATCATAACAATTCTCATCAAGTTCATACTGTAATCATGCTGCACTAATATCATGCCCTTTTAGCCATTACCAACTAATCAACTAACATTGAAAGATAAAAACACCAACCCAGATTATCATTATTTTTTTTTCAGAATACGTTATGATCTGGTCATTATGATAGAGGAGCATATAGAATAGTCCAATTTAATATGGAGCCTGATCGGATGACGGGTCGAACCATCCAATCAACAACAAAACAGATTCTTTAAACATCTTCATAAAGTACACGTACTTACTTTATCGTCAAGACCGGATACATTGTGTCTGAGATACTTATGAAGGCCATGGCGTAGAGCCACGCGCGCGAGATTCTCGGTGCTGACAACGACGGAGCGTAAGGAAGATAAGAGGCCGGGATCGGCATTGCGGTACGTGGAGAACAGGTGATAGCTAACGACGACGTTTAAGACAGCGTCCCCCAAGAACTCGAGGCGTTCGTAGGATGCTGACTCGGCGTAGGACGAGTGAGTCAAAGCGTCCTCCAGCAGCTTCTGGTTCTTGAATTTGTGTCCGACTATTTTCTCCACCGCTGTGATCGAGGGTATCATGTCGGTGGAGGGCGGTGGTGGAGAAGGAGAGGCGGCGGCGGAAGCAGCAGCGGCGGGAATGGGATGGCCCCGGACGGGTAGGGGGGTAAGCGAGGGAATTCCATGCGCGGTGAGAGGGGTGGGAAGAGGTTGGTCTTCTTGTTTGGGTGAAATTCAAAGTGCTCCATAGAGAGAGAGAGAGAGAGAGAGAGAGAGAGAGAGAGAGAGATTTGGTGTTTTGGTTTTTGAGAAGTTGGTAGCCAGGAAGAGTCTGTAAAGTGTGTATTGTTATAGGTGTGTTGTGTATGTCCGGTTTTATGTTTTATAATTTCCAGAGCATTTTTAATGCTAATGATCTTTTTTTTGACCAAAAATGCTAATGATCTAGTTTAGAGTTTTTAAATGCCAAGTTAACATTTAAGGAACTTGTATTTTAAGAAATTTTTAACATCTTAAAAAATTATTTTAATATTTATTTATATTATTTAAAAAACATATATAATAAAAATTACAGACAACATATTTTAAAATAATAAAAAACATCAATTTTATGCTGTCTGACAAGGATCCTAATTTATTTAAAAATCTGGAATTAACGCCGAAGGAACTGAACAGGAGGTTTTTGACCTTGGAAAGAACTCCAAGCTCCTGGCGTTAAGGATGACGTAAGAAGGAAAGAATAAGAATAAGGTGGGACTTGTGGTTTTGTTTTTCTTTTTTTTTTTCTAAATTAGGGTATGACCACTGAAAGACTCTTTCCGTAAGTTGTCCTTGCTCCATACTAATGTTTGCGAAGCCAATGATTATGCCCCTTTTTTTTTTCGGACAAGATCCGGAAGAAAATTTTTTAAATAAAAAATTAAATAAAACACGCTACTTATTAAAAATGGAAACATGAAAGATAATTTTTTTTTGCCTTTCTTTCCTATCTAAAATGAAGAATGTGATATTTATAGTAAAAAAGGAAAAATAACGGTATATAATGGAATCAAGCTTTATTTTATTTTGAGCATGAAGTAAAATTAAAAAGTACAAAGATAAATTACACGGATTCTTTCTCGAAAATTTAAAAATTACAAGTATTTTAGTTTTCCAAAGTTGACTTGCACGATCTAAAATTCCCAATTTAATGCTGATGTATGACTAAATGTAATATAAGGTAAAATATATATATGATATCTCTATCAACTTCAAAAAAATTATCTAATATAAATGAAAATGATTGTAATTATATAGTTAATGATACACTCCAAAGGAAAATCATGTGCGATTAATGTATAAATATATAAATTATATTTACATTTATTAGATGCAATTTTATGTTGATATTTTAGTATTTATTTTATATAATTTTCATTTCAGTATATCGATAATCATATATTTTTTAAATATATTTAACTAAAGATATTTAAAATATATAAAAAAATAGAAAACAAGAAAAATCTAATGAAAAAAAGAAAAGGATAAAATAATGATTTAAAAAAAAATCTTGTAGTGGTTACTGGTTACACACCACCATAAAAACAGCCACCACTTGTGGAGAAGTGACTACTTATATAGGAGATAGTGGTAGCAATTTAAGATCTAACCCGTGAGTCCAAATTCATTATAACACAAACATATATATATATCTATTTCATATAATCAAATATTTATATGTATAAATTATTTACTGATCACCTAAAAATTGTATGTGTATGATGATTATATATATATATATATATATAAACATATATCTTATAAATATTTTTTTTTATATGTTACATAACATATATTTATACGACATAGTTACATATAAATGCATACTATATGTACAAGTCTATGAGCTAATAAATGTATATAGATGTTCATTTATATAATATATCGACTTTGTAAATGTTCTATACATAACATGCATTTTAATATAAATATTTATATAATATGTTACATATATAATATTTATCTCAGATATTTGGTTTGGATGTTATATTATATATATTGTGTATATGTATTATACATATAGCATATAAATTAACTAAATATTAATAGATCCATTATATATATTTGTTTTGCTAGATATGATCTATACTTATATATGTTGTACGTATATTCTATATATAATTTATAATAAGTAAATTTCATGGTAGTGTCATAATATTTAGAGATAAATTTATTTGAGATATTAGCGTATGGAAAAGTAGGTTGATTTAGGTATCTATAATGGTCTGTTGGTATCATTGCCTAACATAGTTAGAAAAAGTATCTTTAAATGTCATATTGGCAATGATGTGTACAATTTGAAATTATAAGAAGAAAAGAAGAACTTGTTGAAATCTGGAATTAAAAAGAGAGAGAGAGAGAGAGAAAACATACAGACATTAAGGAAAAAAGAAATAATTCAAATTTTAAGAAGTTTCACATGGATTTGGACATATTTGCTATGAGTATTGTGACTTCGGACTTAAAAAACAAAAAATTTCATTTGAATAAGAGAGTAGGATAAGGATGGCCATGATATCTTCTTCCATGTAAGTACTTTCTCTCTCTAAGTCCTTTTCTCTAGTCACTTTCTCTTTGACTCAACATCCCTATCTCTGGGGAACCTATATAAACTCATACTGCTGAGTCATTTCTCCTCCTAATCACAACTACACCAAGTTACTGAGTCAGCTCGGCATTCGCACGCACCTTCCAAAACCACTATTGTCAACTTACAAAATGCTAAACCTTTACCTTCATAATCATAGCCTAAACAACTTAGACACACACGTCACTAGTGTGGTGGTTGAATAGATGGCAGTTAGGTTTGTTTGGAGAGATGGTTACAATGCTTATTTGGACTGGTTGTGGGTCATCCATTCGATGAGTGGTTCAGGAAGTTGGGAGATAGCTATATGGTGCAATTGAGTTAACTTGGTAAGGTTTTTGGTTTGGAAGATTAAGGATCAATTTCCAAGTTTCTAAGCTATGGTGAGTCTGGGTCGAAGGTGTGTGAATAGTGTTTCGATTGTTGCAGTGATATTTGTTAGTGTTTTGGTTTGGTAGGATGGGTCTTGAGTCTGAGGATGTGGTTGTTCGATTTTGGTTTGGATGCATGACTCGGTGATGAAAATAGTTGGTTAGAGTTCAAGTTGTGACCATAATCAAATGGTCATTTCCTTGATTTCAATATGCTTTCTCTTTGTTTTTTGTTGTTTTTTTCTTCTTTTCTTTTATTCCAAATTTCGACGACTACTTTTTCTATAGTTTTAAACTATCCATGCCATCACCAACATGTAACTTAAGATCTAACCCATTAGCCAAAACTCATGATAACTCATAAATATATAATATATCTATTTTATATAAAAAAAGATTTATAACATATATATAGTGTATAAATTATTTATGGATCACCTTTTGTATGTGTATGAATGAGTTTTACATATATACACATATACCTTATGAACATTATATATATATATATATATATATATTACATGACATATATATTTATACGACATAGTTACATATAAATGCATACCATATACACTCTATGGGCTATATAAATGTATATAGATATTTTATATATAATATACCAACTTTGTAAATGTTCTATACATAATATGCATTTTAACATAGATATTTATATAATATGTTACATATATAGATATTTATCTAAGATATCTAGTTTGGATGCTATATTATATATATTGTGTATATGTATTAGATATAGCAAATAAATTAACTAAATATTAATAGATACATTATATACATTTGCTTTGCTAGATATGATCTATACTTTATATATGTTGTATGTATATTCTATATATAATTTACAATGAGTAAATTCCATGGTAGTATCATAACGTTTAGAGATAAATTCATTTAAATTATTAGCGTCTAGAAAAGTGGGTTGGTTTCGATATCTATAATGGTCTATTGGTGACACCATTTAAAATAATTAGAAAAAGTACCATTAAGTGTCACGTCGGTAATGATGTGCACAATTTGAAATTATAAGAAGAAGAAGAAGAAGAACTAGTTGAAACCTATAATAAAAAAATAGAGAAAAATAAAGAGAGAAAACATAATGAAATTAAGGAAAGGAGAAATATTTCAAATTTGAAGGAGTTTCACATGGATTTGGACATATCTGCTATGAATACTGTGACTTCGAATTTAGAAAGAAAAAAAAAAAAGAATCCATCGGAACAAGGGAGTAAAATAAGGATAGCCATCATATCTTCTTCCATGTAAGTATTTTCTCTCTCTAAGTCCCTTTCTCTAGCTACTCTCTCTTTAACTCAACATCCCAATCTTTGGGGAACCTATACCAACCCATACTACCAAGTCATTCCTCCTCCCAATCATAACTACACCAAGTAACTGAGTCAACTCGGCATTTCCACTCACCTTCCAAAACCACCATTGTCAACTTATGAGACGCCAAACCTCCACCTTCACAATTACAGCCTAACCAACTTAGACACACACGTCACCAATGTGGTGGTTGAATAGATGGCAGTGGGTTTGTTTGGAATGGTCGTAGGTCATCCACTCGATGAGTGGTTTAAGAAGTTAGGAGATAGCTATATGGTGTGACTGAGTTAGCTTTATGTAATAGCCATACTTTTATTCCCAATATCATATTATATGTGAGTTATTATAGTTGCATATTAAAATAAATAAATAACATGTTTTACATATAGATTAAGCTAGTATAATTTAATATATATGTTTGAGTAGTGTAGAATAATTTTGTTTGCATTAGTATAATAAATACTTAATATTGATTTACATATTGATGTTGTATATGAAATGAGTAATATTAGATTTATATATATATATATATATATTTCAAGTATAGTATAACAGATTTTTTTTGGAAACCAAAAGCAAGCTACATGCCTTTGTTTTACTTAAATTAATAACCATAATTAAGCCTAATTAAAAAGCTACTTTATGACTTTATTTGGATGCCTTAAAAGTCAATTTCGGATAAACATTAAGCCAAAAAAATACCCCATTTTCGTCCAAAATCGGACTACCCTCAAAATAACCTCCCAAACAAACACAAAACCCATTATTTTCTCTTCCAAAACTACCATAACTTCAAGACCAAGATCCACATCCAAATTCTTGCAAGTTGGCCAACCAAAGATCATTCTAAAGCCTTGCAAACCAAGCCCAAAGATTTGAGGTAAGTTTGAGTTGCAGTTGGTGCAAGTTTCATAGTGTAGAGTTTGTTAAATGTGAATTTGATATGTATATATGTATTGGTGATGTGTTGACAAAGTTTTGGGCTACCAATGAAGTATAATATATGCATGTTTAGTAGTTGAAGTGTGAGGATGAAAATGGAATGATGTATGAGTGGTGTAGTAAGGGTTAAGTGAAGTTGAGCTTGTTGAAAGTTGTGTTGAATGTTGTATTGATTGGAGGGTGGAGATTGAAGTGAAATGATGTTGTTTAATAAGTTAGAAATGCGTGATAGATGATGTGAAGTTCATATATCAAGTCATAGAGAGCTAAGAAAGTATTTTAATTGAAGTTAAAAGTGTTAAAGTTGTAAAAAAATTCGTGCTCAAAACAGGGGATATCTAAAAACTGTCAAACACCTGTCAAAATGGCCCATTTGGAGGGGTGTTTGGAGCAAACGGTCTTGGAAACGGCCCCGTTGCTAGGGGTGTTATACTCTTGGATCAAAAATCTCCTTTTCCCTGAGTTGCAATGGCCTTGGAAACGGCCCCGTTGCCAGGGGTGTTGCGGTTTCGGATTTCTTCCCTATTGCAATACTATTTTGTAAATTAGTCATAAATTTTTCATTCGACCTCCGATTGAGGTGATTTAAGTTGATTTAGAAAGATTAAAAAGAGATATAAACTTTCATGTTTTAAGTTTTTACAAATTTTAAAAATATCAATGCTTAAATTTTGATTCTTTCCAGCTGCTACACTTTCCAAAACAAAGTTAAAAACTTGTATTGGTTTATTAAATGTGTTTTAACTTATGAAATGAATCTTTTTAAGATAAAATGAGATGGGTTAATGATATTTGATATGTAATGATGATTGAGTGATATAATTAAGCATGATTTAAGTATATTTATAGATTTAACAAATTATTGATTTTCTATGAGTCTTAAGCTAAAACTAGTTATATTGTTTATATGATTTCCTTTGTTTGTTTTGAGATCTTGTGCTAACTTATTTGAATTTCTTTGAATGGTTATGTATGAGATTAGTTGATATTGAGCTTGAACTAAGTGTGAAATTGTGATAATTTGATTAAACAGTTATTGATCCTCACTCGGCTACCCCCATTAATTCCCAAGCTAGTACAGGTACGCAGTAACGTGTTTGTTCTTTGCTTAGGATATACATATCTTTAATCAATTTTAATATATAAAAACTTAAACCTTTGTTTGAATTAGATGTCTCTTACGCTGTTTAAATTCGTATCTGACCTAGATGGCAGATTGGAATCCGGTTCAGGGAGCAGCACCTTGCTCAGATTGGGGGCATGGTAGTTTAGGCGCTTAGGCCACTCCTACCTTTTGATAAGACTTTCCTAAGTGGTACAGTGCGTAACTGATGGGGAAGATGGTATCGACGTAACGTTTGCTTACGCTTAGAATGAAGTGGCATGATTTAGTTCAAATGTTTATGGGAACAGTTGGACTAAGTGATATTATGGACTAAGATAAGTGAAGTTGTGTAGCGGCTGTTAACCCTAAATGAAGTTATTTTCTCTTTTATGGATATATCATCTAGGAGATATAAGTATCCGAGCTGCTTGTATCAACCCCTTGAGCGTCGTGATCGTTACTCAGGACCCCCAGATATCCTTATTGTTCGAAGTTGGAATACTCCAGTGAGGTTCGACTAATTAAAGATTATTTGATAAGTGAATGATTGTCACATTGTATTATAGTTTAAGATTGTGTGAGCCATTATGCATTTGCTTTTGTTACTTGTGTACTAGGCCTCTGGCTCATATTTTTATCATTTTCAGGTGTAGATGACGAATTCTATACAAGTAAAGGATATGGATCAGATTTTGAGGAGTTCTTAGACGATTGGAAGGAGTAGAGACGGTCTTGACGTTGATGGAACCCTCATGTAATAGAATAGCTATATGTACATATATGTTCTGAAAACCTATGTATTAGTTAATAAGATTTTTGTTATCTTTTGATATATTTTATAAATAACTTGTTTACGAGCCTTGTTTGTAATGTATGTATGTATATATATATATATGGTTGTATTATATTTAGATCTTTTATTAAGTAATGAAGTTAAAAGTTGTATTTTATGGAATGTTATATGTACTATTAGTAATAAAGTTTATTATTATAAAACATTTAGGCAAATAACTATATAAATTGATCATGGATTACAACCTTACATATAATACTACAGATTATATATGGTTGAGGAACTGGGTTTGCCTATTTTAAATATAGGGGTAAATCTAGGGTCTTACACTTTATAAGGTTGGTTTGCAAGATAAGGGATCAATTTTTAAGTTTCTAAGTTGTGGTGAGTCTGGGTCGAAGGCACGCGAGTAGTGGCTCAATAGCTGTAATGATAGTTTTTAGTGTTTTGGTTTGGTAGGATGGGTCTCAAGTTTGAGTATGTGGTTGCTCAATTTTGGTTTGGATGCATGACTCAATGATGAAAATGGTTAGTCAGAGTTCAAGCTGTGACGGTAATCCGATGGTCCTTTGCTTAATTTCATGATGCTTTCTCTCTTTGTTTTTCATTTTTTTTCTTCATTTCTTTTTTTTACAAATTTCAACAACTACTTTTTTTATAATATCAAACTATCCACGTCATCACCAACGTGTAACTTAACGATGCTTTCCTACTGGTGTTAAACGGTGTTACTTACTAACCGCTACAAATGCTTAAATCGACCTACTTCTCCAAACGTTGATACATTTTTTTAACTACTCAAAACGTTGATACCTCAAATAAACTATTCCAAATGTTGTGATCTTCCCATGTAATTTATTCAATTTATTAAATGATACACGTGTATATAATTTGTTTATTGAATTGATGGTTTTATCAATTTGTAATTTAATTAGGGATAAAAAGGTCACTTACTTGATTTTTTATTCATGCTTGAGAGAGAATAAAAAAATTACCTAATAGGCGGACTAAACTATACATTGCTATAGAAGGAATAAAAAGATTATCAACAATGGAAATTCCTAATTCATATTATAAGTGAAAAAGGTGATACACCTACAGGACTATCACTAGGGTATCAAATAACTAACTGACAATTAATTGATAAAGAAACCGTAATCTAGAGATGAAATTGGGATTTTAAATTAATGGGTTAAAGAGGACTCCGAATAATGATATTATGTATCATAAAGGAAGATCTCAATGCAACTTGTGAATGATATTACGCACAAAAATTCACTTATGTTTGCACTCACCGCAAACTTTACGATTGGTAAGAGTAAAGAAGTCACTACAAGTAAGAAAACTTGATTAATGAGAGTAACATTTTCGTCTAATCTTAAAGTCCAAGTCATACGAATTGGAGATTTTTTTTTCACTTTCTTATTTTGGCCAATTTAGATTATTAGTCATATTTTAAGTCTAATAATTTTAGTTAGAATCCAATTTTCCATGTGTGTCTGAAGTTCATGTTGGGGTTTTATGAGCGTATTAACAGGTTAGTACTCTCATCAATTGTTACTTGTTTAGAATGCCATGAGTGTTTAAGTTTTATGAGCCTTACTCTGTGAAAGACTTGGGAATCTTATTTAGTATTTAAATATTGATTATTATCTTTATTTTCCTATTGTTCAGTTGTGGTGGACATCATTAATTAAATTTTAATTTTTAATTTACAAATCGTGGAATTTATAGATTTTTTATTTTTTTTCACAAATTCATTGACTTTAATATTCGTCTTTTTTTTTTTTTTTCAAGTATTGGTTTGGTTTCATTTATATCCCTTTAATTTTCATTCATTACAACTCAAAATTGCACAAAAAAATACTTATTTTTGTATCTATAAATCCTGATTTCAAGAGTGAAAACGAATTTCTATAAGGTGAGATTGGGGGAGACAAGATTCCCACAAATTTGCTTCACATTTGTAATGCTTTATACCCATGGTCATTTATAATATGCTACGTGTCTACAGTTAATTAAAGACATGCTAAGACTTTTAACCATATCTAATAGTCATTAATCTCCAAACACATGTATAAAATACTAACTATAGATTGACAAATACATACTATTCTACTCCCCACATATATAAGCAATCATAACTTACATAGTGATAATATTAGATGGCTCAGAGAGTACACCAATTCAAACCGATACTGTCTATCATTAGATAACTAAAGAGTCGATGACTAACTGTAGCACACTAAATCACAAAGGTTTAGACCATAAGACATATACTACAAACATAATAGGAGTCCCTGTCTTCGTAAAATCAACAAACCTAAATATAATAGTTAACTAGATAATCTTCTCCACTATCATCCTCTTCATAGTCCAATATAACGCCGAATCTGAATAATTAAGAGTTAAAGGAGTGTCACATGAACTTGAAAAGAAAAGGAATGAACTAAAGCCCAATATGGTAAATCAACAACAAAACATAAACAAGTTAAGGTTATCCTTATGAATTAACTTAATCTTAAGCATGAGCAGAGAAGCAACTTCATGATGAAGCTTATAAAGAGTATCGGTACTTAAACTACTAGGACAGATAAATGAAGGGCATACGTTAAATGGTAAGGCCGCTTATTCCCATAAGACCCTTCCACTGAAGCTATTATCTTGGAATGAGTTAGGAGTGGCAACTCCTCAGGAGCTTCAGTCTCTGAAGCTCTTAGAACTTTTCCATGCATGTTCTTTGTCCATTCTCCCAAGGCCTTAATGATTGCATATAAAATAGATAGATTGCGATGATGGCGTATGTACAAAGATTGTGAGCTTTAAACAAAATTACTTTTTTTTTGTTTTTTTTTAATATTTAGATAAGGGTGTAATATTTCATTAATCAATACAACAATAGTTGTTGTTATATGTAGATAGTTCTTAAAGCAATTAATAACTTTATAACCCAATAACATTAATTCAATTCCTAAAATGAGATGAATTCCACCTATAGAATGATTGTTCTCATTGTAAAAGTTTGAAAAAAAAAAGGGAAAAAAAAAACTTCCTAAAGCTTCTTTTGTTTAGTACTTAGAAGTGCTCTAGAAAAATTTAAAGAAGATGAATCTAACCAGTAATTTTAAAATGCATTCATAGTTATCCAAAAACTAAAATAATAAAAAAAGGTGTAAAGATATCATTATAAAGCTAAGGCATCATCTGTAATACAATAATGGTTACCTCTATTAGAGTTCAAAGATTCATAGTTAGTTGAATTCGATAGGGTCGAGTCAGTGTCATAATTATTAGAGCTAGATTTTGGAACTTGCTGGCCGCTTGTTTGTGTTGCTTTTTCCAGTTGGCTTTATTAATTTTCCACTGATGCTAAATTCAAAATATTGTTTCCATTTGTTTTTTAATCAGACACAAAAGCATGAAAGTATTCAAAATCTGCAAAGGATAACATAGAAGCAAAAAAAAAAAAAAAACTAAAAAAATAATATTTCCTCTTGTAATAAAGCTAATAATTTCTTCTAATAAGGTCCTTGTGGTTAGTCCATGTCCATTGTATATATAATTGTTACCCTCTTTTAACGGTATAGAGAACTATTTTATTTCCTCTAATAAAATTTTCTAAGATTTTCAACTTCGTATAAAAAGTTGCAAGTCAAATTCAATGATATAATAGGTAAAAGAATCTAAATACTAAGAAGACACAACCTAGGAATTACTAAAGGCAAAATAAGCTAAAAATTTTATAATTGGTTTTATAGTTGTGTAGTTATAGCACTAGCAATAAAGTTGATTTTCGACATAAATATGGTATGGATGGAAATGCACCTGTGGAATTTGGAGAGGAATTAGCTATTAGTTAGTATCCATTGGTTTTGGGGCGAACCCCTTCTCTATTTAATTATATACACTCAGCGAAAACATTTTTTTTTTTTTTGCATCATCATCACATCATGAATCTTACACAAACATATTGAATGGCCCCTAGTGTTGGGTTGAGACAAGCCATAGCATCTATGCCCATGTCTAGTCAAGATGATTAGATATTGAGGTGGCAACTGTTTTGTGATGATTAGGATGGAGGTGTTGTAATAGCAATGGAGATAGTGGTGGTATGATGTTTTTTAACTATAGAGGCTAGTGTTGCAATTAGACTAACTTTGTAGTTTAGTCGTAACATCTGATGATATATTCAAAGCATAATTTTATAAAATTAGCTTCATGGAGTGCCGCCATACTAGTTGTGTTAGTCCTTAATAATCTTACTTCGAAACTTGGTAGAAGAATATTTCCCCAATTCAATTTGTCTTTTAGTCTTTAAAGTTAATACAATGTGTCAAGCTTACAACTTGTGAGAAAATTCCATCATCACCTTCAAAGAAAGAATAAGGAATTTTGCAACCTTACCACTCATGACAATATCATAGTTGGCAACAGCATTAGAATTCATATGCTTTCTCTCTTACTTCTTAAAAGTCAAAAATAACTTCACTTTTGTGAGACACATAGGTCGCCTATCGAGTTTAAAGTAGTATTACTAAATACGAAAAGATAACTTCCCTTGTTCCAACTCCCGGCAATAATCGAACATGGTTAACAAAAATTTCGATCAATATGCAAGAATGAGAAGACTTTAACATATCGCTTCAATGCAAATTGCAAGGATAATCATATTCCATCTTGTCTCGGTTCAAAGACAAAAGTCCACGACAGTTTTGGTATAACGTGAAGGGCCATCTTTCTCAGATTGTTATCATTTTACTTTGTCCATTTCCAGATTTCCTGTTGAATGTTGTCATTATGTCATAAAGCAAAAGCCCTTTTAAATTCACTCTATTGTCATGCCTTCATGTTCTTTCAAAAATGGAAGTTGCGGAAGAATTTTCTCCCAAGGCCTCACATTTATCACAGGGTTATTCTTGGTCTGTTCCTTATCTCCCCTTCCAAATATAGGGGGCAAAAAAAAAAAAAAAAAAATAGAAGCACGAAGTAACAGACATTATGTTTGAGCGCGACAAGGCTTCCATATTTCGTAATATGGCATCCATGCAAAATCCATGTGGAAACTATGCATTATTCGGCAACAACAGAGCCACAAAATGGACTAAAAGCCAATAGGACCGGTTTAAAAAAAAAAATTAACTACTCGTTCATTTCGTTATAATTACAATTTCATTGCAGTCTTATTCCTTACGAATAACTATTACACTGTTTAATTCACCGAATAAAAATTCCACAATAAATTCCTATTACACAAAATATTAAATAATCATTCTTTATTCAAACCTATTAATATCAATTTAATGCTAGAATTGGTTTTTTTCTTTTTTCAAAATATCATTATTTAAATATAAAATTAAAAAAAAAAAATCCTATTACAACTCTATTTCATTCCTCCGTAATAAAAATTCCATTACAGCCTTATTCATTCAGCGAAGTGAACGAGCCGTTAATCTCCAGATCTGTTTTTCCTATATCAACCCTCGTATCCTATTTGTTAGAAAAGACACCTAAAATTAGATATATCTTACAAGCAAATATATTTGTGTCTGTATGCATATGCTCACGGGAGAGTATATATATTACATATACAAATTCCTGTAAAAACTGAATCCGGTTGAAGGCATGCATACTGAACTCGACCTAGAACAGGGCAAGAAAAGATTCTACAAATTAAAAGGTCAATTGTACTTCAAAACAAATCCAATATCGACTTGGCTCCATGTATTTAATAATGCAGACCCATATAAGATGGTGGGAGAATAGCACGTAGATTGTCTCGTCTCATCTCTAAATTTTAAAAAATTAATATTTTTATTTTCAAAACATGTGCAATTCAATGTCTCCATTATATTGACAAATATTTATTTTGATAATGAAATAATAGTAGATGCTTAGCCAAAAATCACCAAAACATAAAAATGCAGCATTAAATTATCAAAAATTGTAAAAAATTGCAAAAATACACATGATTTGCTTATCTTATCATTAAAATAAATATTCATCAAAGTTTAGACACCAAATATGATATTTTTTAAAAGCATAATACTAATTTACCTAAATCTAAAGATCAACACATTAACCAAAATTGAAAGTCCAAGCATTTAGCATAGCATTATCTCAAGAAGGTCAAACAACAAATCTAATAACCTTTGAATTAATCATATCCCAACTTGATTATTTATCATGGATTTTTTTGCCCTTTTTCAAGGCTTTTTTCAGTATTAATTAAATTTCAGTATCTACGAATGCTATCATGGTAATTTCAAGAGTTTATCCTTACTAGTATAGCTTTAAGAAACAGATGGCTGGAGAAGAAGGTTGCAGTTGGTGCCTCATCGATGTCATTGTTAACTATTATGGAAAATTTCATTTAGCAAAAAAAAAAAAAAAAAAAAAAAAAAAAAAAAAAGATTGCTATCATTATGATGACGATACCCTCGTTTTTCATTAGCATTTCCCATGGTACAAATCAGACCACCACCATGTTCTTCCACCGCCTATCACCACAAACCACTAGTATTTGCCACTCTTGGAACAAAGAAGATAATACATGGCAACTCCAAATTTACAACTACTGAAAAAGCATGAAAATTATTCTCCACAAAACAAACATATCATCAAGCCAATACTCTAATTCCTAATGGAGAACCCTTTGCAAGGCAAACTATGGGATATTTGAACTACAAATACAATGACAATGAATCTGAAAGCTGAATTCATAATAGAGAAACAGCACTAGCAAAAGAACCATAAAAAGATCTCCCATTAATTTACATCCGTTAACAACTAAAACTGTGGTTAATTACACAAGACTCGGCCAGATTTTGCTTTGCAATAAAATGTACAAACTAAAAGGCAAACAGAGTTTTACTCGAGAATTGTAATGTTAATCGTTCCTTGAATTATTGGTCACGGTACAAATTGCACATGCTAAGTACTAACTCCAGGGAGGCCATAAATATCAATAAGCATAGATAAATCTCGAGGGTATATTACATTGGACGAAATCAACATCCATAGGTATTTTCAAATAAGGTATCAATGTTTTAAGTAATTTAAAAAAACAAAACAATGCTACATAAAATAAAGTATTAAAGTTATAAGGTGTTAAAAAAGGGATTAATGTTTACATAAAGTAGTGTAAATATACCACTTCATATGTGCTGCGTTATATAACATTAATCTCTTTTTTTAACCAATTAAAACATTATTACCTTATTTGTATTACATTATATAACATTGATTACATTTTTTAGTCACTTAAAATGCCAATACTTTTTTTAAATTTACTTTTAAATGTTAATACTTTTGGTGTAATTTACTCTGAAACTCAAAAGTTACAAGTTAAGAGTGGACTTTACCCCTTCTTACTTCATTCAGTAATTAGAGTGGGTTTGAAAAGACTACCATAAATATCATTGCAGTAGCCTCTTCTATCCCTTCAAATACCAAAGAAGAATTAAAAGGGCAAAATGTAGTTCTAGCTAGTAACTACAAGCATATTTTAGCTTACTGATCTCCAAAATTGGTGTACTTGTAATTTATTAGCTTGTTACAATTCAGCAACGAAAAGTGAGATAGAAGCTGTTGCTGAAGAATACTTACAATTGCTGAATTATATAATGTTCTGTTCTTCCAAAGCACAGATCATTAAAGAAGCGGCAGAATTCTCTGCATCTTTGATTCGAGATTTTTCATGTCCTTCCTTATGTTGTGTGCCATTTAAAGTCAGAACCTTTACAGAGCACACATATTTCTTTGCATGTGGAGGACCTGAATCCAGCACAATGCTGCACATTAAAAGAAGAAAAATCAGACGACAAATGTAGAACAAAAAGTAAGAGATGGATAACAACAATCTACTCAAATGAACCACACATAGGGAAATCAACGAATAGCATATGATAATTATTATGGTAACACCTGAGCTATTTCCCCTTAAATTCTAGTACCCTAGTTCTAAGTTCTAACAGGGCATGCAAAGAAGAGATCAAGCTACAAAACAACGATTCTAGAAAAACTAATGAGCAGACGATTCTAGAAAAACTAATGAGCAGATAGTGTGAATAATCCATTTTAAGTGACTAGAATCCCGATATTGTCTGATTAAAATGAAAAGTAAAACCAAGAGCATTCGAGATTGTTAAATGCATGTTCTCATTTACATAGAATTAAAAGCAAGGAATTCCTTTTAAGAAACATGTTCGATTTCATATTCTCCCTGACACAGCAATGTGGATAACCAATTAGGACAAACATTTTCATCCACAACACTTTCAAAGAAGCAAGCCAGTATGCATAGCTACTTAAATGCAAGAAGTACCAGAACAATGAAAAACAGAAGATAAGTGTATAATGCTAAAAATGGAAATCTCGTGTTGACAAATCTTCTTTTACTTAAATTCCTATTTCATTGGCTACCAAACAAGCAGACACTAAATATTTCTCAAAACAGCAGACATCAATAGAGAAAGAAACACCACTATTTCAATTAGAAGAACAATAAAACAGTGCAAGTACAATCTTTGTGGTTGCAAAGTAAAATCTTATACCTGTATTCAGGTTGTGGCCACTTTTGCTTGCCACAAATTTCATGCAGCCTCTGTTTTGCAGCTTCAATATCAAATGACCCATCAACCCCATAACTCTTGCCAGGCACTTCCTTGACAGCTTCCTCCAGATGTGATAGCTTAGCTAATGCGGCTTTAGCAGCATTAAGCTTTGCAAGCTGTTTTTGAGTAGAAGATCCACAGGCAACAAAGGTCTCATCGACATAGACGCTCGCCATACTTTTTTCACCCTCCCTCCAATGCTTAATATCAACATCTTTCCCATTCTTTTGACACAGGTCATATAGCATTGTCACAGGTTGAGGTTGGGGCTGCAAGTCCTCTGGTGTCACAAGAGGCTCCAGAAGTGGCTTAAGAATCTAAAATAAAAGCAATCAAAGGAAAACCTATCACAAAATAGCTATATTAACATCCAGAAAACATTCAAAACAAAACATATAAAAATTTAACTTCTAGAAATTCAAACAACAAACCATCCATAGCTTTAGTTGGTCATAGTTAAGATCAATATTAACAGCAGCAACCGACTCCACGATGTCAGCAAGAACTTTAGGGGCTTTCACCAATCCCCATAAATCACAGAATCCTCTTCATCCCTCACGGCATCCTCAAATTCCTTAATCTGTGGATTTAACTAACAAGTAATTAAAAGAAGAAAAAAAAAATCCAGAACCAGCAACATAGTATCCTAACATCAACATTGGCCGTGGAACAATTTCTAAAATTGCTACCAATTTTAGTCATAATTAGCAAGAAAACATACTTTCATACACCAATATATTCACTTTCTGAAAATTTTTTCCTTCCGTTCGGTAACAACTAAATAATAGAATTTGCATTTCTTTTTTAATCTCATATCTACTTCGTATCCATTTTGAAAAAAAATTAAATAAATAAACAATCCAATTATACATTACAGATAATAATTAATTAATTTTACAATCATACCAATTCTCATCAAATTCATGCTGTAATCAGGCTGCACTGTACTGCTATCGTGCCGTTTTAGCCATTACAACTAATAAACTAACATTTAAAAAAAAAACAAACCCAGGTTATTATTATTATTTTTTCAGAATACATTATGATCTGGTCATTATGATAAAGGAGCATAGACAATAGTCCAATTTAATATAGAACCTGATCGGATGACGGGTCGGACGATCCAAACAACAACAAAGCAGATTCTTTAAATATCATCATAAAGTACACGTCCTTACTTTATCGTCAAGATCGGGTACGGTGTGTCTGAGATACTTATGAAGGCCATGCCGTATAGCCACGCGCGCGAGGTTCTCGGTGCTGACAACGACTTTGCGTAAGGAAGTTAAGAGGCAGGGATCGGCATTGCGGTACGTGGAGAACAGGTGATAGCTAACGACGACGTTTAAGACAGCGTCCCCCAAGAACTCGAGGCGTTCGTAGGATGTTGACTCGGCGTGGGAAGAGTGAGTCAAAGCGTCCTCCAGCAGCTTCTCGTTCTTGAATTTGTATCCGACTAGTTTCTCCACCTCTGTGATCGAGGGTATCATGTCGGTGGAGGGCGGTGGTGGTGGTGTGAGCTAGGGTTTATAAGGTTGAACAAAACAGGAAACCTAGATCTGAAAGCAAGTGTTTGAAGTTTGGGAAAGAAGTGTTAAAGTGATTGTGAAGTGTGTTCTGTGTGTTCTATCGGAAGTGGAAAAGGCGTGGACTGTGTCATTCAAGGTAAGGGAAATGGGCTGGACTCTCGAGGTTGCATTTGATTGTAAGGACAGGACAACACAAGAATAATTAGATAGTACGGTATAAGGTGTATTGGATAGAATAATTTTTTTATATCATGTTTAATATTTATGAAACTGGATAAAGATTTTTGTGTTGTCTTATGCTTGGTATACGTAAATGTAGGACAGAACATCTTCTTTTAAATATTATGCTCTTATTATTACTATTATTTATTTAACTAATTTGTTATGTTATTTAATAAATACAATTTAAAAATATTAATTTTTATATATAATTAAATTAATTACATATTGTATTAAATAAAAAATCATAATTAAACTATTTTTTCTTACAAAAATTCACTGTCAAATTAAAATATTAAATATTTATATAATAAATTTTCTTAATATTTAATAAATATAAAATTAATTAAATTAATGCTATCAATATTAAGCTGATTAATTACATAATAATTTATTACATTAGTAGTGAATATTAATATTGAACAATATTAATTATTAAATTAATGGTAAATCATAAAAAATAATATACCTTACTTTAATTATACATAAATAGACTTAAATAATCATCATGATATAATTTGCAATGTTAAACAATTTGCCATTGTAATGGAAGAAATTTTTCAACACTTAAATTTTACAGTAGTAAAAAAAAAAGTACAAGTAATTGACCAAAAAAAAACTTTTCAATTTCTACGACGTGCCCTCTATTCAATATACATTTCTTATGCTAGATTATTCCTCCACTGTTCCAATTGTATTGATACCAGTTTTCCTAATAGGAACTTCGTCATCTTCTATTGGAGCATACTCCAATGGATCTAATGGCATGTACAGTCAAATGAAATTGTGCAGTAAATAACATGCTAACATCATTCGACATTGTATTTTAATAGGGTAAAAAGATGGACTCCTCGTAATACTTCATCGTTTCTTCAAAATTCCAAATCATCTCTTTATAACATTTCTGGCCTTTGCATGCCTATAATTAAATAATTCCTTAATCCAATAAGGTAAATCAAAAACTCACGCTGATTCATTATCTGTAGAAAATGCAAAACAAATAATTATAGAGGAATTTAAAACTCAAAAATTAGAAAAACATATAAAGTTGATTATCAAATATGGTATCTAGATACACATATTACAATTATTCTTTTACAATGATACAAGAATAAGGTAAGTATCATTAAATTATTAAATTCAAGTAAAGGATGACTAGACAGATGATTGACAATCTCTATAGGCTTATAAGAAAATTACCCAAATCTATAGATCCAGCAACCCAATAGTCTTAGCAGCCCTCAAGGACAGAAAGCACAAACAAAACATATATCTAAGAACTAGATTCTAGAAAACAATGGTTTCCAAGTAACATTTTATGAAAATTCAATTCATACCCCTTGGTGGATCTTGAGGTGCATTTTAAATTTTGTAATAGTCAATATAGCAACCTTGGAAAGAAAAAAGCAGAACATTGCATCAGCCAAATTGACCTACTTTATTTTAATGCTTCATAACAAGAAATTGCTTCAAAAGTAATACAATATTGATGAGAAATCTCATACAATGAAAAACAACAGTAGCTAGGAACTAGAAAGTACTATTGGTAGGAAGATGAACTAATGCATCTAAGAATTAAAAGCTTACTAGATTTTTTAGCAACCAAAAGAATAAGAAAAGGGTTTAAAACTAATGCATTGATTGTTGAAGAAAGTCCTTAAATACATGTTGCTCAAGTTAATCATAATATGTCATATAAAACTTCAAAAAGAGCTAATATCCAAACAAGCAAACTAAAAGGCTCTCCATGGAAAAGAGCTTTAGGATGCATCTGGGTGAAAAAAAAAATAGCATAGTTCATGGCAATCAAAAGTAAATCTCAAAAGGGCTCATATCAATCCCCAACTATTGAGTAAACAAAAGAAAAAAAAAAAGGTTCCCAACTATCCTTAATAGCAAATATTGAATTAGATAACTAAAAGGTTACAATGATTACCAGCCACATTGAGGGAATTTTAGTGTTTCTCAGCCCTATGAGCAAGTAACTCCTTTGGTTATTACAAGAGAATCAGTTTAAGTTGAAATCAATGCACTACCCAAAGTAATTCAGCAAAATCAAATGAAATCAACAGACTACCCATGGCAATAACCATTAAAGAAGATCCATCCTCTTTACTGCAAATGTTCAACTCACATAACTTTTTAATTTTTCAATTATCAAAATAGGTCATGTTAGGCATCACACACATCAAGTAAAGGTCAATAATTCCCATCTTCTGAAGGCAAATAAATTTATTCAGCTAAAGCAAATTATAGCTGTAATTTATAAGCCAGAACGCTTAAAAAAATAGTGCATGCATGAATATCCAAAGCATTTTGACAAAAATCCATGACGGCAAGTATTACTACAACTTGGAGCTCCTATAATTTTGGTCATGCTTTAGAAAACAAGTTAACATGATGGTGTACAAGCTCCTTTTCCACTTTTCCAAACTCAACCAAATTTTGATCCACAACCTGCCTCCCAAATCACCCTAAACGATAGTAATTACTTTTTTTTTTTTTTTCAAAAACTCCCATTTACATTAAACATATTAGGCAACCATTTCTCAAAAAAAAAATGTCTATGAGAATTTAAAAGGATAGCAGAAAAAAATAGGCTTAAAGATTTTCTAAGCAAAAATCAATGAGTTGCAACATTATAGTTGCATCAAGTAGTGCATAGAATTACCTTTGATTTATGTGCTGAAAGCTTACTAACAAAATAATCATGTGCTAAAAGCTTACTAACAAAATAATCATGTGCCCTTATGTCTCTTCGATATATAATCTTGTCTCTACTACCAATAGACAACAAAGAAGAACTCCAAGCCAAAGATCCCACTCTTAGACGATGACTTTCCATAGTTCTTATCTTCCTACAGCAAGAAGAATTTACCAAGGATTAAGTCCTACTAGATGATTGAGATGTCTAAGATGATGATGTAGAGGTATTCGGCAAATACACCCCAAACCCATGATTTATCTCCTAATATAATCTTTTTAATAACCATGGACTTAAGTTTTATTAATTTCATCACATTTTGCAAGACTAATCAAGACACGAACTTGAACAAAGTAGTCATGAAAATGCAACCAGACTATGAAGGCAGCATTCTGAGGATCCGACAAAGCAGCACATTCCATTTCCTTCCTGATGATGTCGAGCGCCCTTGGACAAGTAGACTTGTAATAATCCAATGTCAATGGAAGGTTACTCGCATTCGAGGATTTTGTAATTGCAACTAACAAAGCTGAAACCAAAATCAGTAGTAAAATGGGCAGCTGCCATCAATGACTTTAATTTTTTTCATTTCCCAAAAAAAAAAAAGAGAAAATCCTAATTTGATCAATTATGGGGATAAAAGAGACAATATCAAAATCAGCCATATGCATGTGATATAATGGATTGAAACTTACTTCTTGCACTTATTGGAGGAGATTTGTCTGCACAATCAAACAAAAATAAATTCGATTGCAATCCATTCCCATGGAAAACAAGAGAGAGAGAGAGACAAATACGAAGCTTGGTTCAAGTAGAATCACTCACTGAGTTAGGGTTAGGTTTCAAGGGCATTGAAGGGGAGAGTAGAAAGGGTTAAGGCTCAAGCGTTGCAGTAGAGAGGACAATTTCAAAAATGGCTAATTTGAACAAGGGCAGAATTGGGCTTATAAATGAAAAGGCTTAATTGTCCAGTGCTGCAATGTCTTATTCCATCATCCATAAGGGACAAATTTTTTAGAAGTTGTCCAATCCTCCAAGGACCTCTTGTCCAGTCCTAAGCCCAAAAAAAAAAAAAAAATCAAACAGGGGAATATGGATCTTGTGCAATCTTGTCCCACAAAATAATGGGAACCAAACACTCCCTTAGCTAATACTAAGCCAAGAAATGTTGGAGGGGGGCTCATTGGCTTATGTGCATAAATGAATCTATTTTCATTAGGAATAAGACATTGTAGAATTTCCATTCAAATCAAAGAAGATATTATAGGAATATCTTCTATAACTGAATGAGTGAGCTGGCAGGAGGATCACATGTTACAGTTATTTAGAATATTCTCTAAGGACAGTAGTTATCATAATTATTACATGTATTGCACTAATATATATTTGTAATGTGTAATACAAAAAAAAAGTATGAAAAAAATACAAAAACATTGTTGCCCAACTTGCTTGTATTCGAGCACTACCTTTCTCAAATTTTTCTTGAATATGAACAATTCACACTTTCTCCATTGAATTAATTACCCTACTGCATTTGTGCGTCACTATGATATTTACTAGTGCTACAAGCATGAAAATGTAGCCATTCCTGGGTTACTACATCTTTTAAACATTCCAAAAGGATGTTGGCAAGAATTCAGCTTAGACTTTATTGAAGGCCTACCCATATCTAATGGTAGGGACATGATAATGGTTGTGGTTGATAGGTTAACTAAATATAGTTACTTCATGGCTCTAAAACATCCTTTTACTGTTGTTCATGTAGCTCAAACTTATTTAGATTTTGTTTTTAAATTACATGGGCTCCCTGAAACTATAACTAGTGACAGGGATCCGATTTTTGTAAGCTCATTTTATAAAGAATAATTCAAATTGCAGGGAGTAGAGCTCAACATTTCTACAGCTTACCACCCCCAAACCAACGGCCAGACGGAGGTGGTAAACAAGTGCTTAAGGACATACCTAAGATGTATGGTGGGGGAATGTCCAAAGAAATGGAGCCAATATTTGTCTTTTGCTAAATGGTGGTATAACACCACCTATCACTCAAGTGCCTAGATTACCCCCTGTCAAGCGCTCTACGGGTACCTACCCCTTATACACCTACCTTACTTCTTAGATGACTCGAAGATTGAAGCTGTGGATAACTGATAAGTGATATAACACCCTCATTTCTAAGATGATTTTAGGCTCATTTATTTGTTTTTCTAAGTAAAAATCATCTAGAAATGGTTTTTAGTGCTTAATTTGTCAATTTCAGGCTTTCTACAAAGAAATATTTCAAACTCAACAATTTTGGAGCTAAATAGCACATTTACGAACAAATCATAAAAGAAAACAGTCACCTAAACGGCCCCGTTTGGAGGGGTGTTTGGAATCAGAATACCCAGAAAAAAGACCAGTAACCGCAACAGCCAAGTAAACCGCCCTGTTTTGCTAGGGTGTTTGCTCTAGTTTTGAGAACAGCAGGCGCAACAGGCGAGCAAATGGAGCCGTTTGAACTCCCGTTTACAGCAGTGCATCCTTTCCTCTGTTTCTTTTCTTTTCTTTCTGTTTTGGACCCATATATATATTGTTTTAGAGGAGAGAGAAAGTTAGTTACGTTCAGAATTAGACAAATATATACATCTTTTTCCTCTGTTTTCTTTTGGAGAGAGACTTTTTACGGAAAAACAAGTTACGAAGGATTCGAGTGGAGATTTATCCGGATTCATAGATCCAATTCCTTGAGTTGAACTTCATTTTTACAGGTTGTATTCATGACTTTATTCTCTTATATTGCAATTCAATTGTTTTCTATCATCTCAATGGAGGAGTAGATTGTAGATCTAGATCGAGTTCGGGTTTTAATTTCATCATGTGTTGAGAATCCGATCTTAATGATTTACTGTTGATGTTCTTATATTCTAATTGCATGTTCTTCATCGTTCTTTTGTGATTTGTATATTTAGAGTGCAAATTTATATCTAATTTCATTTAAGTTGATTGAGAAATCGCTTTTATGAATAGATCTATGCAATTAGATGAGATTTGATTGTGATCCTAGAGATAGGTTACAAGAATCTTCCATGTTCCTCTGTTTTCTTGAGTTTGTGAACTTCATGCGATTTTAGATTGTAATTAGTTAAGGAGAGATCCTAATTAATCGATCTAAGATTAGATAAGTTGATATATCCGAGAGGATTATTAACTTGTAGAAGAAGCTCAATGGTATAAGAAATCAATTAGATTGATCTTTAGTATTCTATTATTCATATGATGAAGTTAATTGAAGAACAAGATCTAGATCGCTTTAGTTTTTTATTTCTAAATCTCTCTTGTGTTCTGGTGCTTATGTTTCATAATCCACTGCGATTCATAGTTTCTCGTAGTACTAATTAGTATTAATCAATCTTTTACTCAATCTTCTTGTTAAATAGTAGAATTAAAGTGATTACTAGTACTTATTCTTTCTCGTGGACGACCTCGATCTAAACGCTATATTACGATTCGATAGGTTCGCTGCCTAATGTCTGTCGTAGTATATTGAGAAAGAGTTTTTTTAAAAAATTTAAACTGCAATTGGCAAGGATTATTGTCCATTCAATGACCTACTAAAAGATAGAGAGGAAGCTACAGGGATGCTACGCTTTCATTTGAAGCGAGCATAACAGAGAATGAAGCTACTTGCAGACAAGAAGCGAACTAACAGAGTGTTCAAGATAGGTGATATAATGCTATTAAAACTTCAGCCCTCCAAATATAATTCACTACGATCGACTAAGGTTCACAAACTAGTAGCAAAGTATTACGGTCCATACAAAATTTTAGAAAAAATCAGTCAAGTAGCATACCGACTTGAACTTTCATTAGATGCAACAATAAATCCAACCTTCCACGTCTCCTAGCTCAAGAAGTATCACGGACCACGACCAGATCTCTCCTCTTCTTTACCTACAATGACAATAGAAGGTGACTTAGAACCTCAAGCCATATTAAATGCAAGATGATTAAACAAGGAAATGCTACTAAAACAATGGTGCTTATCTCATGGAAAGGATGATCTTCTACAGATGCTTCATAGGAACAATATGATGACATGCTCCTATGTTCCCTAATCATTCCTTGTGGATAAGGTCTTCAAATGAGGAATGGAATGAGCTAAGGTTTATAAGGTTGAAGAAAACAGGAAACCCTAGATCTAAAAGCAAGTGTTTAAAGTTTAGGAAAGAAGTGTTAAGTGATTGTGAAGTATGTTCTGTCGAAAGTGGAAAAGGGATGGTTTGTGTCATCCAAAGCAAGGGAAATGAGTTAGACTCTCAGATAGTATTGAGCCGAGAAATGTGGGACGATGGCTCATTGGCTTATGTGTAGAAATGAATATGTTTTCATTAGAAATAAGACGTTGGAGAATTTCCATTCAAATCAAAGAAGATATTATAGGAATATCTTCTATAACTGAATGAGTGAGTTGGCAGGAGAATCATTTGTTACAGTTATTTAGAATATTCTCTAAGGGCAGTAGTTATCACAATTATTACATGTATTGCACTAATATATATTTGTAATGAGTAATACAAAAAAAAGGTATAAAAAAAATACAAAAACATTGTTGCCCAACTTACTTGTATTCGAGCACTGCCTTTCTCAATTTTTTCTTAAATCTAAACAATTCACACTTTCTCCATTGAATTTAATTACCCTACTGCATGGTAGAGGAGGAGAGGTGGCGCGGAGGTAGCAACGGTGGGAATGGGATGACACCAGATGAGTAAGGGAGGAAAGTGAGGGAATTCCATGCTCGGTGAGAAGGATTTAAAGAGGTTGGTCTTCTGGTTTGGGTGAAATTCAAAGTACTCCATGGTGAGAGAGAGAGAAAGATTTGGTGTATTAGTCTTTGAGTAGTTGGTATTCAGGAAGAGTCTTTACTCTTTAAGAGTGCGTATTGTTATAGGTCTGTTGTGCAGTGTCTGTCTGGTTTTATGTTTTATATTTTCTAAGTGAATATTGAGGACAAATTTTTTATAAGAGGGGAAGAATGAAACACTCCAAACCTTCATTAAAGCTAGAAATTAAGTTTAGATAGATCAAATAAGTCAAATGAATTATAAGAAATAATTAAATAAGTTGGCACAATTGGATTAGTAATTAATTAAGTTAAAATTCGAGATTTCAATTCCTAAACCCCTAAACATGTTATTAAAATGTTTAGAGGATTCCTAAACTTTTAAAATTTAGCCTAAATTCTAATTCCTTAATTCTTGTAAAATTTGAGTTCATTTGCTTCTATCAAAATATCAATTCTTAAAACCGAACTCAAATTAAATATCAATTTGATTTAAATTAAGTTCTTATTTTAATTTTTAAAATTCTAACCTAATGGTTCTGAAATTATTTCCTAAATATTTCTAGAACTAAAGATATTGATCAGAAAGTTTTAAATCCGATACCCTTATTTTAAAATATCATAATTTTAACCTTTTCTTTTCTTTTATTCTTTCCTTCCCCTACCTCTTTATTCTTTCCCTATTTTTTTTCCTTGTAAATTCGTTTCTCTCCCTCTCTCCTTTCTTTCTCTTTTCTTCTTATCGTTTTCTCTCTTCAATTTCTCAAATTCTTCTCTATAAATCTCAAATTTAATAAGGAATAAAAGAGAAATCAAGTAAAAGATGAGATAGGAGAAGAGGAACTCAAAGTTAGAAGAAGCCCCATAAGAAGAAGAAAGAAGAATAACATATAAGTTTTGCTTTCCTTTGTTTTCATTATTATTTACTTTTTATTGGTTGTTGTACATGTTTGTATGTGTTGAATTATTGATGGATGCATGTGGAGTTGTTGAGGAAGATGATGAATAGTGAATATGGGATTGATGAAGAAGTGGATGGTGTTTAAAATTATTGGATGAGTATAGAAGACTTGTTTGAACTTAAAATGGACTTGTATGTTGTTTCAATTATGTTTGATATGAAGTATGTTAAGTTTGTAATGTAAAACAAGTGAGAAAATTAGTTGAATTTTGAAGTAGAGATAAAAGAAAAACGTGGAAAATCAACACAGGAGAGTAATCACAGGCTTGATGGACCCTCATGATGGTCTTGGATTAGTGAAAAATTTGACAGACAACTAATCATGGACATAATTAAGGGCATGATAGCCTATGATCATGCATTTTTCCTTAATTACGGGCGTGATAAACCCCCTAGTAGTGCGATCGTGTTTTCATAATTTGATCATAACTTTTGTATAAAAAATCGGATCGAGGTGATTCAAATTGTTTTGGAAATCTTAAAAAGAGATTTACAACTTTTATGTTTTAAGTTTTTGCAAATTCAAAAAGTATAAAGACTGAAATTTTAATTCTTTCCAACTACTATGTTTTTCTAACAAAGTTGAAAACTTGTTTTATTAGATAAAAGTGTGCAATTAAGTATAAAATGAATCTTTTTGAGATAAAATGAGATAGATAAATGATATTTGATGTTTTATATTTGTTGAATGATATGGTTAAGCATGAATTTAGTGAATTTAAAGACTTAATAAATAATTTGATTAAACATAGAGTTAGATATAAAATGAACTTAGTTAATAACCTAGGTTTAACTTGGCTTAATGAACTTGAATGAACTAAAATGAATTAGATTGATAAAGTATAATCATTTTGACTAAGATTAAGCTAAAATAGATTTAAGTTAATATAAATCTTAGTTATAAAATGAATTAGTTAATAATCTTAGTCTAACTTGACTAAATGGGCTTAAATAAGTTAAAATGGATTAGATTGATTAAGTTTGATTAACTTAGCTTAGTAAATGGATTAAATGATTAAACCTAATTAAATTAACGATGATTAAGTTAAATTAAGTTAATAGTTAATAATTGACTTGAGTTAATAGGTTAAGATAAACCATATATAACATAGGGAATATGATGTTTCAAATGGTTGTTTACTTAGGAAATGTATTTTTTTAGAATATAAATGATGTGATGATGCTTTTGTGATAAATGACTATAATCAAAGTGAAAAGAAGTGCTTTGACAGACAAACGAGAATTGTCCGTATTTTGGTGGGGCGATCTTCGTTGCCATGGTAGGGTTCTTATTTATTATACGATCAAATAGGGTAATAAAACAAGTTTGAGATAAGTGGATTTTTTATTAGATTTCTTATAGAGTTTAAATTGTTAAACTGATGTTTGAGCCTAGTGTTTAAATCTTCTAGATTATATTTTGATAGGGGATCTGAGCTTTTGTTTGGATTTCATATTAGAGTTACGCAGCAACTTGCGTGTTGGATGCTAGGATAGGCATCTAAAATGGATTAAGAACTTAAAGACGACTTAAGTAATTGATGAGTGTTGGTTGTGTTTTCCGTCATTGAAATCCGATTCTTGCCCCAGAGTGGAAGATCGGTATCCAGTCCGAGGAGTGGCACCTTATCCTAAGATGGGTATGGTAGTTTAGGCGCTTTGGCCACCTCTGTAGTGCGGTGGGTAGCTGATGGGCCAAACGATATCGGTGTAACGTTTGCTTAAATTTTGAAGGAAATACTATGATTTAATTCACGTTTATAAGAACGATTAAACTATATTTATGTTGTAAACTGAATTTAAGTAAAGTTGGATAACGGCTATATCCCCTGAATGAAGCTATTTTCTCGTTTTCGGATATATCATCTAGGAGATATAGGGATTCAGACTACCTATATCAACCTCCTAAGCGTCAAGAGCATTACTCAGGACCTCTAGATTCCCTTTGGCTTGTTTTGAAGTGTGAGTGCTCCAGTGTTGATTTGTTTTTTTTTTTTAATGGAAAGATAATAACTTATTGATTGATGCATTGCATTTAGTTACAATCGTGTGTCACTCCGTGTGTAATTGTGTTACTGTGAACTAGGCTTTGCTCATTCTTATTATCGTTGTTCTTTTTACAGGATTTATTATTGATGATGAAGATGAGTGATCTTATTGATAGTGTTGTTGTTGTTGTTGTTGACGAGCTCTTGAGGAGGATGGTGATTATGATGATGATGTGGTGGTGGATGATGATGATGTTGTTTGGCTCAAGTTTGGGAGCTTCTATTGATTCGAGGAGGATGAGTGAAGTGAGTGAGTTAGAAGCATGAGTCCGTTTTTAGTTATTTTGTTTTCTTTTGTTTTTGTTTTATAGAGACTGGATTTGTTTATAAATTTATATTTCCATAAAGGGCCTTTTGATGCCCTTATGTTTGTAAATGATTATCTATCCCTAAAAGTAGATTGTAAAATGTTTTATTAAAATTTTGTTTCTTAAAAAGTTGGTTTACTCGGTTGAGAGTAGATTTTTTATTTAAAAATTATTTTATAAAATAGATTTTCCGCTACTAAATCCAGTTATTTGAAAATCTAACTAAACGATTTCATATCCTAAAATTGAGTAGCAATGATCAACATAAACAAAATCTTTTAAAGGAAGTCTGAGCGCGTAATACTTTAGAGTATTATATGTGACGATAGGGCCTTAATTGATTTGACGTTTGATTAAATTTTTAGGGAGTTACTTACACCTACAAGACTATCACTAGGGTATTAAATAACTAATTAACAATTAATTAATAAAAAAACACCAATCTTAAGACGGAATTGGGATTTTAAATTAATGGGTTAAAGAGAACTCTGAAAAATGATATTATGCATCATAAAGGAAGATCTCAATGACACTTGTGATTGATATTACGCATAAAAATTCACTTATGTTTACACTTACCACAAACTATACAATTGATAAGAGTAAAGAAGTCGCTACAAGCAAGAAAACTTTATTGATTAGAGTAATACTTTCATCTAATCTTAAAGTCAGACTTATATGAATTAAAGATTCTTCTTCTTCTTCTTCTTTTTTTTTTTTTTTTTACTTTCTTGTTTTAGCCAATTTAGACTATTAATCATATTTCTAATGTCATATTTTAAGTCAAATTATTTAGTTTGTTTCCAATTTTCCATATGCGCCTAAAGCTTGTGTTAGGATTTTTACTAAGTGTATTAACAAGTTAGTGCTCTCATTAATTGTTACTTGTTTAGAATACCATGAGTGTTTAAGTTTTTTGAGCCTTACTCCATGAAAGACATAGGAATCTTGTTTAGTATTTAAATATTGATTATTATCTTTATTTGCCTATTGTTCAATTGTGGTGGACGATTAATTAAATTTTTGATTTGCAAATCGTGGAATTTATAGATTTGTGATTTTTATTCATAGACTGATTGACTTTAATATTCATTTTTTTTTATCGAGTATTGATTTCATTTATACCCCTTTTAATTTTCATTCATTACAATACAAAATTGCACAAAAAAAAAAAATACTTATTTTGTATCTGTAGTGAAACGAATTCCTATAAATTGAGATTGGCATGAGACGAGATTCCTACAAATTTTCTTATATTTATAATGCTTTACACTCATGGTCATTTATAATATGCTACGTGTCTACAGTTAATTAGAGACACGCTAAGACTATTAACCATATTTGATAGCCATATATATATTTATATATCCTTTCAATTAAAAATATTAGAATATAATATGATTTATGGATTAATTGTATATTTTGTCTTTTTAATTTCTTCCAATTGTTTTTTATTGATGTTATTAGTTTAGTAAGAGAATTTATTTTATTCCAACTAATATTTCTTTTTGAAATTAAAAAACTCTTCTTCTTATCTTTTGTAATTTTTTCTATTTGATTTCTGATTGTTTTTGTTCTATCAAATAGATCCCTCATTTTATTTTTCTATCAATGACTAATATGTCAAATTCATAAATCTAATTTGAATGGGCGATTCTTGAATCATCCTATTATTGATTATCGAATCTTGTTCTTTTTTAATTTGACTCAATTTCGATATTTCTCTTAATCCAAATAATACGATTGTGTTTTTTTTTTTTTTTACGTTATTTCTTTTGAAAATAGAATGTTTTTGCTAACCTATTTTTTTCTTTTCTTATAAGACATTTTGAAAATTTGTTGTTTTCCATTTTAAAAATTGTATAACTAGAAAAGATATATATATATTTTTTTTTTTTTGCAATTTTATAATTTTTTTAGTTCTTTTAAAGTAGGTTTAAAAAAATGAACATGATTTTCACGGAGAACCAAAGGGAAATTCAGTTTCCATCCCCCCTACTGTTAAAAAACAAAAATCGTTTTTTTTTCCCTTTCTTTCTCAGCATCTCTTTTTGATTATGAAGGAATCCTATCTTCAATCTGTGCCAAGGTTGAAGGCAAAAGGGAAACAAAATTTTTATTTGAATATTGTCTGTCAACCAGTTCTTTGGAAATTCTACTTTGGATAATTGAACCTCGTTATAGGTACATTTAATATGCATTTCTCTATTCCAATCCTTTAAGATCCTTAGACCACTCAGGAATTTGAAATAATAAAATATGAGCTATATTTTTCGTTACTATCCATGAAGGTAGTATAATATATTTTCTAAGAAAAGATTGAGTTACTAATATAGAACCCCTTATTACTTGAGCGAATAGAATGCTATCTTAAGCTTCCGCTGTTTCGATTCGTTCTTTCTCCTCTCTTTTTTTTCTCTCTCTTTTTTTTTTCTCATTTTCCTTTGTCTTTTCCTCCATATAATCCAAAATTCTTAATTCTCTTGTTTTTCTGTACCTCTTGTTTTTAAAAATGAATTTCATCATCTCAGATATATCAAAAGAAAGGGATTTTTCTATTGTGTCGAAAAAAAGAGGAGAATGCACATTTGCTTGAAAGAGTTCCCAAGTAATTGTTTTACATCTTTGAGCCCGCATGGATCCTTTGATTATATCTCAACAAAAATCGGATTGTTGCAAATAACGTATCAAAGCCACTTCATCTAATTCATCGGGGTTAGTAGTATTTTTGATAGTTTTAACAGTAATATCTTGCTGGTTATTAGTAAAGATCACTACACATTTTGCTTTTCTTGACCAAATCTCATGATCCTCTAACATGTTTTCTTCGTTTTCCCCCTCTTCTTGTTCTAAATTGTCGATTAATTTGTATGACAAGCAAGGAGCTTTTTTACCGATTTTTTTTTTCCAATGGATTTTTTTCTAATTCTTTTAGCTTTTGGATCAGCCATAATCGTATCGGATAAAAATTTGACAATCTGCATTTCATTTTTTGAATCAATTTTTCTTCGTTCACTTTTTATCAAATTTATCTATTTTCTCTTCAAATTTCTCATAATCGGTAGTAATCTCCAAACAGATGTATGTAATACTAACTATAGATTGACCAATACATACTATTCTACTCCTGCACATATATAAATAATCACAACTTACATAGTAATAATATTATATGGTTTAGAGAGTGCACCAATTCAAACCGATACTATCTATTATTAGATAACTAAAGAGTCCATGACTAACTGTAACACACTAAATCACAAAGGTTTAGACCATAACACATATACTACAAACATAATAGGAGTCCCTGTCTCCATAAAATTAAAAGACCTAAATATAATAGCTAACTAGATAATCTTCTCCACTATAATCCTCTCCATAGTCCACTATAACATCGTATTCGAATAAATTAAGAGTTAAAGGAGTGTCACATGTACTTGGAAAGAAAAGGAATGATCCGAAGCCCAATATGTTAAATCAACAAGCAAACATAAACAAGTTAAGTTCATCCTTATGGATTAACTTAATCTTAAGTATGAGTAGAGAAGCAGCTTCATGATGAAGCTTATAAAGAGTGTTAGTACTTAACTACTGGGATAGATCAATGAAGGGCATATGTTAAATGGTAAGGTTGCTCATGCCCACAAGGCCCTTCTACTGGAGCTATTATCTTGGAATGAGTTAGGATTGGCGACTCCTCATGAGCTTTAGTCTTTGAAGCTCTTAGAACTTGTCCACTTTGTCCATTCCCCTAAGATCTTAATGAGGATGCAAGGATCGTTTTTCCCATCAAGGGGACTGGATGAAACACTGAAAGGATGTCATTGCAACCAAGATAGTTCCCAACTTTGCAAGAAAATGAAACTTAGGGCATTGTAATGTGAAAAGTAGGAAATACCATTAGAAAGGTATCAATCCGACCAAACTTTATTAAAATGATTAGGTTATGGAAATCAATCCTTACTTCCAAGCTTTTTGAGGACTAACTCTACAATTCCATAAAGGAGGGACTTAGCTAAAATGATGTCAACTATCTTTCGTGATTGGCAAAATCATACCTCAAGTCGTTTATGAATCGATTTGATTCACTTGCATCCTTAGGTGTAAAGGTCACTTTAAATAGATTGAAGTTATATTAAATGTATTTACAACAATATGTAGGCTATATAAAATAGATAGATTGCAATGATGGTGTGTGTACAAGGATTGTGAACTTTAAACAAAATTACTTTTTTATTTTGTTTTTTCTTTTTTTTTTAATATTTAGACAAGGGTGTAATATTTCATTAATCAATACAACCATAGTTATTATACATAGATAGTTCTTAAAGCAATCAACAAAAATTTATAACCTAATAACACTAATTCATTTCCCAAGATGAGGTGAATTTCACCTGATGATGGTTCTAATTATAAAAGTTTGTTTAAAAAAAAAAATTCTAAATCCTCTTTAGTTTAATACTTAGAACTACTCCAGAAAAATTTAAGAAGAGGAATCTAACCAATAGTTTTAAAATGCATTCATAGTTATCTAAACACTATAATAATAGGAAAGGTGTAAAGATAGTATTGTAAACCTAAGGCATCACCGGTAATTGTATGCAATAATGGTTACCTCCATTTAAGTTCAGAGATTCATAGTTAGTTGAATTCAATAGGTCGAGTCAGTTCATAGTGTAAGGACCCGACCCACTTAATCCATAGATTAAGCATGTCAAATCCCCCGATCACGCATAATATCTAAGCATTAGTAAATACCTAGGTATTATACGTAAGGTCGTCTAAAAAGAAGTGTTTGGAATGATTGCTTACTTAAAATAGACATAACATTCACATGATTTGAATTAAGAAATACTACTACTATATAAGTAGTGGGTCATCACATTATATACAAAACATACATTACATACATTACTTGAGGATCTCCCAAGGACCTCACAAATCATACAAAGCTTACATACAAGCAGGCTACATTACATATACAACTTAAAATAAAAATTACATTCCAAGGCTTAATAAATAAACCTAGAAATTTCACAAAATAAATCAAAAATCCTAAATAACTACTACTAGGTCGCACTTCTACTCATCCATAGATGTTTCTTAGTTAGTCTCATAGCTCATATCATCGTAGAGCTCATCATCAAAATCACCTGCAAGGTAGTAGAATAAGCAAAAAGCCCAGTACACAATAGTGCAAACAAATACATATGCCAAGCACACTTAAATAAATACAATGCAACAATTCACGATAACTTATTTATCTTTAGTTAAGTGAGTAAAACAACACTGGAGCATTCAAACTTCAATTCAAGCTTGGAATTCTGGGGATCCTAAGGAACGACAGCTGCTCAAGGGGTTGATATAAATAGACCGGATACATATATCTTCTATATCTAACCGATCAAGATTATTAATAGCTTCATCTAGGGTTCACACTCCTTTATACACTCTACTTATCCAGGTCTATAACATCAATTAGTTCAACGGTCTCATAACCGTGAACTAAAACATATTATTTCCTTCCGAGCCTAAGTAGAGATATACCGATAGAGTTAACTCCATTAGCTATCCACTTAGCCATTAAAAGAAACCACCATTATATCATGATGAACCATTGCATCATGGATTTGAGTAGGGATGCAACCGTGGTAGGTTCAGGATGGGTTTTTTGAAACCCGAACCCTACCCGAGTCCCTAATGGGTATCCTGGAACTCGAGAAAAACCTTATCGGGTTTTTTGTCATTCCAAAAACCTAACCCGCTAGGATTTAAGGAACCCATAACCGGACCCGACCCGACCCTATTCCTAGATTTTTTTTTCCTTTAAAAAATAAGCAAAAGAAAGAATTTTGTTTTAAGTTATTAATGATACAAATACTTTTATTGAAAGAATGAATTTTAGACAATAATATCATATAAAATGATGCAAACACTTCATTTCCACTTACTTTCATATATATATAATATAAATGGGATCCTTGCTTTAATAACTTAATATTTTTAATTTTTTAATATTTTGAATTTATGTCGGGTCGGGTTTTTCCAATGGGTTACATAATAAACCCAAAACCCGACCTAATAATTTATCAGGTTTTATTTTTAATCCCAAAACCCTATTGGGTTTTTAACGGGTTGGGCGGTTAGGTACCCTATAACGACCCATCCCGCTTGCATCCCTAAATTTGAGTCATTGCATCATGACAAAGATTTGGGCTAAGCGCCTACACTACTGTACCATTACATCATGACAAGGTCGTCGTTCCCCGGACTAGACACGACTCAACTATAAACCATTTCAATAAACATTTCATTAGTCTTTAATTAAAGTCAAACTTGAATATGCCTATCCTAAGCAATAATCAGGATCGAATTGAGAATAAAAGAAAATCTCCAATTGAGTATCTATCTCTGTTCCAAACAAATCAAACTATATCAACATAATTATCCTAAACCAAGCTTATACTCACAAATTTAAAAACTTAGGAAGTTATTGAATCTCATTTAAAAACAATCCAAAGTCATCACATGACATATATATATCATATAACATCATACAAGGCAAATCCTTAATAAAAAAAAGTCATATATCATGTATTGGAAGATGTTAGAAGAAGGTTAGAAAAATTGAAATTTGCAAGGCTCACGCTGACAATTTACACCGGCAGTATAAGACTTAACACCGACGGTGTGGGGGTTCTACGCCGGCAGCATTTAAGCCGTCATTAAGAAAAATACATTATGTACAAAACTTTTGGGTCTTTACGTCGACAGTATAGACCTCAACGCTAGCGGTGTTCAAACTGTGTTTCAAAAGATCAGAAGCCAAAATCTTAAAGCCAGTAGGTATGCCGGCGGCGTTCGAGGCGGCGTACACTGCAGTTCGTGTTGCAGATCTCCTCTGTTTTTCAAACACAAAATTTTTACATTTAACTCTTCCAACTTCTTTCAAACCATAATATAAACTTTCTAATGCATGGTATAAGAATTCTATATCATCAAACACATACAAACTCCTCTCTAATATCATTGAAATAGAAAACTCCTTCTCAACTATTAAAACACACTTAATACTATGATTTCATTTTCTTCACATCCACTACTTCAACATTAATCCACTCTTCAATACCACTCAATAATACCAACTTCTCATCACACTAAAACTTAACACCATCATTACACTTCCATAAACAAATCCTAAGCTATCTCAACATCATAATATAACAATACACATATATATCTAACATAAATTCTATTTGATAGAAATTTCACAGACTAAAAGAGAAAGAAAGCATCTTAAACATCATATAAACTTACCCTAATGTATATATGATGGTTGGGGATGGATTCTCAGTGTGTTGGGTGTAAGAATACTTGGTTTGGATGTTAAAAAATATTGCCTTACAAGAGTTATGAATTTTCTCTTTTTAGGTCTGTTTTGGATGTCCAAAGTGTAAAAATAAGGCTTGATATTATCCAATTATCATTAACTTTTGGGGCAGATTTTCTAAGGGGGCTTTGAGTCTTAATTAAGCTTTGATTTTGGGCTTAATTTGGGTTTAATAAAGCTAAAAATCTGCTAGGTTTATGGATTAAAGTTTTGGTTTAAAACAAGCTTAATTCATCATATATTATTCACTACAATAACAATTAGCATTAACATAAAATTGCTAACATGAATAAACTATCAACCTAGATATATTAACCATAGATTATTATCTAGTTATTACTTCATAACACATACAATTATTTCAAACACCACAATTCACACTAACACATACACACATATAACAATCAAATTTAACATGCATTAAGTATGAATTTAAAACTTTGGTTATTTCACATAGTTAGCTGGCTGCTTGTTTGCATTGCTTTTGCTGATTGGCTTTATTAATTTTCCACTAATGCTAATTTCCAAATATCATCTTCATTTGTTTTTTAATCAAACACAAAAGCATGAAAGTGTTCAAAAGCTGCATAGGATAGCATAGATGTAAAAAAATACTAAAAAAATTAATATTTCCTCTTGCAATAAAGCCGATAATTTCTTTTAACAAGGTCCTTAGGATTAATCCATGTCCATTGTACATACAATTGTTTCGCTCTTTTAACCATATAGAGTACTATTTTATTCCCTCTAATAAAATTTTCTAAGATTTTCTACCCGATATAAAAAGTTGCAAGTCAAATCCTATTATAATAGGTAAAAATATAAATACTAAGAAGGCACAAACTAGGAATTGCTAAGATTTTATAGTGATTTTATAGCTGTATAGTTATAGCACTAGTAATAAAGTTGATAATTTCCAATTTGAATATGGTATGGATGGAAATGCATCTGTGGAGTTTATAGAGGACTTAGCTGATAGTTAGTACCTATCGGTTTTGAGGCGGACCCTTGTAATCTATTTTGTCATATACGATTAGCGAAAAGAATGTTTTTTTTTTCTTTTTTGGCACCATCACATCATCAATCTAACACAAACATATTAAATGACCGCTAGTGTTGGGCCGAGACGAGTCATAGCATCTGCACCCATGTCTAGTCAAGACGATTAGGTATTGAGGTGGCAGCTGTTGTGGCAGTTTTTTTGTGATGATCGAGATGTAGGTGTTGTAATAGCAATGGAGATAATGTTGGTATGATGTTTTCTGACGAAAAAGGGTAGTGTTGCAATTAGAGTGACTTTGTAGTTTAATCCTAACATCTAAGGATATATACAAAGCATAATTTTATAAAATTAGCTTCATGACATGACGTCATGCTGGCTGTGTTAGTCATGAATAATCTTATTTCAATACTTGTAAGAAGAATATTTCCCCAATTCGATTTGTCTTTTAGTCTATAAAGTTAATACAATGTGTCAAGCTTACAACTTCTGAGAAAATTCCATCATCACCTTCAAAGAAAGAATAAGGAATTTTGCAGTCTTACCACTCATGACAATATCATAGTTGGCAACAACATTACAATTCATATGCTTTCTCTCTTACTTCTTAAAAGACAAAAATAACTTCACTTTTTTGAGACACATAGGCCACCTATCGAGTTTAACGTAGTATTACTATACTCATTAACAAAAGATAACTTCCTTTATTCCAACTCCCGGTAAAAATCGAACATGGTTAACAAAAGTTTAGATCAATATACAAGAATGAGAAGGCTTTAACACATCCCTTCAAAGCAAATTGCAAGGATAATCATATTCCATCTTGTCTCTGTTCAAAGACAAAAGTCCACAACAGTTTTGGTATAACATGAAGGGCCAACTTTCTCAGAATGCTCTCATTTTACTTTGTCCTTTTGAAGATTTCTTGTTGAATGTTGTCATTATGTCGTAAAGTAAAAGCCTTTTTAAATCCACTTTATTGACATGCCTTCATATTCTTTCAAAAATGGAAGTTGCGGAAGAATTTTCTCCCAAGGCCCCAGATTTGTGACAGGGTTATTCTCGGTCTGTTCCTTATCCTATCCTATCCCTTTCCTAACATAGGGGGGGAAAAAAAATTGTAAGCACGAAGTAACAGACATTATGATTGAGCACGACAGGGGTTCCAATTCCATATTTATTAATATGGCATCTATGCAAAATCTATGTGGAAACTATACATCATTCGGCATCGAAAGGGCCACAAATGAACTTAAAACCAATAGGATCGGTTGAAAAAATAAATAAATAAATCTCCCGTTTGTTAGAAAAGACACCTAAAATTAGATATATCTTACAAGCAAATATATTTGTGTGTGTATGCATATGCTCATGGGAGAGTATATATATAATATATACATATTCCTGTAAAAACTGAATCCAGTTGAAAGCATGCATACAAAACTCGACCTAGAACAGGGAAAGAAAAGATTCTACAAATTAATCAAGGTCAATTGTACTTCAAAACAAGTCAAATATTGACTTGGTTCCATATATTTAATAACGCAAATCTATATAAGATGGTCGGAGAAAAGCACACGGATTCTCTCTACTTTTCATTTTTTATAATTTAGTGTCCCGTTTTTAAATTTCAAAAAATAAGTACTTCTATTTTCAAAGTATGTATAATTCAATATCCCTGTTATATAATATTTGGTAAATATTTATTTTGATAATAGAATAATACCAATACTTAGCCAAAAGTCACCAAAACATAAAAATGCAAGATTAAATTACCAAAAATTGCAAAAATTTTGAAAATATACACTTGATTTGCCATCATATATGACCAAAATAAATATCCATAAAATATTAAATAGAGACACCAAATCGTAAATACTTTAAAAGCATAAGCAATAACGTACCAAAATCTAATAATTGAGACATTAAATTACCAGGAATTGAAGTCCAAAGCATTTAGCCTAAAATTATCTCAAGATGGTTAAACAACAAATCTAAAAACTTTTGAATTAATCATATTCCAACTTGATTATTTCTTATGGATGTTTTTGCCCTTTTTCAAGGCCTTTTTTCAGTATTTATTAAATTTCAGTATCTACAAATGTTATCATGGTAATCTCAAAGAGTTTATCCTTACTAGTATTGCTTTAAGAGACAGATGGCAGGAGAAGAAGGCTGCAGTTGGTGCCTCATCGATGTCATTGTTAACTACTATGGAAAATTTCAATTTAAAAAAAAAAAAAGATTTCCATCGTTATAATGAGCCATTAAGGGAAATTTCCCTCATTTTTCATTAGCATTTTCCATGGTTCAAATCAAACCACCATCATGCTCTTCCACCGTAATCACCACAAGCCACTGGTATCTGCCACCCTTGGAATAAAGAAAGATAACACATGACAACGCCAAATTTAAACTAATGAAAAAAGTATGAAAATTGTTCCCCTTTGCGTGGCAAAATATGGGATATTTGAACGACAAATACAATGACAATGACCCCGAAAGCTGAATTTATAATAGAGAAACAGCACTAGCAAAAGAACCGGAAAAGATCTCCCATTAATTTGCATCCCACTAAGAACTAAAATTGTGGTTAATTACACAAGACTCAGCAAGATTTTTCTGTGCAAGAAAATATACAAACTCAAAGGCAAACAGATTTTTACTTGAGAATTGTAATGTGCATCTTTCCTTGAATTATTGGTCACGGTACAAATTGCACATGCTAAGCACTAGCTCTAGGGAGACCATAAATATCAATAAGCATAGATAAAACTTGACGGTAAACTACATCAGATGAAATCAAGTTTGCAAGTATTTTCAGATAAGGTATCAATGTTTTAAGTGATTTAAAAAAAAAATGATAATAATGCAAATAAGGTATTAAAGTTATAAGGGGTTAAAACAAGGGATTAATGTTACGTAAAGTAGGGTAAATATTTTATTTATACCACTTCATATACACTGAGTTATATAACGTTAATCCCTTTTTTAAATCAATTAAAACATTAATACCTTATCCATATCACATTATATAACATTGATTACATTTTTCAACCACTTAAAATGCCAGTGTCTTTTTTGAATTTACTTCCAATGATACATTTTGGTGTGATTTATTCTAAAACTCAAAAGTTACAAGTTAGAATGAGATTTTACCCCTTCCACTAGCCTCTTCTGTCCCTTCAAATACCGAAGAAGAAATAGAAGGGCAAAATGTAGTTCCAGCTATCAACTACAAGCATACTTTAGCTTTCTGATCTCCAAAATCGGTATGCTTCTGATTTATTAGCCTGTTGATTCAGCAACAAAAAGTGAGATAGAAGCTCTTGCTGAAGAACACTTACAATTGCCGAATTATATAATGTTTTGTTCTTCCAAAGCACGGATCATTAAGGAAGAGGCAGAATTCTGTGCATCTTTAATCGAGATTTTTCATATCCTTCAATATAGTATGTGCCATTTAAAGTTGGAACCTTTACAGAACACACATATGTCTTCGCATGTGGAGGACCTGAATTCAGCACAATGCTGCACATTAAAAGAAGAAAAATCAGACAACAAATGTAGAACAAAAAGTAAGAGATGGATATCTCAAGGTTCAACAAGGACAGTTCGTTGTTCGTATAACAATCTACTCAAATGAACCACACATAGGGAAAACGAGGAACAGAGTACGGTATTTACTATGTTAACACCTGAGCTATTTTTCCTTAAATTTTAGCACCCGAGTTCTAAGTTCTAACATGGCATGCAAAGAAGCAAAAGACTACATCAAATGAATAGAGATCAAGCTACAAAGCAACCATTCTAAGAAAATTAATGAGCAGATAGTGTGAATAATGAGTCGTAAGTGACAAGAATCTGCATATAGTCTGATTAAAATGAAAATTAAAACCAAGAGGGTTCCAATTTGTTAAATGCAAGTTCTCGTTTACATAGAATTAAAAGCAAGGAATTTCTTTTAAGAAACATGTTCGATTTCATATTCAGCCTAATACAGCAATGTGGATTACCAATTAGGACAAACATTTTCATCCACAACACTTGTTTCAAAGAAGCAATCCAATATGCATAGCTACTTAAATGCAAGTAGTCCCAGAATAATGCAAAACAGAAGAAGTGCGTAATGCTAAAAATTCCAGACCAGAAATCTCGTGTTGACAAATCTTCTTGAACTTAAATCCCCTATTTAATTGGCTACCCAACAAGCAGACACTAAATATCTTTCATAGACTGGCAAAACAGCAGACATCCATAGAGAAAGAAACACCACTATTTCAATTAAAAGAACAATCAAACAGTGCAAGTACAATCTTTGTGGTTAGAAAGTAAAATCTTATACCTGTATTCAGGTTTTGGCCACTTTCGCTTGCCACAAATTTCATGCAGCCTCTGTTTAGCAGCTTCGATATCAAATGGCCCATCAACCCTGTAACTCTCGCTGGGCACTTTCTTGACAGCTTCCTCCAGATGCGATAGCTTAGCTAATGCGGCTTTAGCAGCATTAAGCTTTGCAAGCTCTTTTTGAGTGGAAGATCCGGAGGCAACAAAGGTGCCATTAACATAGATGCTCGCCATACTTTTTTCACCTTTCCTCCAGTGCTTAATATCAACATCTTTCCCATTCTTTTGACACAGCTCATATAGCATCGTCACGGGTTGAGGTTGGGGCTGCAAGTCCTCTGGTGTCACAAGAGGCTCCATAAGTGGCTTCAGAATCTAAAATAAAAGCAATCAAAGGAAAACCTATCACAAAATAGCTATATTAACATCCAGAAAACATTCAAAACAAAATATATTAAAATTTAACTTCTAGAAATTCGAACAACAAACCATCCATAGCTTTAGTTGGTCACAATTAAGATCAACATAAACCGCAGCAGCAACCGATTCCACGATATCCGCAAGAACTTTAGGGGCTTTCACCAATCCCCCATAAATCACAGAATCCTCTTCATCCCTCACGGCGTCCTCAAATTCCTTAATCTGTGGATTTAACTAACAAGTAATTAAAAAAAAATGTCCATAGGACCATAACCAGCAACATAGTATCTTAATATCAACATTGACCTTTGAACAATTTCTAAAATTTCTACCAATTTTAGATATAATTAACAAGAAATACTTTCATACACCAATATATTCACTTTATAAAATTTCTTTCCTTTCCTTCAGTAACAACTAAATAGTAGTATTTGCATTTTTTTTAATCTCATATCTACTTTGAATCCATTTAAAAAAAAATAAACAATCCAATTATACATTACGGGTAATAATTAACTAATTTTACAATCAAACCAATTCTCATCAAATTCATGCTGTAACCATGTTGCACCGTACTGCGATCGTGTCGTTTTAGCCATTACCAACTAATAACTAACATTAAAAAAAAAAACTACCCAGATTATTATTATTTATTTTTTTCAAATACGTTATGGACTAGTCATTATGATAAAGGAGCATATAAAATAGTCCAATTTTAATATATAACCTGATCGGATGACGGGTCGGACGATCCAATCAAGAACATGAACAAACAGATTCTTTAAACATCATTATAAAGCACACGTGCTTACTTTATCGTCAAGACCGGATACATTGTGTCTGAAATACTTATGAAGACGATGCCGTACAGCCACCCGCGCGAGGTTCTCGGTGCTGACAACGACGGAGCGTAAGGAAGATAAGACGCCGGGATCGGCATTGCGGTACGTGGAGAACACGTGATAGCTGACGACGACGTTTAAGACAGCGTCCCCGAAGAACTCGAGGCGCTCGTAGGATGCTGACTCGGCGTAGGACGAGTGAGTCAAAGCGTCCTCCAGCAGCTTCATGTTCTTGAATTTGTGTCCGAGTATTTTCTCCACCGCTATGATCGAGGGTATCATGTCGGTGAAGGCGGTGGTGGTAGTGGTGATGAGGGAGAGGCGGCGGCGGAAGCAGCAGCGGCGGGAATGGGAAGGCACCGGAAGGGTTGGAGAGGAAAGAGAGGGAATTCCACGCGCTGTGAGAAGGGTTGGGAGAGTTTGGTCTTCTTGTTTGGGTGAAATTCAAAGTGCTCCATAGAGAGAGAGAGAGAGATTTGGTGTTTTGGTTTTTGAGGAGTTGGGAAGTCAGGAAGAGTATTTTAGAGTGTGTATAGTTATATTTTAGATGTGCTGTGTCCGTCCGGTTTCATGTATCTTTTCTAAGAAGGAGAAGAACAAGGTGGGACTTGTGGTTTGACCACTAAAAGGCTTTTTCCGTGTCCTCCATACTTGTTTAGGAAGGCAATGATTTTTCTTTTATTTTTTTCTGGGAAAAGATCCGGAAGAAAATATTTTAAACTAAACTTTTTAGTGGTGAAGGATTACAACAGCTAAAGAAAGAAAATAAAAGTATTTACATTTAGAATGATAGTCTTAGGAATAAAAGGATTAGTTAGAAAAGAAGTAGGAGCAAAAGTTTTGATAGTTCTATTAGATAATTCATGGCAAAATAATTTTAAAAAGGCAACCATAGGAAGTAGATATGAATGCTAATAAAGGAATTTTTTACTGTGCACCAAATTACATGATAGGAATAAACAATGTAAAGAATCTGGAAATAGGATTAGATAGTAAAGGATTTGAAGATCATACAGGCGAAAATTTACTTCTAAATATAGGATTTATAGGAAAAGTTACAGAATGAAGTACTACTAGATACAAGCTTAACATAGATGGAATAATACAGCAAATAGCAAGTTCTGGAATAAAATTTATAAAACCAACACCAATTAGCACTAGAGATTTAGAAGGAACAGAATGGATTTATCAAAGATGCTTGAAGATAAAGATAAAACAATAAGAGTCCCTGAGGAAAGTTTAACTTATAGAAACTTAGATGGGAGTTACAGTTTTAGATTTTTAGATTACAAAAATAGAAATGTAAAGGATACAGAAAATCTTAATGAAGAAGAAATAATAGATGAAAAAATGTTAGATGCAAGTGGATCAAATCCTAGATACTGGGGAATTACAAAGAATCCTTGGAGAGGAAGATTTTTAATAAAAAATTGGGAAAGCGAAGAAGATGCCATAGAACATCTAAGAGAAGAAGAATTTTTAGAAGCTAATGAGAAGTATTACTTTTTAGAAAACAGACCAGATAAACTAGGAAAAGTTTATGTAAAAGAAAAAATGCTTACTCATCCAGACAATTCACAATTAATAGATAGATATAAAATTATAAGATTACAAGATTTAGGAGATTATAAGGAAGAACAGAAAGAATATTAAGAGACTCTGAGAAAAAAGGATTAGTAAAAATAGAAAGAATACAGACAATTACAATTCCTGACACAAATCCTAATATTGAAGATATACCACCTTTAGATTCACAGGAACCACAAACTCTAGAGGAAATTACAGAAGAAGTAGAAGAATTTAACAATAGTGGAAGATTACAACAAATCTTGGACTTAATGGAAACTACACCTTCACCATCAGCAACACATTTACCTTCAAACATAATACCCTCATCACCTATGCCACATAGTGGGCAAATTTTTTCACAAAGACATGAAATTGTCATAGGACAACTCCCAAGGCAACCTTACTCCACTTACAGAGAAACTAGCCAAGATAGAACACCATTAGGAAGGAGATTACCTTTAGAAATACAACCAGAAGACTTAATCGACCATGGTAGAATACTGAATATACCTGCACATGATGTACAAAGATGACCACAAATATTAGGATATTGGGACAGTTAGTTACAAGAGAATGGGAAACCAACAATATACCAAGAGAAGCAACTGCTATGTATAATTATTTAGAAAAATTTTTAGGAGAAAGCACAAGAGCAATGTGGGAAGAATATAAGAGAAGATGGCCACAAGATTTTACTGCTGATATAGAATTAGGAGCTAACCCCTATAATTTTACTAACAAAGTTACATATTTGTTACTTTCTACTCAACCTAATATAGATCATATTCAAAGAGATCAAATGGATGCAATGAGATTTTTAGAACAATTACAGATAAGAAATTGGAAATATATAAAGCCTTACTTAAATGATTTCTTTTATTATTGTAATTTAGCAGGATGTTACTATGAACCAACTATTGCTGATAAAGTACTCATAAAATTACCAGGAGCCTTAGGACAAGAAATATATAAAACTTTTAAAGAAAATGTAGAACCAAAAATAACTAATACTCCTATACTAAATAACTTAGGAACAAGAATGCAATATATAATAAGATTTTTAGTTGAAAAATGTACAAATATACAAATTACAAGACAACTAAAAGGAGAATACGGTTACTGTGAACAGATTTACACACCGCAAATATATGGAGGAAAAACTTACAGACCAAAATCAAGGACAAAACCAAGAAGGACTTACAATAGAACTAGAAGAGATAAAGAATCTTACAGACCTAAGAAAACCAAAAAGAATTACAAACCAAATTACAAGCCTAAAAAGACATATTACATAAGACAAAGTGATGCTAGAATACCATGTTTAGATGAAAATAAACATGTTAGAAAATATAATAAAAGAAGGACTTACAAAAATAAATTAACTTGTTTTGTGTGTGGAGAAGAAGGACATTTATCCAGAGATTGTTACAAAAGACATAATCTTCATGATAAAAGAGCCATGATAGTAAACTGCTTAGAAGAAGATTTACTGGCTATAGATGATCAAATGAGTGAAACAGAAACAGTTTACAGCATAGTAGAAATAGAAGAAAACATGATAGAGGAAAACATTAAAGAAATTAGTAGTGATGATATAGAAACCCCTTTGTTACAGATTTACTTGAAAAAGACAACCCTAGATACAGAAATACAAAAGAAATGTTAGATATGATAGATGAATTAGATCTTATAGATAATGAAATAGGAGGATATGTAGAAATACAGACAACAGAATGTGAACATAATTGGATACATGAGTCAGGATCAGATGATCATTCATGTAGATATTGTTCTGGATACCCTCATATTACAGTTAGATTTAGATGCAAAAAATGCCAATTTGAAAGTTGTAAAAAATGTTTGGATTCACAAGGAGAAAAATATGAATTACAAAAAATTAGTAGTTATAATAGGTGGAATAGGAATTCAGATTTACTAGAAACAAGGATATTAAGATAGAAGAAAGAGTAGATAGGTTAGAAGAAATACAGAACGATTACAAGGGAAAATATATATTAATACAATAAGACAAAATTTTTCTAGAAGAAAATAAGATAGAAGAAAAATTGGTCAAGACTTACATAAATAAAGAAATAGATGAAAAATTAGGATTACAAATAACAAATATGAGAATAAAGGTAAGATTCATAGTAGATACTGAAATTTTAGAAACAGAAGCCTTTATAGATACAGGATGTACAAATAATATTATAGATAAAAAGATAGTACCAAAAGAATGGGTTATAGAAATACCAGGAAAGAAATGTATAAAAGCTAAACAGATGGATGGAAAACTTTTTGAATATTGTGAAATACTTACAGATCACTTATAGAAGTAGACTGAAAATGGATGGAATTACAGATTTTGGAGTTCTAGAACTTATGTAAGAGACATGACTTTACGAAAACATGTGTGCACTAGGATTACAGTTTATTGTAAATGATAGACTAGGCATGATAATTACTAGAAAAGAGTTACCTTTTTAACAGGAGAAACACCTAGAATTACAGATAATTGCAAATGTAATAAGACAGGAACCTGTAAAGTAAAAAAACAAAAATAACAAAGGAAGAAAAAAAAAGAAAAAAATAAATTAGAAGAATATGTAGATGGAGACTTGTTTACAGAATTGTTAGAAAATTATGATAAGCTAGAAATAGAAACTAAATGTGTAAATTACAATTTTTTTACAATCTGATAGAAACTGGACGTACAGAAATAGATACAATTTTAAGCAAATTAGAAAAAGAAGAAATAATTGGAAATAATCCAACAAAATTTTGGGATAGAAATAAAATAGAATGTGAATTAAAAATAATAAATCTTGACATAGAAATAAAAGCCAAACAAATAGTATGTGATAACATAGATAGGGAAAAATTTAAAATACATATTAATGAATTACTAAAGTTAGGAGTTATAAGGAGGTCAGAAAGTCCACATCAAAGTCCAGCTTTCATAGGCAAAAAACATAGTGAAATAGTAAGAGGTAAAAGTAGAATGGTAATAGATTACAAAAAATTAAATAACAATACTGAGACAGATGCTTACAATATACCAGACAAAACAGATTTAATTAACAGAATACAGGATTGTAATATTTTTAGTAAATTTGATTGCAAGTCAGGATTTTGGCAAAAAAAATGAAAAAGGATTCCATACCATGGACAACCTTTACTTGTCCTTTAGGACATTTTGAATCGCTAGTTATGCCTTTTTGATTAAAAAACGGATCAGCAATTTTTCAAAGAAAAATGGAATCAATCTTTGATAAATACCCTTTTGTTTGTATATATATAGATGATATTTTGATATTTTCAAAAAATGAAAAAGAACATACTGCTCATTTAAAACAAATACTTACAGAATTCCAAAATAATGGAATAATTGTTAGTTAAAAGAAGATACAGTTTTATAGAAAAAACATAGAATTTTTAGGAGTAGAAATAGGAAATGGAAAAATAAAATTACAGCAACATATAGATAAAAAGGTTTTAGAATTTATAGAAATAACCGATAAGAAAAGATTACAACAATTTTTATGACTTGTTAATTATGCCAGACCTTTTATAAAAAATTTAGGAAAGTATACTAAATTACTTTACAAAAAGACTCATACTTTTGCGAAACTAGACAACACAGAATTACAATTAATAGAAGAAATAAAAATATTAGTCAATAAATTACCAGAATTAAAATTACCTCTGGATACAGATTTTTTAATTGTAGAAACAGATGGTTGTGAAAATGGATGGGGAACTGTTTTAATCAGAAAACCTCATAAATATTCTTTAAAGAAAGATGAAGAAATTTGTAGATAAAGAAAAAGGGACTTAAAAGTAGTATAGATATGGAATTAATGGCAGTCATTTATGGTTTAAATTCTTTTAGATTATTTTTACTAAATAAAAAAGAAATAATAGTCAGAACAGATTGTGAAGCTATAGTAAAATTTTATAAAAAGAAAAATGAAAAAGCATGTCACAAAAAAGATGGATTAAATTTACTGATGTATTCGTTAATAGAGGATATAATGTCAATTTTGAACATATAAAAGGAAAAAATAATGATTTAGCTAAAAAGGAAAAGATAATGATTTAGCTGATCTTCTGAGCAGGTACATCAACAATGGATAGCAGATACAAGACTCTCAATGATTTACAGAAAGAAAAAGAGTTACAGTCATTTCAATATGGCCACTCCTTACAGAAAGGCCAGTCCTCTCAGTTTTTATCTCAAACCTCACAATTCTCCTCAGAAAACCTTTCTTTTCCCTACAGACCACCTTTTCCTACAATGCTTGCACCTTTTCAAAAGAAGATAACACCTACTAGAAACGAGTTAATGAAAAACTACTTCCCTCCAATTGGAAAAATGATGTTTGGAGACGTTGAATTACTTGTACCTGATTAAAACCCTGAAAACACACAAGCCTTTAGACATTCTAAGGTTGATGCTACAAGACTTACTGTTGAATAAAAAACATTGATAGATGCTGTTTGGGCATTACAAACCCTGGATAAAAACAAAGTAAGAGTGTGTTTAGCATTACTTAATTACATGGGGAACATAAATACTGAATTACAGACCCATACTCAATTTACTGGAGCACATGTACACATGACAAGAAATAAAAATGTGAATATTTACTGTTATGCTGTTATAAGGGGATTTAATCCTGGAATTTATAAAACCTGGGCTTATGCTAAGGTTCAAATTGAAAATTACATTGGACCAGTTTGGCAATGATGTTTTTCTCTACAACAAGCTATTGAGTTACTGGAAACTGAACTTGGACATAGTGACTTTGGAGTTGAACCTTGTTTAGCTTCAGAATTCAAAACAGCAAGAGACACTGAATTACTGAAAGTAAATAACGAAAAAATAGAAAATTGGCAAACTTACAGACAACTCAATCCTAGACATTGCTTACAGTTTAATTTGGACAAAGAAGAAGCCTATGAGAAAACAAGAAGTAGCCTTTTCTTCAAGAGAATGAATTTTGTTGAAAAACTACCTAAAAAAGCTAGATCAGAAATTTCTTCAACTGCATGTAAAAATTTTTGGAAACTTTTTTTAATGTTTCAAAAATATGCAAAACTAGTAGCAAAAGATGATTACAGATTTACATGTGACTACTATTACAATCATAAAGGAGAACTTGATTACAGTATTTACAAAATGAACATTAATCTGGACACTTTCGATCCCTTGTATATTGAGAAAGGATGTGAATTCACAGAACAAACTCTCCTTAATTATGGATTATTAAATTTTGTCTATGGAAATCTGAAAAATTTATAAACTCTGAATTTGGATCCACAATTAAGGAAGTTGTTTGCACTATCAAAGGAGAAATGGATAGCTGTGAAAAAAGTAAAAACTTACTGATAAAAATGAAAATTAACAGCATTCCTCCAGAATGACTTTTTTATGATGTAAGATCTGCTAGTCATAATATAATAATAGATGGAGTTTACAAAATTACTTATCCATCTCAAGAATTAAAATTATGTGAAAAATCAATAGATTTACAGGTGGAAAACTGGATCGCACATTCCATTGCTCATGCAACTTTACCACCACCTGAAGAAAACTACTTGATTTACCAATCCCAGATTTACAACATTTTCTCATCCCATAACATGATAATATGGAGAAGCATAGACACAAAATTAACTTCAAAAATCGAGGCCTATGAAGAAGATACCTCAATCATGGAGGAAATTGATCAATATGGGAAATCTGAAGATCAGAATTAATGACAGGAGTGACAGACGACTAGACAAGACATTTCAATAGGAATTACAGACGACCAGAACTGACAGGAAACAGTTCTAAATAGTTATAAATAGTTACTTTTCTTTTTTGCCCTTTCTTATATTTTAAGAATACCTCTTTACCCATGTAAAAATAGATAACTGAAATCTTGAAAACAGGAAGGATCCTACTATTCAGTTATTCTATAAATAAGCCTTCTCTCTTAGCTAAGAGGACACACGAAAAACCACACCATACGCTCCACTCTCTCACTTAGAATTACTCCCTTACTCTCTTACTCTCTCGGCATTTTTCCTGTACTACTCCCTTTGTATCATTTCCATAATCAATAAAGCACAAAGAATTTTGTAAGATATTCTCTCTTTCTTCTTATTTCTTTTATATTTCCAATCTCTTAAGTACCTTTCGGGGCAAAGCGAAAGGGAAAAGTGTTGTGTTTATCTGCATGTTATACTGCTATTTGCTATCATCCTTCTCTTATTACAACATTTACTAGCCATAAGAATAGAATTAGTCGCCATAAAACTCTACTAGTAAATAGTATAAGTAATAATATAGAGGATACAACAGAGTTAAGTTTAGATAATACTTTGAGTAGTGATATAATAGCTAGATATAGACAAGTAGAAAACGAAAGTTTAAGTAATTTAGTAAATAATAGTGTAGAACTAGAAAATAGATTAAGCAGTATAATACAAAATTTAGAAGTATTAAAAGAAAATATATAAGACATAGTTACTGCCTATCAAATTAGAAGATGAGAAAGACATGGAAAGAGTAATAGATGCTTTAAGTGAACTAGCACCAGAATTAACTAGAGTTTCTGAAGATACAGAAGCTATACAAGATTTAAAGGATAGAATAAGACATCAGTTAGAAGGACTAGAAGACTACATAAGAGAACAAAGACCATAAAATTTAGCCATAGTTTGTTTTATTTGTAGAGATAAACTCTTTAGGTACACTATTTATTAAAAATGGAAACATGAAAGCTACAAAATTTCTGGTTTTCTTTCCTACCTGAAATGAAGAATGTGGCATTTATAATAAAAAAGGAAAAATAACGGTGTATAATGGAATCGAGTTTTATTTGACTATTAGCATAACGTAAAATTAAAAAAATTTATTCCTGAAAAAGTATAAAGATAAATTACACGGATTCTCTCTCTCGAAAATTTTAAAAATTGCAAGTGTTTCAGTTTTCCAAAGTTTACTTCCATAATCTGAAATTCCTAATTTAATGCTGATGTTTGACTAAACGTAATATATGGTGAAACATATATGATATCCATATCAACTCTCCAAAAAACAATTACCTAATGCAAATGATATGATTTTAATTATATAGTTATTAATACACTCTAAAAGAAAATATATAAATTATATTTGTACCTATTAGATACGATTTACGTTGATATTATAGTATTTATTTTTATATAATTTTTTTTCGACATGTTGGTAATCATATAATTTTTTAAAATATATTTAATTGAAGATATTTAAAATATATAAAAAAATTATTAAAAAAAAAAGAAAATTCTAATGACAAAAGAAAAATTTTAAAAATGATTTAAAAAAAAATCTTGTAGTGGTTACAGATCACCACCATCACCATAAAAACAACCAGCATTTTAGAGTAGTAACTAGATAGCATTAGCAATTTAAGATCTAACCCGTAAGTCCAAACTCGTTATAACACAAACATATATAATACATTTATTTCATATAACGAAAGATTTATAACATATATATAATGTAAAAATTATTTACTAATCACCTAAATTTTTTTTTGTGTATGAAGGAGTTATATACACACACATATATATCCTATGAATATCTTTAATATATGTTACATGACATATATATTAATGCAACATAGTTACATATAAATGCATGCTATATATACATTCTATGAGCTATGTAAATGTATATAGGTGTTTATTATATAATATACCAACTTTATAAATGTTCTATACATAATATGCATTTTAATATAGATATTTATATAATATGTTACACATATAAAAATTTATTTAACACATAGATCATATAATGTAAGGATCCGACCCACTTAACCCATAGGCTAAGCATGCCAAATCCTCCGACCATGCATAATACCAAAGTATTAGGAAATACTCAAGTATTATACGTAAGGTCGTCTAAAAAGAAGTGTTTGTAATGATCGCTTGCTACAGATGTAATATTCACATTATTTGAATTAAGTAATACTACCACTATACTAGTAGTAGTTCATTTCATATATATATACAAAACATACATCATATACATTACTTGAGTGTCTCCCAAGGATCACACCAACATATAAAGCTTATCCACATACAAGCTATATTACATAAGCAACTCAAATCAAAATTACATTCCAAGGCTTAACAAATAAGCCTAGACACTTCACAAAATACGTCAAAAGTCCTAAACAACTACTAATAGGTCAAACTCCTAGTCATCCATAGAAGTCTCTCAGTCAGTCGCATAGCCCATATCATCATAGAGCTCATCCTCATAATCACCTGCAAGATAGCAGCATGAGCCAAAAGCCCAGTACACAATAGTGCAAACAAATACATATGTCATGCACACTTAACTAAATGCAATGCATTAATTCACCATAACTTCATTATCTTTAGTTAAGTGAGTAAAACAACACTGGAGTATTCAAACTCAGATTCAAGCTTAGGAATTCTAGAAGTCCTAAGTAACAACAGCTACTCAGGGGTTGATATAGAGGGACCGGCTACCTATATCTCCTATATATAACCAATAAAGATTATTAATAGCTTCATCTAGGGTTCACACTCCTTCATACACTCCACTTATCTCGGTCTATAACATCAATTAGTTCAACAGTCCCATACTCGTGAACTAAAACATATTATTTTATCTCGAATCTAAGTAAAGAATATACCGATACAGTTAACCTCATTAGCTATCCACTTAGCCATTAAGATATACCACCATTGCATCATGGATTTGAGTCATTGCACCATGACAAAGATTTGGACCAAGTGCCTAAACTACCATGCCATTGCATCATGACAAGGTTGCCGTTCCTCGGACTAGACACGACTCAACCACAAATCATTGCAATAAATTTTTCATTAGTCTTTTTATTAAAGTCAAATGTGAATATGCCTAGCCTAAGCAATAATCAATCAAATTATTGTGTACCTGGATCGAATTGAGAATCAAAGGGAATCTCCAACCGAGTATCTATCTCTGTTCCATACAAATCAACTATATCAACATCACTATCCTAAGTCAAGCTTATACTCACTAGTTTAAAACTTAGGAAGTTATTGAATCTTATTTAAAAACAATCCAAAGTCATCACATGACATATATATATATATATATATATATATATCATATAACATCATACAAGGCAAATCCTTGATCAAAAAGTCATATATCATATATTGAAAGAAAGTTAGAAAAATTGAAATTTGCAAAGCCCACACTGGTAATTAACGCCGGTAATGTAAGCTTTAACACCAGCGGTGTAAGGATTATACGCCAGCGCTGTTTAAGTCGTCGTTAAGAAAAATGCATTGTGTACAAAAACTTTTGGGTCTTTACGCCAACAATATAAACCTCAACGTCGGCAGCTAGGGGTGGGCACGGATCGGTTTGGTTCGATTTTTCCTAAAACCAAACCAAACCAAACCATAATTTACGGTTTGGTTTTTTTTTTTTTCCATCCCAAACCAAACCATTAAGTAATGGTTTGGTTCGGATTATAAATTTTTTAAACCATTAAATAACGGTTTGGTTCAGTTTGGATTATGGTTTAAATCAAAATTCTAACTGAAATTTTTTCTTGTTCTAGTTTTTTACATTTATGTAGATTCTTAAATATTTATATCGTTTTACAAAGTTGATATTATGAACCGTAACAAAATACTTTATAAATTCATTATACTTTTAATATATAGTTCTCTATAAAATTAATTATCCATCAATAAAATACATTCACTAACCAATACATAGTAAGTTATAATTTATGATTTTTAATAAAAAATTATCAATAATTAAAATGACCAGCTGACAATATATTAAACAATTAATACATAATGAAAATTATAACTGAATAAATAAATTTCATACTTTACAAAGTTAAAAGCTATTAAAAAAAAACAGTAGTTCATCATCAACAATAAATTACATATCATGAGCTTAAAAAAAATTTAAAAAAAGACAAGTTGGCTTTAATTAATATTCACCAAATAATAAATATCAAATGAAATCATATAAACATTAAAATATTATTATATTTTTCTAAAACTGTTTGGTTCGATTTTACGGATTGGTTTGGTTTATCTTCCAAACCAAACTATAAATTTATGGATTGGTTCGGATTAGGGATGCAACCGGGGCAGGTTCGGGATAGGTTTTTTGAAACCCGAACCAGACCCGAGTCCTTAACGGGTGTCCTAAAACCTGAGAAAAACCCATTTTTTTGTCAATCCCAAAACCCGACCCGCTAGGATTTCAGGAACCCATAACCCAACCCAACCCTAAGATTTTTAATTTTTTTCTTTAAAAAAAAAAAGAAAAAATTTTGTTTTAAGTTATTAATGATACAAACACTTATATTGAAAGAATGAATTTTAGACAATAATATCATATAAAATGATACAAACACTTCATTTTCACTTACTTTTACATACATATAATATAAATGGGATCCTTACTTTAATAACTTAATATTTTTAATTTTTTAATATTTTGAATTTATACCAGGTCGGGTTTTCCCAACAGGTTACATAATAAACCCAAAACCCGACCCTATAACTTATCGGGTTTTTTTTAATCTCAAAACCCGTCCCAAAACCCTATAATGTTTTTAACCGGTTAGGTGGTTGGGTACCCTATAACGACCCGCATCGCTTGCATCCCTAATTCGGATTTGAAAATTTTCAAACCAAACCATGAAAAAAAAACCATATTTTTGGTTTGGATTGATTTGGTTACGGATTAGTTTAGTTCGATCGGTTTTTTTGCTCACCCTTACCGGCAGCGTTTAAGATGAAATTCAAAAGATCAGAAGTCAGAACTTTAATGCCGATGGCGTACACTGCAATTCAAGTTGCAGAATTCCTCTGTTTTTCAAACACGAAAATTTTTATATTTAACTCTTCTAACTCCTTCCAAACCATAATATAACCTTTCTAATACATGGTATAAGAACCCTATATCATCAAGCATATACAAACTCCCTTCTAACATTATTGAAACACAATACTTCTTCCCAACTATTAAAACACACTTAACACTATGATTTCATTTTCTTCATATTCACCATTTCAACACAACTCAACAATATCAACTTCTCATCACACTACAACTCAACACCATCCTTGCACTTCCATAACAAGTCCTAAGCCATCTCAACATCATAATATAATAATACACATATATTCAACATGCATTACTTTTGACAGAAAATTCAAGGATTAAAAGAGAAATAAAGCACCTTAAACATCATACAAACTTACCTTAATGTATCTATGATGGTTGGGGATGGATTCTTGGTGTGTTGGGTGCAAGAAAACTTAGTTTGGGTGTTGGAAAATATTGTTTTTCTAGAGTTACGAATTTTCCTTCCTTTTGGTTCTGTTTTAGATGTATAAAGTGTAACAATAAAGCTTGATATTTATCTAATCAATATTGACTTTTGAGGCAGATTTTTCTAAGGGGCCTTGGGCTTTAATTAGGCTTTGATTTTGGGCTTAATTTGGGGTTTAATAAGGCCAAAAATCTGCTAAATTATGGGCTATAAACTTAGTTTAAAACAACTTAATTCATCGAGTATTAATCACCACAACAACCATTTGCATTAACATAATAATTATTAACATCAATAAACTATCATCCTAAATATATATCACATAGAATATTATCTAGTTATTATTTCCTAACACATACAATTATTTCAAACACCACAATTCACACTAACACATACACACATATAACAATCAATTTACATGCATTAATTATGAATTTAACTTTGATCATTTCATATAATTATAGTATATATCATATATACAGGTGGTGTGTTATATGTGTATATATATGTCCCCGTGTGTGTGTGTGTGTGTTTACTATAGATATCTGGTTTACATGTTATTTCATGTATATTGTGTATATGTATTATACATATAGCAAATAAACTAACTAAATATTAGTAGACACATCATGTATATTTTTTTGTTTTGCTAGATATGATCTATACTTTATATATGTTGTATGTATATTCTATACATAATCTATAATGAGTAAATTACATGAGAATATCACAATGTTTAGAGATAAGTTCATTTGAGGTGCGAAGGATGCTAGCAACAATCTCTATCAATACTCTCTTTCAACAGTCTCTTTCCTATTGGTTTATTTTAAAGCCAATATTAAATAATTATAGTAGTTTTTATTTTCTCCTTCTTTATTATTATTTTCTCCATCTTGATTCAACATGAAGATTAATTATCTAATTTATAAATGTTTTACATCTTCAAAAATTTACTTAATTTGTTATGGATGGAAAAATGGAATAGGAAAAAAAATAACTAAGGGAAAACTTTTCCAATGGCTTGTCAAATTGGAAAAAAAAATAATACAATTTAATTTTAAAATGTAAAATAAAATTAACATCAACAATTATTTCATGTCAACTAAGTAAAATAAAAAGACATATTATCTAGAAAAAGATAAAATGAATTTGGTTCTATTTAAAAATTCTTTGTTTTAATATCTCACATCACGAGAATAGAGCCATATGCAAAAGTGAAAAAATGAAGACCAATTAACATTTTTATTTTATTTAAAAATTAAAACACAATATTTTAACTTTCTAAATTTGAGAGTGAATCATAAACGTAATATGATTATTTATTTCCTTTATTCGTGTTCGTATTCTTCATTATTAATATCATCATAAGCATCAAAATCTAAACTTTCATTTAGATCAAACTTCATCTATATCTATTCAAATAATAATAATAATAATTTTAAAAGATTATATAATATAAACAATAATAAAAAAAGCTTCTAACTAATTCATTATTAAGACTTGATTTTAATAAATTTCAATTAACCTATTTTAGAAGTGGACAATTAATAAATCACAAGTAATTCTTAAAATTAAAATAAGACTAAATCATTTTTATTAGTAAAAACAACTATTACATATATTATCATTTTTATTGGTAAATAAACACATTAACATTTAATTGTTTAATTATTAAAGATTAAAGGAAATATAAATAAACCTTAGAGATTAGGAAAAAAAATTATTTTTCTAATGAAAAATAAAGTAACTGATTGTAATTTATTATTATTATTATTATTATTATTATTATTATTATTATTATTATTATTATTATTATTATTATTATAGAGTGCTCATTATATAACTTTTTGACAAGCATAGGGAAAGTTTTCCTACCTTTTTTTTTCACCCTATTCCATTTTTCCCCCATAACAAATTAAGAAAAGTTCTGGAGATGCGAACATTTATAAATTAGGTAATTAATCTTTATGATTGAATGAAGATAGAGAAAATAATAATAGACAAGGAGAAAAGAAAAACTATTATAATTATTAAATATTGGCTTTAAAATAAACCAATATGAAAGAGAGTATTAAAAGAGAGTGTCATTCAAAAATGTTGCTATCATTCCTGATTGAGGTATTAGTGTCTAAAGAAGTGAGTCAGTTTAAGTATCTCTCATGCTCTGTTGGTGACACCACTTAACATATTTAAAAAAAAGCACAATTAAGTGCCACGTTGGCAATGATGTACATAATATAAAATTATAAAAAAGAAGAAGAAGAAGAAGAGGAAGAAGAATTTGTTGAAATCTGGAATAAAAAAGAGAGAAAACATAATGAAATTAAGGAAAAAAGAAATAATTCAAATTTTAAGGAGTTTCACATGGATTTGGACATATCTGCTATGAGTATCGTGACTTTGCATTAAAAAAAAAAAAGAATTCATCGGAGGGAGGAGGTAAGTAAGGGTGGTTGTGATATCTTCTTTCATGTGAGTATTTTCTCTCTCTAAGTCCCTTTCTCTAGCCACTTTCTCTTTAACTCAATATCCCCACCTCCAGTGAACATACAAAAACCCAAATTGCTGACACATTCCTCTTCCTAAGCATAACTACACCAAGTTACTAAGTTAATTCGGCATTCGCACTCACCTTCCAAAACTACCATTGTCAACCTACAAGACTCCAAACCTCCACTTTCACAATCATAACCTAGCCAACTTAGACACGTACGTCACTGGCGTAGTGGTTGAATAGATAGCAGTTGGGTTTGTTTAGCGAGATGGTTGCAGTATTTGTTTGGAATGGTTATGGGTCATGCATTCGATGAGTGGTTTAGAAAGTTAGAAGATAGCTATATGGTGCGTTAGGGATGCAATCGGGTCAGCTATTAACGGGTTTCCGTCCCATCCAATCTGATAAAAACGCTATAAGTTAAAAAAACCATGTAGGGTATTAGGGTCAGGTTTAGACACTACTAAAACCCAATAGATACTCGACTAATATCACTAGACTTGTTAGTCCTAGTAAAAAAAAATTGTAATGTAGATACATTTACTAAATGTAAACATAGTAACAGGCTAAATTTTAAAGCAAGTTGGCAAAGTTAAGGTGAATTGCTATATTATTATACTATTGTTTTATTGGTTTAAGTTTATCAAATCTATTGAAAAAAAAAATAAGCAGGGCGGGTTCGGATTGATAATCGGTCAGGTGACCAGGTGGGTAATTGGGTTGATAGTTAGGCGAGTAACCGAGCGGATGGCAGGTTTTAGAGTAAACCCTGTAGGGCAAGTTTGGATATAGAAGGAAAACCCTATAAGGTTATAGGGTCGGGTTTGATATGTCTTACTGTGTAGCAGGTTCAGGTTTGGGCACATATGACATGCTCGAAAACCTGACCTGATTGTATCCTTAGGTGCGTATGAGTTAACCTGGTGGGGTCTTTAGTTAGTGAGATCGGGGATCGATTTCTAAGTTTCTAAGTTATGGTGAGTCTGGGTCAAATATATGCGGATAGTATCTCGATAGTGGCAGTAATAGCTGTTAGTGTTTTGGTTCGATGGGATGGGTCTCAAGACTGAGGCTATGGTTGTTTGATTTTGGTTTAGATGTATGACCCGGTGATGAAAATGGCTGGTCAGAGTTCAAGCCGTGATAGTAATCTGATGGCCATATCCTTAATTTCATTATGTTTTCTCTCTTTGTTTTTGCTTTTTTTTTTCTCCTGTTCTTTTTTGTTCCAAATTTCAACTACTACTTTTTTTTTTTTATAATTCAAACTATCCATGTCATCACTAATACACCACTTAATGGTGCTTTCCTAATGGTGTTAAACGATGTTACTTACTAACCGCTACATATGCTTAAATCGACCCACGTCTCCAAGCATTGATACATCTTTTTAATCATTTAAAACATTGATACCTCAAATGAACTTACCTCAAACGTTGTGACCTTCTCATGCAGTTTATCCAATTTATAATATGATGCACGTGTATATAATTTGTTTATTGAATTGATGGTTTTATATATTTGTAATTTAATTAGGAATAAAACGGTTACTTATTTGGTTTTTTATTCATGCTGGAAAGAGAATGAAGTAATTACCTAATAGGCGGATTAAACTATATATTCCTTTGTAGAATCAACAATGGAAATTTCCAATTCATTTTACAAGTGAAAAAGGTAATAGGGCATGTGATATACCTACATGACTATCACTAGGGTATCAAATAACTAATTAACAATTAATTGATAAAAAAAAAACCAATCTTGAGACAAAATTGGGATTTTAAATACATAGGTTAAAGAGAAATTTGAATAATGATATTATGCATCATAAAGGAACATCTCAACGACACATGTGAATGATTGATATTATGCACAAAAATTCACTTTCTTTTGCACTCGCCGTAAACTTTATGATTGCTAAGAGTAAAGAAGTCACTATAAGCAAGAAAACTTGATTGATGAGAGTAATATTTTCTTCTAATCTTAAAGTCAGAGTCATACGAATCGGTGATTTTTTTTAACTTTCTTATTTTAATTGATTTAGATTATTAGTCATATTTCTAATGTCATATTTTAAGTCTTATTACTTTAGTTAGTTTCCATATGTGTTTGAAGTTGATGTTAGGGTTTTTATTGAGCCTATTAACGGGTTAGTATTCTCATAAATTGTTACTTGTTTAGAACGCCATGAGTGTTTAAATTTTATAAGCCTTACTCTGTGAAAGACCTGGGAATCTTATTTAGTATTTAAATATTGATTATTATCTTTATTTGTCTATTGCTAGTTGCAGTGGACGTTATTAAATAAATTTTAATTTTTTAATTTGCAAATCATGGAATTTATTGATTTATGATTTTTATTCACAAACTAATTGACTTTAATATCCGTATTTTCATATCAAGTATTGATTTCATTTATATCCCTTTTGATTTTCATTCATTAGAACACAAAATTGCACCAAAAGAAAAACCTATTTTTGCATCTGTAAATCCTGATTTCAAGAATTGAAAACGAATTCCTATAAGTTGAGATTGGAGTCAGACGAGATTCCTACAAATTTGCTTCATATTTGTAACGCTTTACACCCATGGTTAGTTAAAATCTGCTATGTGTCTATAGTTAATTAGAGACATGCTAAGACTATTAACCACATTTGATTATCACTAATCTCCAAACATACATATATAATGCTAACTTTAGATTAACAAATACATACTATTATACTCTTGCACATATATAAGTAATTGCAACTTACATGATCATAATATTAGATGGCTCATAAGCGCACCAATTCAAACTGATACCATCTATCATTAGATAACTAAAAAGTCCATGACCAATTGCAACACAATAAATCACAAAGGTTTAGACCATAACACATATACTACACACATAATAGGAGTCTCTGTCTCCATTAAATTATCAAACCTAGATATAATAGTTAACTAGATAATCTTCTCCATTAGCATCCTCCCCATAATCTACCATAACCCCCTATCTAAATAAATTAACAGTCCATTTACTTGACGTGAATAACTATTCATTCTCTTCCCGTTCAACATAAAGGTGTTCACTTGATGGGAGTGACAATTCACAATGAATTACTATTACGTAAAATAATGAATAACAATTCATGTCCATACCTTATGAATTATTATTTAATGATTTATTTTTCAACTTTGTTATAAATAATCCTGTCTTAAAAATATCACCTATACAATTATCCTCTCTCAATTACTTGTTTTACTTTTTATACAAAGTGAACATTATAATAGTCATTACAATCCTATTATATTCCTTTTGAATTAGAATTTCATTCCTCCCTTATTCCATACAGTGAAGTAAAGGAGTTGTAAGAGTTAAAGGAGTGTCACATGTACTTGAAAAGAAAAGGAATGAACTAAAGCCCAATCCAGTAAATCAACAACCAAACATAAACAAGTTAAGTTTATCCTTATGAATTAACTTAATCTTAAGCATGAGCAAAGAAGCCACTTCATGATGAAGCTTATAAATAGTATTAGTAAACAAAATGTGTAATATGCTGCACATCCTAAAATGGAATATACAGATGAAATTTAAATTGATACATAAACATATCTTAGATGGTTTAAAACACGTATTAGATTGCAACAAAGGAAAAATATTATGAAGGAGACAATTCTAAGTACATGACCCTTACACATGCTCGTGGACAAGTTGTGTATTTTTAGGTGATTCGAACACAATAGATTTAGAAGCGAATGATCATTACACGAGCTCATGCATCAAGTCATGTACTTGTTTGTAACTTTACAAATTAAGGGTCATTAAGTCACGTAGAGATTTGCGGCTTACTTCTTTTCTTCTATAGGATTATAATTTTAAGTCACATATCTATAGTTGGCGTAGTGCTTAAGTTTATGCATAGTTCATGCACTTTCAAGCCTATTAATTTAATAAGTTATAGAGAGGTACATGACCTAATGCATTAGCTCGTGCAATGGTCATATACTTCTAAATGTATCATGTCTGAGTCAACAAAGGGTACACACTTAATGCATGTGTGTGCAAGGATCGCGTACTTCTAAAATTGTCCCCTTCGTAATATTTTCCCTTTGTTTGCAACCCAATACACATTTTAACCATTCTACACTTATTTTTATCACTCTAACCCATACGATTCACAAATTTATCTTGTTCTAATAAAATTAACATTCCAAAGATTGAAACTATATCAAAACCATAATACCTTCTCATAATTTCTCAATATTTCTTCCTTCCAAATTTCTAAATTCTTACTTTAGAGATTTCTCAGGAAATCTCTCCTAGGAACTCGATGTTTTCGCATAAAAAATCATCAGCTAACACTAAAAGCCAAGATTTCATCATTTAAGTGTTAAGGAAAAAGAACTTCAATTGCCATGAAAATCCCTTTTAGAAATCTTTAGAAACTATAAGCATTAATTGGAGAGGTAGAGAGGAATTTTGCTGGATTTAGAGAAGAAACGTATGAGAGTGGTGCCATTTAATATGTTGGTTCCAACATATCTATGAATTTTTAAGTAATGGACCATCTTGTCCCTATTTAAAATTCTGAGTTTATTTTTCTGTAACAATAATTTTTATTTATTTTTAAGTCATATCAGTATCTATTATACCAAAGTTGCACCATAAATTAATAGTACGGGGCAACAAGCCTACACGGATATCAAAAAGCAATTTCCATGTTGATAAGAAACGGGTACCCCTTTGATGAAGCTTATCTATATATATATATTATATTTAATTTTTCTATTAAATAGTAGCACATTAACAACTCTTTAACTTTATGGAGTAATATAAAAGGAAATCGAATTTCGAATGTAATATAATTGTAATGATTATTACATATTTATTATAATATTTAGTTGATATAAAAAATAAAATGAGTAATAATTATAATAAAAGTAAAATATCAATTATACTTCGATTGTTTTTACCATAGGTGATATATTTACTGTAGGAGTATTTAGGGTAAATATAAAAAATAGATCATTCAATACCATTTTATATGTGTGAAGACGTAAATTATTATTTATTATGTTATATAATAGTAATTTATAATGAATTATTAGTTAGTGTTTAAAACACAACTAAATACGATGGACATCGTCAAGGACAGAAAAATCCAAAGCTGTAACCACCTCGGATTGGCACTGTCTAGGCTCATGAATCGTCGAGTTCGATATAGGTCAGATTGGGTCTTATCCATCCACTTTTTTAAAAAATATTTTGAACAAACAAAAATTCCTAAATGAAAATAAAATTCTAAACTTTAGATATAAAATGAACATAAAAATATCACTCTTTAACACATATTCATTTAATAATATTAAAGACATGCACTTATTTATATACAAGAACATTCGCATTGAGTTGAAATATTGATAATGTAATATTAGAATAGCATTTTAAAAAAGTATAGTTTATAAAAAAAACAAAAAAAATCTTATATTACTTAGAAGTAAGATTTTTCTCTTAGTAGAACTTTATATAAGCTATGGGATATGGTTTTGAATTATAATTATTACATGTGTTGTTATCATTAAAATATTAAATATTATGAATAGATAATTAATAATCTCTATTTACATTAAAAATAGTTTAATAATATTAAATGTTATTTACTTTATTTATCTTTTCTATTATTTTGCTTTTTTGTTTACTTTTATTTTTTATTTTAATAATAAACATTATTTATTATTATTTTTTAAACTAGACTTATTGGATCCATGGATTTGATAGATAGACCCAACCAAGACCGGTGGACAATGACGGGTTCAATAGCTGGATCAGACCCAATTCGCTGGTGCGGGTTCAAAGGCACATCGGGTCGAGTGAAGAGGTTAGACATTCACCATCAAACTTCCCTAATCACGTGTCGTTTTGGGATCCATTGTCCTAGTGTTAGAATAAAGAGGTCCGGATATATTTTTACGGCTTTATGAAAGTAAAAGTGTTTTCACACCATAAACTAAAGACTTCCGTGCTTCGTTTCGTTTCCAGTAACTGCATGCGTGTCTAGCTTTTTTTATTTCGAAGTCCGTGGTCTCTAGCTTGCCGACTCCGCAAGGCATAAACAGTAAAGCCAGGCATGGCTGGATTCTCGTTTTAGTATCATTTTGATATCGTTTTTAAACCGAGCTCATATTGAAATGATATGAATTTAATATTGATGAAAAATTTTTTATTTATAAATTGATCAAATCAAGTCGATACTAGACGGATACTGATACTAAACCGATATCGAACTAATACAAATAAAAATCCACCAATCCAGAGCGGCGATGGATATATTAATTGTTTTAACATTATGAGAATTAATTCAATATGTGCATGTACATGTTTAGATACTTTTTATTGATATTTATACCATTAATAAAACTCTAAAATAGTCTATCTATAATGTAACAAATGTAGATTCTGAAATTTTAAAAGTCGCTATTAAACTAAATATTGTGATATATGGTTTTAGAAGCTTATATCTTTTGTACCTTTTAATTAGTGATGCCTTTATGCAAAACCCCCCGACTGGTATGTTTTGGTTATTTTTGTAATCATCTGTGCATTCAAAAGAATTCCATTGTATAAAGATTGGGAGAGTTGCAACTTTTATCGCTTGGTATAATATGATATAATTTTAGATTTCTATAAAGAATTATAACTCTTTTAGATTAAATGATAATAGATCTATCATATTCAAAATAATTTATGAACTACATTATCAACATTTGTTTGTGATAATCATTTAAATAAATTTATATACATCAAATTAAAATTTGGGAATATTATAGATTTTTTACTAGTTAATTGCTCAATTATATTTTTTTAGAAGTTAGAATATTAGAATGGCTCTTCATAGCTAATAAGAAGTGAATTTAGTTGATAGTAAGTCTACCGAAAAAAATTTAGGTCTTGGTTCAATTGTTTCTAGTTGTTTTGATATTATTTTATCATTTTTAAATAGATTATTTGTTAAAAAATAGATACATATTAAAAAATAAATATTTTTAATTATAAATGAATCAAATCAATCGAATATAGAATATATAAATAAAATATAAATATCAATATAAACCAGTCTTGAAGATTCGTTGTTCTCATGATCAATTGAATTTTAAAATAAATCAATGTAGAGAAAAAAATTTTAAAATTACTATCTATTTTTATTCTTTTTAGAAAAAATGAACTGAATGCAGATTAATTATACTGAAAGATTAATATATATTACTTAATTATAAAGGTTGTAATAATATATAATGATTTAATATCATATTTTCAAGATTCATAGAACAATGAAATGCCTCTCCTAATATTAATAGCTCCCCACGGACTCCACCATGATATTAAAAAAAACAAAAACATTTTTGCTATAAAAACAATGAAATTTAAATCTAGGGTTGATTACAAAAGCCTCATATTTGTTTTAGTCAATTTACAAATATATAATTTATTTAGCTTTTTAAACAAATAAGTAATATGGGTTTTATGCAAAAGTATTAATATAATTTGTTACTATCAGAGTGATATATGTTTGTATCTTATTGGTCTAAGAAGATTAATTTAATAAAAAAATTCTAAATAAAAATTAAATGAATAAAATATTAAAATCATTTTTAAAATGAAGAAATTGAAAAAATTGTGAAATTATTTTTTAAGAAAACTAAAATATTTACGCTTGTCACTCTAAAATTTTAAAATAATATCGATACTTTTGAATAAAACTCAGGTCATCTATATATTAAAAAAGTACATATAATGCATTTCTAAATAGACTAAAACACAATTAATGTTTCAATACTTAATACTTGAATATCCCAAAATACGGTTAATATTTTTATAATTAACTCTTAAATATAATCAATCTAGAAACTTAACGCTTACGGAGTTGATGGGAACAAACAACAAACGAGTTGATAACTTTTAGCTGAATATCTGAGAGATGCAGAAAAGAATCTTCCACAGTATATGCTTCAGAATGCAAAAAGTTTGTCTACTTTATTTTATTATCTTACTTCACCATATTTATATAGGTTCATTAAATTTAAATCTAACAAAGTTGCCATTAATAGAAAGATGCAATAAATACTCAATTGAATGACCATTATAATATGCTAATATGAAGAATCGAACTTGATACCTTAATACTGAGGATTTAGATCGAATACCACTAAACTACAATTCCATTGACAATATGTATACTTTAGAGATTAAGAATGGTACTATTAGATTATAAGCATATTCACAAGTTATAATTTATAATCTAAACATCAAGATTCTCATCATATTAAATCTACCGTATTTTATATGAGTTATTTAATTTTTTTTTCTTTTTACATTTTTATTGAAGTTCATTTAAATTCTTTGTTTCCTTTTAATTAAAAAGCTTTCATATAGTATATTCGATGATCAATGATCATTCATGTCATTTGGTCATGTAAATTTTGCATTAGGTGTTAAATTCCCTTTTACGATTTTTAATTCTGTATTTTTCCACATTTGAAATATTTAATTCCGGGTGGTTCTCCTTCGATACTTGAATGAATATTAAATATTAATTGCATGGGGGATTATGTAAATGAACCGAGAATTTATAAATTTAGCTATAATTTTTTGATCCATAACAAGCCTCTAAGGCTACGTCCAGTGAAAATTCTTAACACAATTTCCTATATAAGATTTTTGTAAAATCTGAGATCCTTTGTAGAGGATCTCAAAAAGTTATTTCTTTTAATCTTTTTATAATTTCGAAAATAAATCAATGAAAAAAAATCTAGAAAGTATTAAATTGTGAGCCTTAAAAACAAAAGATCTCAATCAAATAATAAGGTTATTAAAGAGAGAAAATTTTTAGAAGGCTAAAATGGCATTTAGAATCATAAATAAACAAGTCTTTCTTATTTTAATCATTATATGTTCTAACATCGTATCAAAATATGTTTATATGTATGAAATATTTTATTATTTCATCATTAATTTCGTTTATTATTTAATAATTTAGATTTATATATTGCAATTGCTAATTACGGTATTTATTGATCCGAGACAGTACAAACTCCTTTTGTACAGGTTTACAAAATCATACATTTAAAATATAAGTTGTGGTCGAATACATAATCAGAGAAAAGAGAAACTTCTTGGAAAAGGGAAGATATAAGATGGAGAGAGAAAGGATGCAATGGGAAAAAAGATTTCCAAGAGAGGGAAGTGGGGGAGGAGGAAGGTGGGTCCTGGGGTGGGGAAGCCTTACTTACCTTAACTCACGGGCAAAACAGAGGCTGCATGTATTGTTGTCAGTGTATGATGGCGGAAGGATTTGGTTGCCTCAGCTCAGCCTAGTTTTGGATTTCTTGGCATAGACAATGTTAGCGTTTCAGATTCAGCATCAGACTGATGTTCCTTACCTTCATCGATATTAAAAGCTCATACTTAATTCAAATAGAATAGAATTAAATTCGACTTAGGTTAAAATTCATTAAATTCAATTAAAATAATATTTTTTTGATCAGCATAGCATCTATGTGCAATCCTAATTCAATTTTAATCCTAAGCTAGGAAAGTCAAATATTTTAAAATTCAAGCCTACTCGATTAATTACTGGCTATTATGGCTTGAATTCACCTCATTATTGAAGTAACTTGTATTGAACTAGACTCCAAATTGGAGTAAAGAAGGGTTTGATAAAGCTGTACATCTTTCATTAGGACATCTAGTAAGTCCAAAGTAAAAGGCTTGGAGGGGAAAGAAAACTCTATGCAAATGCAAGCATAAGCCTTAGATTAGTTTAAAATCCATCATAACTTAACATTGACCCATTAGGTCATGGGTTCAAAATATTGACTCTAAATAAGATGCATCATACATGACTAACATGAGTGGAAGATGGGTATTAGATGTTGAACTCATATGATCAATGTGGATTTTGATAAAATAATATAATACATAATTAGCTATTTATTTGATGTAAACTACACTTAATTACTCATATATATATATATATATATATGCATATATTATGCGTGTTTGTGGAGTTTTTATAGGTTTTAGCAGAAACAGAAGCTGTCAAAGGCAAACCAAGTCAAAAAACAAGGCATGACCAAAAGCTCAACACGTTCAAAAGTGACAAATAAGAGGTTGAGGGATTGATCAAGGCCTAATACGCCAAGTGATCAAGGCTCAATAAGTCAAAGTCCAAAGCGCAACAAAGTAAAAGAAGTTAACAAAGTTATCAAAGGTCACATCGATGGCTCGACGTGCTAAAGAATCGAGGCGTGGCATGTTTTAAACTAAGGCTCGACAAAGATAAAAGTCTCACAATATTAGTCGCAGGTCACGTCAATGGCTCTACGTAATGAAGACTTGAGACGCGACAGTTCAAATTTGAGACTCAAAAAAGCGTGCATATGAGAAGGTTATTGAGAGCAAAGTTAGGGCATGATAGACTAAGGCGCAACAAGCATTTGAGGCACGGCGTGTTAAATACTAAAGCTGATATTGTAAGAAAAGAGCATTGAAGCACATCAAATGCTTGCCTACTCAAATATGTCGTCTCTAATGGACATTTGAAATTCAAATGCTATATATATTCAGTCTTAGGAGATCAATAGTGGAGTGAGAAGTGAACGAAGTGCGAAAATAATTTACGAGCTCTTTATTGCAATCAAACAAATATTTATTTTCCTTGTTTTTTTTTTTGTATATAATTTTACAAATCATAAAGAGAGAGTAAATAAAAATGAAAGAAATATAAACCAAATAAAAACTAGTTAAGTTTGTCCTCATGAATCAAACTTGGTCTTAAGTATGATGGAGGGAAGCAACTTCATGATGAAGCTTATAAAGAGCATCACTAAAAGAATTGGATAGCATGCTGCATATCCTAGAATGGAATGCAGAGATGAAATTTAAAATAACACATAAAAATTTTCACAAACAAAAATAATATGGATGAACCGCAACTTGCGTTGAGTAACAGATGCAACCAAACGTCTAATGAAAAGAAATATCTTTAAACATGTTTGAAATGTCAACAAATTCAATGCTCAGTGCAAACCCTTTCTTTGGCTGGACGAAAGAAGCTCAAGATCCTTAATTTTGGAAACAACAACGGGGAGATGAAAAGTCACCAAATGATTTGGGTGACATAAAATGAAGGAATAAACGAAACTTTTCCTTTAACAAAAAACGAGACTAAAATGAACAAGAATAAAGTGGTTTATTTGATTATGTTGGTTTCCATTTTGTTTAATTTTTTTTTTATTATTTGAAAATTCTTGTCATTTTCATTATTTTTATTTAGTTGATATATAACTAATGATATTTTTAATTAAATTAATTGTTATCGGTCAATCATAAATTGTCATGTGTTTAATAATGGATGAAAAATACAAAGGTAATGTAAAGGTTGGAAAATATTGAGAATTTGAATTAAAAAGTAAAAAGTTAAGACTTAAACGGAAAAATGGGCAAATGTTGAGGGAGCTAAAAATGTAGATTTGCTAATATAAAACCTAATCCTATTTTATGGAGGAATAATATTTTATTTTTAGCAAAAATCTATATAAATAAAACTCTACATAGTTTCAACTTACATTTATTTCTTATTTAATTAGGGATAACACATTAAATGTTGTTAGTGAAAAATAGTTTTTACTATTTATGTGAAAAAAATTTAAACTTTGGATATCACTAGAGGTAAGCGGGTATAAGGTGGGTAGGGTATGAAGCATTACTTGTCCCCTATCTTGTAAGGTACAGGGTGTTGAATTTCATACCCAAACTTATCATGTGTCTCCTTGTACCCACCCTGTACCCTATACCTTGTAAAATCTATATAGTATAGAGTATCATGTGGAACCTATAATTTTTTTTTTTTTTTTACAAAATGTCTATATTTTTTCTTTGTTTTTAAAACATTAAGTATATAGTTTTTGATATGTTTTAATATAATATGTAACATTATCTTATTTGCATACATTCAATATAAACAACATGGAGAAAGAAATTTAAAAAGCAATTTGTCAATATCACAAATTCTATAATATATAGAATCCATTTATGTGTGAATATTGAAACCTACAATAAATAGTTATGGAACTTATTTACATGATATTAAACAAAATTATAACACTTGCACAAAATTCTAAAATTAAAAACTTTAGCACTACTTCTATATATTAATTAGTATTATAATATAAACAATATCTCTATATAATTTGAGATTTCAAGTACGTACATACAACCATAGTTCTTTTAAAATAAATATAACAAGTTATTCTGAAATATAATTATACACATCCTTTTATAATAAAACTTTTGAAATGTAGTGTACAAATAATAATCTTGAATATAAGTGGTTGTAAAATAAAATATGGAATATCATTATTTATTATATATAAATATTATTATATAATATTAATAGGGTTGATACATGATATCCTGAAACCTGTTTTTTATACAGTATAGTACACATTATAGGGTGGATACAGGGTCTGAAGATCTCATACCTGTACCGTACCTTGCGAAAACAAGTTTTAAAAAATTTATACTCGTACCCTACCCTGTAGCCCTTAATACCTATCTAAATCCTACCCGTCGATTAAAATCTAGATGAGTACCCTGTACGATAGAGTTATCCGCTCATCCCTATATGTCACATACTTGTCCTTTAATTAAATTTCTCTGTTTTTTCTTTTAATATTGAACTTATCGGGTCTATGGATCTCAACTAGAGATCTCATTTGAACCCACAAACCCACCTTCATGGGGCAAGTTATGAGTTTGAACCCAACAGTGGCATATCAAAACAAAACCTTGCTGATATCTACATGATAATTAGATGTTTGATACTTTAAATTTTCTATTTCTACCATGTTGATATTCAATACCATACACACTTAATTTTATAAAACAAATTTTCATAATTATGTAATAATTTCTTATCCAAACAATTAAATATTATTAATGAAAATACTTTTCACATAGTAAATATCTATTTTTATGCTAACATTTAACTTAAGCACCAACTAATTTGATTTGCCAAACACCATGCATTTTAAAAACATTTATTTCAACTAAACAACACCTTTGAACGCTTTTGCGATATGCATGGTTGGGATTTTCAAATGGGGAGAAACATAGAAACGTGAGAGGCAAGTATTAGGATTTAAAACAAGTCAAATTACCTACGAGCTATTCGAGTCTAAACTTTTTCTAAAGGCTCACAAACAAACTCGTTAAAGACTCGCGAGTGCGAACAAACATATTAAGAACTTGTTTAATATATTAATATAATTATTTATATTAATTTAATATTTAGAAATACAATTATATATGTAAATGAGCTAAGCTTAAACTTATTCAACTAAATAAGTCTAACAAGCCAAGTTTTTGGACTTGAAAATCCTTAACAAGTTTGGGTTTGGGCATGGGTTTAAGCCTATACATTTTAGGCTCATTAAGAGTTCGGTTTGACTCAAACCCGTTAAATTATTAAATGAGCTGAATTCGAGTCTGCAAAAGTCCGACTTGCCCTGCTTTGTTTTTGCACCCTTAGCCACCATCACCTTATATTTATAAACGGTTGAGAAAGAGAAAATGAATGAAAGGGAGAGGAAGAATAATCTTCTACTATGGCGCACTTATTCATAAAATAATAAGATGATTAGTCGGTTGAATGGCTCACTTTGAGATAATACAAACCAAAAAATGAGTTTGGTAATAAAGCAAACAAACGCTACGAATGAAATTATATACATATATATATACACACACTTTACATTGTCCATGCTCTTTTATATGTCTTAAAAGGAAGTAAATGGCACTTGAATTTTAAAATATCAATTTCATATCCAATTAATTTCTTTTTAACTGCTTAAGTTTACCTGAAAGATATAATCTGTTATTTAATTTAGACTACTTCTTCTAATATCATAATAGAAAATTTCTTTCATGTTATAAAATAGAGTAAACATTATCAATAAAATGATAAAATATAGTTATAAAAAGCTTGATCTAATATTGAATTGGGGACTCTGAAATTCAGATGTCGAATTTAATTTTTATGCAAATTTCCACTTTCAAATTTAACATTTAAAAAAAAAGAAGAAAAGAAAATGGTCTTATTAACCAATTGTTATAAATCGCCCGTGAAGAGCCTGATTACACTCAACTTATTATGCATTTTACAAATTACTATCGATTATACACTGCAGTAAAAAGCAAATGCATAATGAAAATGAAAAAGTGATGTTGACCGTTGACGTTATGAAAAGGCATTTCAAACGCAGCACTGGGATGGAGCATTGACAATGACAGACCCAGGGAATCCCTGCACCAAGCTCAATAACACTGGTAGAAACTGTTTAACCCTAAGGAACTTTCTGACGACGTCAAGCTTTGTACTTTACTTTTTTAGCAAGATCTGCTTAAGATTGTTTTTTTTTTTATATATATAAATAGTATGCAACATCCTAGACCGGTCGCAGACAAGTAGCTATAATTTTAATTTTTGATAATTTAATATTTGATTTTAAATTTTAGTGGTTATATTTTTAATTTTTGATAATTTAATGTTTTTACCTTTAGAATCTAGTAAAATAATACTTGTATTATTAAAGTATGTGCAATGTAATATCTTTGTTGAATAATATTTGACAGATGTTTATTTAAATAATAGAATGATAACAAACACTTGATAAATAATTACTAAAATCTAAAGATGCGGTATCAAATTGTTAGAAAATGCCAAAAAAAAAAGTATATTGCTCCATCCTGTTATGAAAATGAACGACCGTCAAATATTATTAAACAAATATATTGAATCGCATATATTTTGAAAGTACGGATATTAATTTGTAATTACCTCATCTTATAAATATTAATAATAAATTACAGAATTAATATTAACGTTGCTGGGCGACTTTTTTTTCTTTCCTTTTCTAACAGAGCCGAATTTTTGTTACAGAACCGGAACTTCAATAAAAACCTCATTTCATTGTTAAGGAGCTCTAAACATGATACAACTACCTATCTACATAGGGCTGGGGTCATTTACTCCACCAAAATCAACACTAGTTGTCTGATTTTCCGGACCAAGCACAACCTAACAACCTAGGATCTAGCTAAGGCCATTTACTCCCTAATATCAATACCAGCCTAGCGATAGTAATAACCATTTACTTTTCTTAACCACCATTGCACTGATACTATGTATAAAAGTAAAACTGCCCAAGGGCATACTATTAAAAATAGGGAATAACAAAAAGACAAATAATATTTTAATAAAAAATTACGAGAATAATCCATTATCTTTTGAAAAAATAAGTTTGAATTGTCATCGAGTATCTTTTTACACTGTCTAGGATCGGAGAATTAGGGGGAATAATTTTGAAGGAAAGGAAATGAGAAAGATTAAATTTCATCCTATTGTTTATTTTGAAAAGGAAAGTAAAAAGAGGAGAAATTGGATGTAATATTTTCTATAGACCTCATTAAATTTTTTTTATCCTTCCAAAATGAAGAAAATTAGGATGGAAAGAGAAAAAAAAAATTACTCTTATATCTTTTTTTAATTACTTATTATCTTTTAAGTATATACAAATAATTTACTATTATAATTTATTTATATTTTTTATAATAATTAGTGTTCCATCAATTTTCTTCCTCTTTATTATTCAACACATGAAAGGATTCAAATTACCTAATAATTCCTCTCCACTTTTTTCTTCTTAAATCTTTCCATCCTGAGTCATTCTATCATACCAAATAGTGTTAAAGAGATGAGTTCAAGTGCTAAATCATCACTTCTAAAAGATGCGTTCAACATAACTCCAAGAAACTCCTTCATCAAGAGATAAGTTAACTTTATCTATTTTTATAATTTTTTTTTCCATTCGATAGCATTTTATAATTTTTTTTTATGAAAAATATAATTTTTCATTTCCCTGAATCCCTATCAATACCAACATACTTTTTTTTTTTTTTGGCCAAAACATACAACTTGAAACTTTTGAAAACAAGGTGTCTTTATCTTCGAAATAGAAAATTGAAATTATAATGTAAATTGTAAATGTAAATGCACTTTTTTATGCTCACTACTTGAATATAACAAAATATTAAAAATATACTTGGGGCCCTAAATAACCATTTTGTCTTTTACACAACCAAAATAATAACATCGAATGTTAAAAAAAAAATTACCAAAAAATAAATTTCCTGATTTTCTGTAGCTTTTAAGAAATCCGATACCTTTCTTTTTTGTTACTTCATCAAAGGTAAAATGACCACATGATGAGTCTAAAATCACATTTTTGTAGACTCGTAGAGTTTAAAGCTCAATTTCACAAATAAAAAGGATAAACGCACAAACCTAAGATATATTTGCAATTTACCCAATGATCATAGCTTAATATAAATTACATCCTTTTAAATATTTCAAAATGTTTTTCTCAAGCCTCAATTCAGAAGAGCTAGAACTTCCGTATCTTTTCTTCCCCCGATATTAAGACAAGGAACATAATAAAGATATATCCAAAGACAATGGAATTCACAAAACCAGCAGAAATTCACAAGTACAGCTCTTTCAGGAAATAAGAAAAGAACTAAACTGTAATAATGATAATGTTATGTCATTTAAAGAGCTTCCATGCAGAAAAATTGACCAAGCATGCATGGAACTAACACTTCTGCACAGAAGCAAACACCAGGATATGATGTCAACTAAGATATGCATATGTAGTATGGCCTGCTATAGTTTATGACACAAATAATATACATCAGCATGATTAGAACAAGGTGAGAACCATACTATTGTATGGCAATTCTTCCAAGCAAGAACCCGACGCTTGACAATCCCACAATTGAATCTAGCTGACCAACATATGATCAAACCCACCCCCACCTTGGAGTGTTGGAACTCGATTCATCCCAACAATGTTGAGTAACTGCTGGAGCCACCTCCTTGTTGTAGGATCTTCCTGCGTGATATAAGCAACAGAGTGATATTATGCAACAAGCAAAGAGAAAACTGAGGCTTGATATATACATATACACAAACATATCTATTAAAAATTTGAAGATTGTCATATTCCATTTCCAGCCTACTTTGAACTCATTTCAGTAAAAGGTGAAACGGTAACTTATTGCTTTCCAGGAGGGGGAAAAAAACAAATGGAAATGCTTTTATAATCAAATGACACCACACGTGCCACAGCAGAAGAGATGTTTCCTGAAAGAGGAAAATTAGGAAAAGCCAGGATACTGTAAGAGTGTACGAAAATCCAACACCTTTTTGCATGATTATGAGCACCAGCTAAAAGTAGAATGGAAATCAAAAGGAAAATTACAAAAACACAACCATCTGTCTAAGAAGATCCTCCACAACAGAACTAAAGATATGCAATACACAAAGAAAAGCCATCAAGTTTACATCCAAAAAGGAAAAAAAGGAAAAACCGCACAGCAAGTAATGAATTAACCAGCACTACTTACACGAAGACAACTATTGAAGGTGCCATCTCTCAGCATCTCCGGGAGGCAACTCCGTAAAGCATCACAAGCCCTGGATTAAGGGGGGGAAAAAAAAGGTTGCAAATATTAGATGTGCCAACACCAAAGCGAATTTAATTAAAATGTAACTAGAAATTGACCGTGGATTATCAGCCAATCGGAGGTAACAGCGAATTATGTGCTTCAATAGTCGTGAAGAAGGTTGTTCAGCAAGTGCCGCAACCATGTGTGCCAGAACTCGACCTACTGCAAAGAACCTCTCAGCTGTAGTACAAATATATTCTAAGCCCAAGTCATCCAGCAAAATTTTCTGTACAATAAAGGTTGCAACCTGACAAAATGCAGAAACTTGTCAAAATTGGCTCAAGTATTCTTAGAGAAATTAAAAATTAAGCAAATAGACTGATCTTTGAACAAATGTATACTGACTAATTTCATCATATATATTCTTCAACTAGAATCTTAGTTAACTACCATTATTGTTCAGAAAAAGTTGGTGGTATGATACAAATACAGATATCTTGCAGATACTATGCCTAAAAAGCCATAAGAGGAAGCAAAGACTAAGTACCTCCTAAAGGGTGATAAATAACAAGCTTCATACATACATACATACATATATAACCTATTAAGATGGTTTTCTCTTGTCCTCTCCCGAGGAAAAAAAAAAAAAAAGAGACCAGGAGGGAAGCTTTACGGTTTTTGACAATTCACTGCCCATCTCCATCGTTCGCAGGCACAATGGTATAATTTCTGTTGAAAGCAAAAAACTAATAACTTCTGTATCATCAACCTGGAATAGGGAAAGATATGTTCATTAGATCATGGCATCCTAAAAAAATCAGATGATCAAGTCCTTCTAAAAGCCCTTGCATACCATCACAGAAACAAAAAAATGTATTTTGGCTCAAACATTACAAGAGTACCTTCACCAGTGCACCAATTACGCCTAAACTGGTAAGCCTCAAATATTCAAATGGCCTTGTCTTACTTCCAGTGTTGAGAAAAGGATACAGATATAAAGGAATATGTGCTGCCAACATTAAAAGAAGATCATTCAAAGAGAATCTGTGAGATCATTCAAATAGAGTACGTGATCTTTAAATAGAAAAGCTTAAAGCGTCCAATACACTTACTGGTGAAAGCAAGCAGATGCAGAAAGGCTCTAACAGAATTATAAAATTTAAATTTTGCACAAAAGATTGTCGTTGTGCTTTATATCAACAAGTCCAAAACCAGCAGTACTAAAACTCCCAAGTAACTAAACCATAAACAACAGCAAGCCGGTAATTTGCTGATTACAACCAAGGGCCACATGGTCTTTGACACTCCCTGAAAACCTAAAGCAGCAAAAACACTAAACTACTCATCTACAATTACAACCTTTTCCATTTTAGAGCTTATTTCAGTTTTTACAACTATCAAAGATGAAGTACGGGTTGGGGAGGATTTCCAAAAGGATTTACTCTATTATCCTTCCTTGAGTATTAATCAACAACCTTGATCAGAAATTAATCATGATCATGATTCCCTACCCCCCCCCAACCCCCCCAAAAAAAAATTAACTATGATCATGATATGATTGATGAGATTAAGAAACTACAGATAACAATTATACTTGAAGCATTCAATTGGCTACATATGTAGTACTTACATCATGATAACTTGTAGGTCATGTTTGTCTTTAAATGTTGTCTTCATATACTTGTGCGTATGAAAATTTAAGGACTTCAAAAGTAAAACCTTGTAAAAAGGCTCAGTCAGCGAAACTATCTGTTAAGTCAACCTAGGCCCCCCTGTTTCATATAATTACATAATTATATTCTAGTATATTATAGGTAGTCGGAGATGGGTCAAATGACCCCCTAAATCAATTATAGCTTATGTTTGTATGTAGATGTTTTCTTTATATACTTGTGCGCATGAAAATTTAAGGATTAGAAATTTGGTTTTAGATGACATATCTTGAGTTTTTAGTAACTATCGGTATTGGTTATGCTTGTTGCGAGATATCTACTCCTTACATGAGAAAGGTTACACAGGTTATGAGCCATTGGTCTAAGATGAAATGACTAACTAGACCTAGTGCAGGATGCTTACGCCTTATGTAAGGCCACAAGCGAGTTGAGCCAAGCTCTTGGACTCAAGTTCGACTTGTTTAAAAATTATCGAGTTTGAACTCGAATTGAGCTTTTTATCAAGCCTAAAAGTCAAGTTCGAGCTTGATTTGTTCAGATAAGCGAGTATTCTCTCAAGCTCGAACTCAAGTAGTTCATGAGCTCCAAAGGTAACACAATATCTAAGTAACTAAATATGCAAAATAATAAATATGTAAATAAATAAAAGAGTGGATAATAAATAAATATTAAGTTATGTACGCATAAATATTATTTAAAAATTAGTTTTAATAAATATAAGTCCACCCATGAGTCTAAATGAACTTGCTCTCAAGATGGTTTGCAAGCTAGATTGAAAATCAAGCTCGACTTGTTCACTAAAAGGAGCTTAAAATGAGTACTCAAGTAGCTTACAAGCAGCTTGAATTATTTGCAATCCTAACTTTATATGGACTTGGATGAGCATGTTATAGAATGGTTAACAATGACCATCAAACAATGAAGTCAAGATGAAGTGGCTAGGTATGATAGGAATATCTACTCTTAACATGGGACAGGATATGTGGATTGCGAATTCACCAACAATGGCCTTTTAAGTGCACTGAGAAGTTAGGAAGAAGCCACTTGGGCTTATAGGTCCAGCACTAAGGCCCTGCATGAGATAATTGGTCTTGGATCAACTATGTGATGCTTGTCATGGATTGGAAATTTAGAAAGAAGTAGTTACTTCAAGAGCCTATCACCTACTATTCGTTCACTTTGCTAAATGAATAAGACTGTAATGGAAAAACTACTCTTGAGACATTGAATAAAACTATAAGAGGATTTTCATTTATTCATTCTTTATTTAAATAAGTATATTTTGAAAATTAAATTTACTCCAGTATTAAATTGTAATTAATAGGATTGGGTAATTAATGACAGTTCAATATATATATATATATATATATTTTCTGGTAATAAGAATTCTTATTGAATTGTTGTTATGGGTCAATTAAACATTGTAATAACTCTCCATAAGGAATAATATATTGTAATTGAATCACTATTACAGTGGAGTGAATAAGCACCCAATGGATTGACTAACAAGCGGCTAAGGGTTTGTTTGGATGGTCAATTTTTTATCTATATCCGTATCTAATCTATATATGGTCTGTTTGATCTTTTTATGAGTAAAATTATCTGTTTGTCATCTGTTAATCATTTGTATCTGATCTATATCTGGTCTGTTGCCAAATTGACCCTAAATTGAGCTAAAAAACCCTAATGCAACAAATTTTGTTTATTTGGTGTGACATAGTAACAATTTAGAATTTGTTTATCATTGTGATTAAATCGCACATCTAATTTTTAATACTAATGTGTGCAACATGAACAAAGTTCATTTCTTATAGGGTTGGGTTGCGAAGCTATTTGCTTACCCATGAGGATCCACATATTTTTCAGGTCATGATCATATTTGGGAAATTAAGGGATTCGAGTGATGTTGAGCTATAATATCTTAATTGACCTTGCTCATGGCAACGAGATGACAAACTGCCACATCCTCCAAGCACGGGGGGTGGCAATTACTTTTCTAGGTTTGAAAACTGTCACATCAACATGAAAACAACGGCATAAAAATAAAAATCCAGTCTGAGCAGCTTACAATGTGACTGCTCAAAATTATGGTAGTGTTCATCACAATATAAGATAATTAGAACAATTTGACCATGTAAACATCTAAATTGGATATAGTAGGGTATGTGATGGGATAGTCATAATACACAATTAGATGGGATAAATTACGAAAAAGAAAATATCCAGAATTTTGCTTTTATACTCAAGACAATGCTTACCCTATTCAGTCTTACTCAATCCCTACACTTAAAAAACATTGTCATTTTATGACTCATATCAGCACTTATCCAATCCAAGGTTGCACCCTAATTTTAAAGCAAGAGCAGTTCCTTTTTCCTAAAAAATGGTGTGATATGGCATATCTTGTCAAGGAATAAAAATGAAGTGCACTCATTAATTTCCAAAGTAATTGCACACAATATAGACTAATTTTGAAGCTGGAACTAATCATCTTCATCATTCTGTAATCAACTAAAGTTACCTTTGAGGAACAGCATTCTTGTGTCAGGGTGAGAGGCCACACACTGCAGATAACAAAACACAAATGGATGTAAACAAATGGAAGTAGCATATTAGAGGATAGACCATGACACAAAACTTCCAAAGCTAAATGATACAATAAAGTGCAGGTTGACTTCAAGTGCATGAAAGTAATACATGCGGAGACTTCATTGCAGAGTATATATTCTGATAACATTACAGGATGATCCCAACTTTAGGAGCAGCACGGCTTCTGGAAAGAGGGGTACATGATTTGATTGAACTTATATTATGTCCATTGCAATAATTTGATGCTCAATATATTGCCACTAGAAAAGTCACACATTGCAAGATAAATGACTTCAAAAACATTCCTCCCAAATGTGGCCCGAATTTCATATAAAGAAAGAAAAACAAAAGATTAAGAAACGAATGCATTTCTGAAATAATATATATATGTATATTATATAAGCCAGCATGAAGAATAAACAAGAATGTATGCCCAGAAAATATGAACAATTACCTGAAGAAGAGCAAGAGCATTGCAGACTCGATTGGATTGTGCAGGAGATAAATTAGGTGGTGAAAGAATAGGGTAAATTGAAACTATCTCCTGCAACAAACACATGCAAATAGGTAACTATATTATATATGTATAGCCACCTTAACATCAACAAATACCTAGTTTCTTCTGAATTAGCAGTTTACTTTTTTGGGTTTTTTTTGGCCCATTTATAGAGGGCAAGCATGGCTAGCATTAGCAGTTTGGCAATCCTTAGCATGCACCAAGACCAAGCACGCTAAAGAAATAATATAAATAAGTGATTTTCAGCTAGACCCAAGTTATTGGCTCGATTTCATTAGAATCTTTCAAGTCCTAGCTAATAAATCAGTGCACACATTAAGTACTAGAGTACGAGATATATCTACGAAGAAAGGTAAAGCCTTAAAGGACTTGTGCATATGCATTGTCTCTGCTTTGAAGCTGTACATGACATTGACTAATTCAAGCTCTTACTGGAAATTTTGAAGATGAACTATGAAATGGAGGCACCAACTTTAGATTATATATTACCTGTAACAGAGCAGCAATAGTTCCAAAAGAGTTCCAGAGCAATGGGGCCAAATCTTGGAACAGTTCTCTCTTCTGCAATAGAAGAAAAAACATCAAATTAGTATTGAACATGAGCACTAAATTCCAATCAACCAAGGTAAAAGCTCATGATTCTTTTAATAGTTTCTTTTCTTGGTTATTGGAGGATAAAAGTTTGAATGCATGAACATTGAAAAGTGCTCTCTCTTCCAACAAAAACAAAAGTTACACTCCTTTCTAAACTCCTTGTTGCTATAACAGAAACTTAAAAAGTAAGAGAGAGAGAGAGAGGGGAGAAAAGAGGGAGAGAGGAGGAGGGGGGGTTGTTGGGGGTGGGGGGGTGGGTGTGTGGTGTGTGTTGTTGTTGGGTGGTGGAAGGGAGGAACAAGAAAAAAGAAAGAAAGAAAAATGTACATGTGGGGGACAGCTAATTAAAATTAGATGGTCGATCTTTAATGATAAGCCTAAGATTATGCATAAACCAATGGCTCACAAATAAGCATCTGCAAGCCACTATGTTTGACAATCCACAAACATAGGGGATAATCAACAGAGATACTATGTCCACCTTAATCTGTTCCAAACGGCTGTAACTAATTTGCTTTCACCTTTGTATGCTTTAATTTTTAGTATCCACAATAAAAGAAATAACATTATTATCTCTGCAATTCAAATAAGAAAAAATTGAAAGAGTTAAAACAAAATTCAATAAAGTTAAAAGTTATGTTTTCCTTTTGTAATGATTGATGTTTTAACGCTTGCAAATCAAGATGCCAAAAGCCAACACACCAAGTAGCAATTGAAAGCACAATTTTGCTCATGCTGTATGCCTCTAACCTCCAGGCTAAAATCAACAAACACAAGGAACAACCATACCAGAGTAATTTTCTGCTAAATCATGCTATATCTTCAACGGTTTTGCTACAAATGAGTAAACAAAAACATCAACAATACCTATTTGTGAGAGCACTTCACCTAAGCAAATACATTGGCTTTTACCTTAAAAAAATCTTCAATCCTCTAAATACAACTATATATAGGTCTATGGCCGACCAATGGGTGAGAGAAATCAAGAGAAGTAACACCCAAAGGCACATCAAAAACCCTGGAAATCATTTTCTACCCATATAATTGATATCAGCTTATTAAAGAGAAGATACTATTTATACAGAGAGTATTCGTAAATTACAAGGATTATAAAAGGCTAAAGGAAAAATGAATCTTGTGCCTGCCAATCTCACCTTACAAAGCTCACAAAAAGCAACCTCTCGAAGACCATGATTACTAAGGTTTACTACCAACTGCTCTACTGACACCATATTTTTATTTTTACTCTGCTTAAGACCCTCAGCAGTGTGCTGCTGAGCTTGAGGCAGCTTTAGAGGGTAAGTCCATGGAGAGAGAAAAGAGAGAGAGAGAGAGAGATTTCTGATTTTGACAGATAGGCTCTAGAGTTTTGCAATTTGTATACGTTAATTAAAGATCCTGATGATGTGGCGACACAAGACATGGTGCAATGTGTACTTTGGTCTAACAATAGTTGGCTCAAGTAGATGAAGATAGTCTAATAATAGTTGGCTCAAGGAGCCTCTCTCTCTCTCACACACACACAGGCACCAAAAAAAAAAAAAAACAAAAAAAAATCCCTCATGGTTGTGGTACTTTGTGGAACAACATTCATCTTCCGGTCTACATAGTGGCTGCTATAATCTTAGTGCTGAAAATGCTCAGGGAGACTCTTGTATGCGTTCAAAAAGCAATGATGTCATAACATTATTACCTACTTAAAACACATACCAAAATTTACCCTTCGTTTAACTCTGCTCAAGACATTGATGACCTCTTCATGTCTACAAAAGCTCATGACTGACAACTTTATGCCAGTAACAAAATTTAACAGTTAATAAAATTCGAAATCCTCCCATGAAAAAAAAGTCAACATAAACTAGATGTTTGATAAATATAGAAGTTTTCTCAGATATGTAAAATTAGTAAAATGTTTCATCTATAAATCTAGATGTAAATGGGAAACAAAAACCAATTCTAGTAAAGCTAAAGGAGAAAACAACTTAGTTGATTCTTGGGATTTTTCAAATAATTGCAATTACAAATTGTAGATGAGGTAAACATACATTAATCATCAACTAATAACAAGTTTTGATAAATTATACGTATGCACATGTTCATTAATTTTGAGCAAAAACATATCCATTTTTGATTTTCCAAACAATCAAGTCTGTCTTTACGTAATATTTCTGCCTCCTTTTCATTTTAATGTGACCTCCATGTTGATGCTTCAATTTATAGAAAACCAGAGTAGTGTAGATATAAAACCTGCTGAAAAGTCCTCAATGCCCATCTATTTTTACTGTTTTGAGCATTCAAAACACATCACTCATCGAAAATCCATTTCATAATTCATTTACACCAATGCAATGACAACTTCACCTCTTCACCGTCCAGCATAGCATTAACTTATTCACAGTCACAGTTCCCAACAAACAAATGCCAGTTTCACCCCACTAATCCCCATCTAGAAGACCGCTGGACCAATAATATTCCTGAAAACAACACACTTCAATCTGCAACTTATTCTAAATCCATATTCACATACACAATACAGAAAATATCAAGTCTGGAGGTTTGAACAACTTTGAGTGGACTCATCTCTTTGGAAAACTTTGGTCTTGATCACCTGCCATGTCTATGCAGTTTCAATTCTGTATTCAAAATTTGAATCGACAAAGATAAAGTTCAAAGGGAGGCAAAAGTTAAAGGGAATAACAATCTTGCAAGCACTTACGTTAATACAATTTCATAGGTATTTTATCTCGCACCAAGAACCACTGTTTCTATTTCCAAAGAGCATAGCATTTAAGAAATAATAAACAATGAACATTCTCATTATGTAAATATTTAATGATGTGAAGAAACACTCAAAACCCAGTAAACTGTAAAGTTCCAAATGCACAAAAATCCATGGTGAGAATGTGGCCCCTTAAAAACTTCTCATTTCTTGTTACCCAAAAAATTTCAAAATTCAATGTTCCCATTCAAAATCATAAGCTCGTAGATGTGGGTTTATTTATTATTTCAACAATTATATTATTAAAAACATTATTATTTTTTTCTTTTTATCCATCAAGCAACATTACTTAATATTGTCAAATTAATCATAATCTTCATGAATTTGTATGTCTATGTGTGTTGACAGTATGTTAAACATTTGTGGGTGAAGAGCTAAATTACAAAATAGTTTTGGAACTTTGAGGGTAATATCGAGTCCAATAAATTGAATCATAAAATTCGATATTTATCACATTGGATGCCACGTTAAAACTCCAAGGAAACTTTATTAGATGATAAAGTCATGGATCATTTATTTTCATATCTAATATTAATAAGAAATTTTATCACCATCCTCTAGGGCTGCAAACGAGCCAAGCTATTCGAGCTGGGCTCGTTTTCGGCCCGACTTGGCTCGGCTCGGTTCGTTTAGCTAAACGAGCCAAGCTCGAGCTCCATCTCAGGCACGTTTAGCTAAACAAGCCTAGCCTGAGCTTGTCCTCAAGCTCACGAGCCGGCTCGCAAACATGCTCGAGAACAAAGCTCATGAATAGGCTCATTAAGAACTCGCGAACCAACCTCGTGAATGGGCTCGTTTAATATATATATATATATAATATTGATATAATATTATTATATAATATTATTAATATAATATTATATAAAATTATTTATATTAATTTAATATTATAAATATAATTAAAAATTAATTATATAAGCTAAACGAGCCAAGCTCGAACTTGAAAAAGCTTAACAGGCTTGTGCCCGAGCCTACATATTCCATGCTCGTTAAAAGCCCGGCTCGGCTCAAGTCCGTTAAAAAATAAAAGAGCTGAGCCTGAGCCTGAGCCTGAGCCTGAGTCTGCAAAAACCTAACTCGGCCCGGCTCGTTTGCACCCCCACCATCCTCCCAGCACATATTGATATTTTCAAGCTTTGCAAAGACAGAGCAAAGTAAGGCTTGGTATATCTACAACACAAAATACCTACAAAAAGATATCTATAATAACCACAACAATAGGATTAACATTGTCCTAGAGAATTGCACAAGTATGAGAGAACATGGACATGGAGAAAAGAGTGTGCACAAACATCATGCCCAGGATAGAGCAAAAAAATACCCAACATTTGATTACAAAAGAAAAGCACCAAATATTTATAACAAGCTTTTTACAACAATAGCAATGACAGGTCAACTATAGTCATAGCATTGCACAATTGAGTATGCAAGAGTGTGCACACAAGCAGACTAAACACATCTATCGAGAGAATACAACATCCAAAGACCACACCCAGGTAATTGCGACAGAGAAGCATCTAACGAGGTCACCAATTCTTACTATGGCCAGCAATATGCTTGCCATTTCAAAATAAAAATTTAGACCTGACTTTTTGCCAAGAGGCATTGGTACACCAAGAAATAGCATTTCTAAATTTAAGATAGGAGGTTGTTTCAGGCACATGTATCAAAAGTTACGCTGGTTACAGTATGGGAAGCTTAACTGGAAAGTTATAGATTCATCTACTCCATATGTTTGGGAGAAACACAATAAAACAATATCTATGAAGCGATAAGAGTTGAGCCATTAGGATTTAGGAGCTTTAGAAACAAGAAAGGAAAGGTAAATGGGAGAGCAATGGTGCGTCTTTCTTGGACAGCACAAAGTTTACATTTCTTTAGACAATGTAGCAACAAGACAGAGTGCATTTTTAATAAACTTAAATTCTAGTCATCATTTCCAGAATAAAATCCACACTTCACACCCCAAGAGCCAAAACATGCACATGTATATAATCCATACATAGCTATAGTGAATCTCTCTGCTCTATATCTCAGCATTCCATAGAATACTAATGAAACTTCAACGAGATTTATTTTATCTTATTTATTTTTTGGGACTCTTACTAAACGATATAAGGATCAGTAGGCAAATAATACTATATGTAAGAGTATTATTTTTCCATCTAAAGATATGCCAAGGAAGGTACAATATACAACTTCCAGCTGCAAATTATATTTCTTACAGAGAGGCAAACATTAAAGCAGAAGTATTAAATTACTGAGGATGCCTTTTCTATAAAATCTCCTATATAGTTGTGATAACAAATAAATAAAAGCACCGCTGAAAGAAAAGGAAGAGTAGAAGAAACAGTGCATTCACATTAAATTAGAACATGATTGCAATGGCTTTTTTTAGGAAACAACAATACGGCTACTGATACGGAGCATAAAATTTCTAATCTTGTTCTATATCTGAGATTTCTAGATCAGAAGTTGTGGAACTTTCAACTCCAAGGAGCTGGCTTAGTGATTAAGTGTCATAAATTTCCATGGTTCACTCCATGAGGCTCTAGATTCAATTCCATTCCATTAATGCTGTTTCATGAGGCTATATGCACCAGTAAATTAATTTTAACTAGTACCTTGATCTTCTCAGACCATTCATACTTTGAAGTTAACCACTCCAATTAAGAATGGACAAAAGAAACCACTTGAGCTGTATACAAATCTTAACTGAACAAAAGGTTCATTTTTTTCCCAATTCAATTCTGTTCACAGACCGCTTACGTTTAAAACGTTGTTTTGTGGTTTGATTCAAACACTAAATACAAACCAAACCGAACTGGTTATGTATTATTAAAAAAAAAATCTGACCTCTAAAATAATACAGACGCCTAAAACATATGCTACTCTTCATTTGACATAACAGCAAAAGTAAACCCAACTGGTAATAAAAGGCTTAAAGTTTAGTTGGATTGAGATAAAATGATACTCTTCCATGGGACCCTGCAGCTTCTCAATGGCAATTTGCCAGCAACTGATATCTATCTACCCCCTCACAGGTGATCCCAGGAGACAAGGACCAGGGCCAAACACCCACATTCTTTGCAATCAGTTTTAGCTAGTGGTCTAAATCATTTTGTATCAAGAGCATGCCCAACCTGTTAGACAAATAATTGCCAAGCTTCTTCATCTGTTAGGTAATTCATTTTAATTTTCTCGACATCCATTTTCTTAAACACCTTAAGACTTTGTGTAATCAATACTTTCACAGATGTTTTCAAGCAGCCATAATATGTGAGAAAAGAATAATTTAATATATTTAAGCTACCATCAGAGTTTTTAATCATGAGTGTGAGGATGCTTTGTAATTTTGAAAATTGGAAATGCCCTAATGCCTTATGCTAATACAATAAGCTATAAGGGCTTTGCAAGAATTGTCCCAGGAATTGTTATTGCATCATCCAATCTTATTGTTCCATCGCAAATATTAGTGTTGCGAAGTATTTTTTAGGTTGTAAAATATCATAATTAATGGAGTAGTAGGTGTAATTAATAATGTAGTAGGTAGGTGGTCAGGTAGAATTTTTCCTCTTATATTCTTACCTTGCAATCTCTTGTAAAATGAATTACTTCGATAAATTACTTTCATCATGGTATCAGAGCCTTAGGGCATTTTTCTAGGATTTTTTTTTTTTTTTTACCAGGCAGCCTTCATTGCCGCCATTCATCATTTTTCTTTTCTTTTTTATTTTTCTCTGCCTGAGCAGCCTTAATTGCTGCCCTTCTTCCTCTTTATTTAATCATGTCTGAAATTGAAACCAAGGTTATAGATGATACTCCTGCTATCCAAAAATCTGGAGACTTGCAGAGTATCAGAGTCTCTTATCGATTCAATGAGAAAAACTGTCTCAAGTGGTCGCAAATAATTCGCACATATCTCAAAGGAAAAGGAAAAATCAACCATTTGCTTAGGACTGGACCAGCAAAAATAGACCCTAAATTTATGGCATGGGATGAGGAGGATTCAATGATTATATCATGGCTGTGGGACTCAATGGAACCAGTCATTAGTGATACTTGTATGTTTATGAATAGTGCGAAGGTGATTTGGGATTACATTCAACGTACCTATTCAAAGGCATGTGATGCAGCCTAGGTGTATGAGATAAAAATTAAAACAAATGGAATGAGGCAAAAAGAAATGACTATTATGGAATATGCCAATATTCTGCAGATCATGTGGCAGGAATTGGATCGCTATCGAGTATTTAAGATGAAATGCCCGGAGGATGCAGCAATTCTCAAGAAATATATTGAAGGTGACAGAGTGTGACTTTTTAGCTGGTTTGAATCCTGAATTTGACCAAGTTCGGGTGCAAATACTTAGCAAAGAGGAGCTTCCTTCACTGGAAGAAACCATTTCGATTATTCGTGCAGAAGAAAGCCGAAGGAATGTGATGTTGGAAAAAACAAGCAGTATGGAAGGATCTGCCCTGGTGACTAATGTGGAACATGAAGAAAAGGGGAAGGATGATCAGCTAAGGAATTTAAGAAGAGAGAACCAGAGAAGGGAAAACCGAGACACCTTGTGGTGCACCTATTGCAAAAAACCAAGGCATACCAAGGAGACTTGTTGGAAGTTGATCGGCAAACCTCCAAGCAGTGAGTGGGGAACACATGGAAGACAACAAAGGCTCCAAGCTCATCTCACAAAGCAATAAAAAACTGATGAAGGCTTGGACGGCAAGGGATTCAAGAGAGATGAGATAGGGTTTAAAAAGGATGAGATTGAAAAATTGAGAAGTCTATTGAATTCTCTTGAGAAACCATCAGGAGCGAGTTCCTTGGTTATTTCAGGTAAACCAGTGACTTCTTATGGATTACATGCCTCTGATAAGTTTTTTAATGATTCATGGATACTAGATTTTAGAGCCACAAACCATATGACATATTCCTTACATTTTTTCCTTACATATACTCCTTGCCCAAGCAATAGAAAGATAATTGTTGCTAATTGGGAATTAGCTACAGTAGCAGGTTTAGGAAATGTTAAAATTAATCCCTCCATTGTTCTTAAAAATGTCCTACATGTACCGAAGTTATCAGCCAATCTTATCTTTATTCAAAAACTTACAACTGATCTTAAGTGTAGTGCAATATTTTTCTTGTCTCATTGTGTTCTTCAGGATCAGGTCTTGGGGAGGAAGATTGGACTTGCTAAGGAAAGTAATGGTCTCTATCACCTGGAAATCTCAAAGAAAATCTCAAGTAACTTGCATGTGTCTTTTCTCAGTTCATCCAATAAAGATGCCATCTGGCTTCACCATTATCGTCTTGGTCACCCATCCTTTAAAGTCTTATAAATTTTGTTTCCACAGTTGTTCATAGGATTAGATACTTCTGAGTTTCATTGTGATATTTGTGAATTGGCAAAACATACTCGTGTATCTTTTTCTATCAGTAATAAAAGAAGTGTTTTTCCCTTTCAATTGGTTCATAGTGACATTTGGGGTCCTTCTACTATTCACAATGTTTCAGGGGCTTGCTGATTTGTTTCGTTTATTGATGATTGCACGCGGGTAACCTGGCTTTTCTTACTAAAACAAAAATCTGATGTCAATAAAATCATTCCCAGCTTTCATTCCATGATCCAAAACCAATTTGGGGTAAAAAATAAAAACCTTTAGGTCAAACAATGCTAAGGATTATTTCAACCAAGTTTTATCACCCTATTTTCAAAAAGAAGGAATTATTCACATTTCATCATGTGTGGATACACCCCAACAAAATGGGATAGCTGAGAGGAAAAATGGACACCTCTTAAATGTTACTAGAGCTTTATTGTTTCATGGTAATGTACCCAAATCCTTCTAGGGAGAAGCTGTTTTGGCAGCCACACACATAATAAATAGACTTTCCTCACGTATGCTTGAAAATAAGAGTCCTATGGAAGTTCTTAATACGTACTATCCTCACTTTAGAACTTCAAATGGCCTCGTACCTATGATATTTGGGTGTACTGCCTTTGTACATATCCATCGACCAAATAGAGGGAAGTTAGATCCCCGTGCAGTCAAGTGTATCTTTGTTGGTTACTCATCCACACAAAAAGGGTACAAGTGTTATCATCCTCTGTCAAGAAAATTCTATATTTCAGTTGATATTACCTTTTTTGAAAAGCAGTCTTATTTCCCTAAATCCCATCTTCAGGGGGAGACGTACAATCTTGAAGATGGCACTCGGTCTGAGCCCTTTGAGTTTTTTGAACCACTTGATCTCCCGTCTATGTCTCATACCCCCTTGGTCATTCCACAAAATCCTACCCCATGAGCTCCAAAAGTCTTCCAGCATAGAACCCGAACCTGAACCCGAACTCGAGCCCGAGCCTAAGCCTTTGTCAACACCGAGAGTCTGTCAGCTCAGAAATTCAAAAAGAGTCTGTGTCTAGTCAAGTTACTGATGTTCAACCAAAGATTTCTTAGGTGTATACAAGAAGAGCGAAAGTTCCTAACCTGACACAAGTTCGAGAAGCCAATCCAAGTCCTGAGAATGAAGGCATAGTGAGTACAGATTCATCCCTGGACACAGAGACAGTTGAAGCTTCACCAGATGACTCTCATTTGCCCATTGCTATCAGGAAAAAACCTCGAGAATGCACCAACAGGCCACTATATCCTCTCTCCCATTATGTTTCAACCAAACACCTGTCACTTAACCACCAGAGGTTTATAGCTAGCCTAAATATGATCTCCATACCAAATACTTTTTCAGAGGCATTATTAAAGGAGGAGTGAAGGAATGCTATGAGAGAGGAATTAGAGGCTCTAGAAAAGAATAGGACATGGGAGATAGTGGAAAGACCGAAAGGGAAGAACATAGTTGATTGTAAATGGGTATTTGCCTTAAAGTATAAGGCTAATGGATCTCTTGAAAGATACAAAGCAAGGTTGGTTGTGAAAGGGTATACTCAAACTTATGGGGTGGATTATAAGGAGACATTTGCTCCAGTGGCAAAGATGAATACAGTAAGGATTTTATTGTCCTTAGTTGCCCATTTTGATTGGCCACTGTTACAATATGATGTGAAAAATGCATTCCTCCATGGAGACTTAGATGAGGAGATATATATGAACATTCCGCCAGGGTTTGAAGGAAACAAAAACAGTGATAGAGTTTGTAAGCTTAAAAAAGCTCTATATGGGTTAAAACAGTCCTCTAGAGCATGGTTTGGCAGATTTGCTAAGGTAATGAAAACTCGGGCTATAGACAAAGTCAAGGTGATCATACTTTATTCTTTAAGCATTCGGCCTCGGGAGGAGTGACTGCTTTACTTGTGTATGTTGATGATATCATCGTGACAGGGAATGATGAGAAGGAGAAAGGTGACTTGAAGAGGAGACTGATTCAGGAATTTGAGATAAAAGAACTTAGGAGATTGAAGTACTTTCTCGGGATTGAGGTAGCACGCTCTAAACAAGGTATCTTCATATCCCAGCGGAAATATGTAATCGATCTGTTGTGAGAGACGGGAAAGGCTGGTTGTAAACCGATTGCAACACCTATGGACTCAAACCATAAACTAAGTGAAGCTAAAGAAGAACCACCAATGGATAAAGGAATGTATCAAAGACTAGTTGGAAGACTCATATACCTCACACACACTCGGCCTGATATAGCTTACTCAGTGAGTGTGATCAGCCAATTTATGCATGATCCGAGAGAGCCTCATCTTCAAGCTGCATACAGAATACTGCACTACTTTAAAGGGTAGTCCCGGGAAGGGAATTCTGTTCAAACGAAACCCTACTCTGACATTAGAAGCCTATACTGATGCAAATTATGCTGGCTCTATAGTGGATAGAAGATTGACAACGGGCTATTGTACATTTCTTGGAAGTAATCTAGTAACGTGGAGAAGCAAGAAGTAAAATGTGGTGGCTAGATCATCGGCAGAAGCTGAATTTCGAGCTGTTGCTCAAGGGATGTGTGAATTACTTTGGCTGAAAATTATCCTAGATGATTTCAGAGTCACGTAGGAGGAGCCTATGTGGCTCTACTGTGACAATAAGTCAGCAATCAACATTGCTCATAATCCCATTCAACATGATAGGACAAAACATATTGAGATTGATAGACATTTCATTAAGGAGAAATTAGAAGAGGGACTCATATGTATGTCCTATGTTCCTTCAGGAAGTCAACTGGCTGAAGTTTTAACAAAAGGACTAAATAGTTCCAGTTTTCATGAGAATGTATCCAAGCTGAGAATGGAAGATATTCATTCCTCAACTTGAAGGGGAGTGTTGAGAAGTATTTTTTAGGTTGTAAAATATCGTAATTAATGGTGTGGTAGGTGTAATTAATGATGTAGTAGGTAGGTGGTTAGGTAGAATTTTTCCTCTTTATATTCTTACCTTGTAATCTCTTGTAGAATGAATTACTTCGATCAATTATTTTTATCAATTAGTATAACCAAACTTAATGGCATAATAACAAGCTGCAAATGCACCTTAACCAGTATGATTCTATCCTCATAAACAATGTCTCCTTTCACTCTTTTAGATTCACAAGCGGGGTCCTCTGTTAGCCTTTTACCTTTTCTAGTAAAATCATGGAGGAATTTAGCTATAAACTTAAAATGAGTGATTATGTTCTGAATCATGAAGTGAACCAGATCAGCCATTTCATTGGTTTAAATGAACTAGCAACCAAAAGTACGTGTTGCTTCAAGACCTTGAAGTACTGGATCCGTAAGATGTGGTTTGCTTTAGTTAGTTTCAAGGGGTAAACTGGACCATGCCTACCCCTAATTACTTCACCTTCTGCTAATATAAAATTATATGATTCATCTCATGACCCACATGAGACACATATTTACAGCAAAGTTTGACTTTAAACAGAAATGCAAACCAGCTTCAAGAAGAGTGAGAAAATGTTCTCTCTTCTCTCTTGAAAATCACCTACAGGACCTCATTTCTTAGGCACACAAAATCCAAACATTCCAATCCTTTTTTTATGCACTCTTTCTTTTTCTCTCTCTATTTCAAGTTGCATCTTTTCAATCTCTTCTACCTTTGTTCTCAGTCTAGGGTGACCTAATGTGTAGGGGTCTTCAACCCAGAAAACCAGAAGTGGTTTGCACCACACATTAAAGTCCAGGTTTGAACTAGTTTTCTATATCACCAAGGCCAGGTTGGTGAACACAGGTCCCAAAGTAGAATACCAAAAACCACACAATATTTCTGACCTTACAAGCTTCTTCTTCCTCAAGTCCTCCTACAAAGAAAATCCCAGCAATTCCAGCTTCTTCTTTGACCTCTCCCTCTAAAAAAAATTCTGCTTAAGTTTCCCAAACACGCCTTGTACCCATAAAGCTCAATCATTTCTCTCCGGTTTCTAAAAAGGCAGTTGAAAGAATTAGACTGCATTCTAAAGTTGCTGTAGTAGGTGCATGGTATTGGGATCATACATTTGTGGGATACTCCTAGGACGAAAACTGCCCATTTTCTTAGTACAATCTTCTGCTCTCTGCCTTTGGAAAGACTATAATACATCAAATTCTTGGGTAATAAGTATACCTTCCATTATTTCATGTTGCTAGTGAAATTAAGATAAACAAAGTCGAGGACAAGCCCTGATATTTCACCCAAAGATACCTGGTTCTTGAAAATTGTGACTTGGGATGTCTTCGACAAAAGCTCATCCCTCAAAATTCTCAGCTGGTTGTTCGACTATTCCTTGTTAATTCATTAACCCTATAGGAGTTAGTTACATATTAACTGGTGTGGGGACTCCTTTACAATCTTATTCCCTCACCCTTAGAGAGAGAAGACCAAGCCAAAGTACTTGTTAAGCTTAGTAGTGAAGAGGGAGTGGTGAATGAAATTGACGTTGAGCATGGAGATGGTGATATTGCAAGAATAGCAGTTGAGTATCAATAGTGACATCATTAATGTCCTTCTCAAAAAGACATTTCGCAACATGCGTCATTCTTCACCCCAAATTCAAATCAGAGCAATGCTGATCATGCTAAGGAGAGGGTGGAGGTAAAGAAGATAACACGTACCGCACTGTAGTTAAAAAAAAATAAAATAAAAGAATGATTAGAGGAGGCATAATTAATTGAAACCCCTATTAAAGGGGATTTGCAACAAGTAAGGGTTGTGAAACAGCTGGTGTTCATCTTGATTCTGGAAGTCACTCAGGGAAAAGCTTGCAAGTCCTTTATTGCTAGAACATATAACCCAAACTGATGCGCTTGATAGCCATATGGAATCTATGGATTCTGGAGATCAAAAGCATAGTGAAGTTACTCCAAAAGCAACCCAAGTCCTTAGTGCAAGACACTCTAAGTCTGGTGTATCAGGTAGTGATACAGTTTCTAGATCCGCTGGGTGTAGACGGAAAAGGTACTTCAAGCATAGACGTGGGTTTACCCAAACCTAGTCTCAATGCCTTTTTGTATCTTTAATGAAATTCACTGTGTAATGTGTGAAGGGGCTAAATGACCCGGTTGAAGATGCCAATGTGAATTGGCAATAAAATCTCCTTGTTAGACAATAGAGCAAAGCAAGCCAATGAAGATATAAGTAAAGAGAAGAATTAATCCACCCGGGCATTTTGCTATAAACACAGCTGGCTAGAAAGAGAATTTGGGTCTGTTAGAACCCAGATATCTGGAACATCCAAGTGGAGGAAAAGGGTCAATTTCACGTTGCTTGTGCATAGACTTTTAAGAATTCCCCACACCCCCAACCCCAAAACCCAGCCACCACAACACCCACCACCCCCCCCACCAACCCCCCCGCCTAAACAAACCCCAATTTGTATATGGCTGTATTTCTAACGTGTCTTCCAAAATTCTTTGGAGGAACCTGTACAACGCAGCTCCTATCTTTTAAGCAAAGCTAAGAGAATTCTAGCCATGGCTGATTCACATCATTCTTTCTCGGACAATGCTGAAATGGAGATTGCCCATGTGATTACATTCTTATCTTACTCATTTAAGCAACACACAATCCTATATTTTGTAAATTTTTTTTTTTTGGTAGATATATTTTGTAAATTAAACCAAGTAATAATCGACAAAGAACATACAAACCATCATTATCTACTCTCCTTAGTTCATCCGATTTCCATGGTCATCCTCTCTAATCTATGATAACAACAATGCCACCTCCAACATTACTGCAGACTCCACGGATTTGATACAGCAAAGGAAAGGAATTTCAACTTTCAAAACATGATAATACGTAATCAGACACAATTCAAAAGATAGCATTTTTTTTATTCGCGTCTAGAACTCTACTCTAATTCATGAAATAGACATACACAATGCACATGAAGAATCAATTATATGCAGTAAAAATCAATATCAAACATTACAGAGGCTGTAAACGAAAAAGAAAATTACACTAAGATCAAAAAAAGAAAAAATAGGGTTCGGTCGTTCAGTTCGGACAGTGGGAGTGATGATGGTATAATACCTTGGAAAGTTCGAGAAGTGCGTTTTCACGGAGATCAGGATTGCTTAGGTCAAGGACGAGTTGCTCTGCTGACGCCATTTTCCGGTCCTTATTAACCTGAGAAGAACCGGTGGTCGGCGCTGCTCCGCTGGGACCTGCTCCAAACGGCGGCACGTTCATAAAGAGAGACTGGAGCGAGAGTAAGGGAGAGATTAATGGCGGAAAGTGATGTGGTTCGACAAGAATGTTGTTTCTGTGAAAAAAACAATGAATTTTACGATATGCAGAGTAAGAGGGAGGCCGTAAGAGAGCAAGAAACGGTTGCTGAATGTGCGAGCTACGGACCTACTTGGGAGAAGTTGCCGACTACAACTGTATCTATCATTTTTTTTTATCTATTTTTCAAACAAACCTACATGTAACATCTAAAGATGAATTTTGCACCTTCTCTAAAAGTTATTTTACATGACTTAACCCAAATTTTTTTCTACGAGCTATTCATCAGTATTTATTTGATTGGGCAGATAAAACAACTTTAACCCCTTTTTACGGCTAGATAATTAATCGTCTGGTTTAACCTTGATTCGTGCTTAGAAATGATTTGGTCTAATTATAATTCAATTCCTTTTTAGAAAAAAAAACTATATTTTATTTCACTCTAATATATGTAGAATGAATTCGAGACCAAGTTTGATAATATTAAAGTATACATTTGTAAATCTTTAAAACGTTTCATAATTTTTCTTAAAAATTTTTATATTGAATTGAAAATCTATGTATTTATAAAAAAAAGTATTACTAAAACTTTCAAAACATCATTGCATATATAATTCTTTAAGCAAAAAATTTTAGTTCTTATACAAACTTAAAGAAGTTTAATTGGTAAAGCCACACTATATATTTTTTTTTAGTGGTCAAGATGCTTATATTAACTTAAAAAAAAAAAGGCAATATTAGATGAAGCTCCCCATCATGTCAACAAATTTAATCTACCCAATTTACACATGTCGCCACCAAGAGGAACCAAGACTTGCATGATACTGCCATGGGAGTGTCGGCTAGAGCTAGAATATGAACAGCATTAGAGTGATGAAATTATACTAACCTTTAACAAAATTACCTAATTTTTGAGATACAAAACAGGTATATATCGACAAACTCTGGCATTAAAGGTGGAAACCACCATATATGATCGATATAAAGAAGAATAAATATACTTGTAACAAGTGGAAAATATATAGAATCTCTTGTTCCTATGCAATTACAGCTATGACACATGTTCACATGAACAACATATAGAAAATTGCCAAATGGCAATATGGCGAAAATTAACAATATTGTTGTTGGGCTCTCTAAAGTCACCAAAAGTACAAGTCCAATTTACTCATAAAGATTATAGTTGAGTTAGAGATATGGGTAGGCTCTAATCTGAACAACTTTACAATGAGATGAAACTTTGAAAGAAATTGTGAAAAAATTATTGTAGAGTTTATAGGAAAGAAGGACACAACAAAAGAAGCTGCAAGCAACTTAAAAGAGAACAATATGTTTTTTTAAGTAATTTTTTTGTTGTGATATATGATAGTTATATTGTGTATTTTATTTCAATGTGTGATGATCGTAGGAAAAATTGTGTAAATGGATTTGGACCCAGTCAATAGATTACTCCTTATATAGTAGGATATTCATTGCTCCAAGATTTTATGGTAGGAACATGTGCACAATTAGTTTCATTTTTGTTACATTTCTTTTGATCGTTGCTTGAACTCTTTTGTGTATCTGCAAAAAGCAGTCATATAAGTATGTAGTCGTTAGGAGGTTTGTAGACGAAACTAAGAATATATGAGACTACAATTCAACGAGCGCATCACAACATATCTAAAGTAAGCTAGCTTGAGGTTATCCTAGCTACTTTTTCTATAGCTAGATTAGGATTTCATTACAACACTTGTAGAGAGGTAGAGGTTCGAGACCCACACATTCCATATGTCGCATGGAGAGGTCAACTTGACTCTATAGGATTTAGCCATACGATTTCATTCGCTCGTTAATGGTCATGTAGTGATATGTAGCATAACATGGGCAAGCAAGTGTTAGCTTCTACTTGGAGGAAGGCTCAATGAGTGTGTTATTTTCAGTGAATAAGCTAAGATATTGTAGCTGAAGCGCCAATACAAAAGTTTATTGAATGTGACTAATAGAAAATGGAAGGCACATCAAATGGAAAAGGCTAGAGGATTTATCTCCGAAGATAAGAGAGGTGGTGATTCTTGTATAAACATAAGCATGGGATAGGTTTCCTATACCATGCCACACAAGAGTAATCCGTATATTTCACGTGATAGGCCATAGGCGCACCGTTAGTATGATTCCTTTAACATTACACAGATTTACACACATATTGTTTCCAAGCATTAGAATGCTCTAGATTTCCTTTAGACTCCAAAGTGGGTATGTTACCTTCCATTGTTTGATTATATGGCACATGTATTTGTTATACATTGATATGAATTTACATATATAAATTAATATTTTGTAAATTTATTGGATACCTTACACTCCATATATCTAAGAGTTGTTACTGCATATTTGTGAGATAGGGAGAGATATTCGGCCTACTTAGGTTCCCTTAATTTACTTTCACACTACAGAGATGCACTAAACAAGATTAGAGGAGGTGACATGCAATGTACATCTATCAGTGGCAACAACGACAATAGAGCATCATTCTACTTGAGTATGGTGATGCAATATTCAACTACTTTACTCCTAATACTGTCTATGGTACTACAATGTGATGAGAGGATATTGGCCATGTAGGAGCAATTCCCAATGCCTTAGTGATTATTCTTAATGAATCATCACATCTTCATCGATATGTATATGATATTCATACTAACACAATTTGATCGTCTTTTCTTGCAATCAAATATGTTTTCTTGTATTGAGGTAGTTGATGGTTTAAAGAAGACATGTATTAAAATAGCTACCGATAGACACATCTTGCGAGACCATTAAATGTATTACATTGTTCCCTTTAGATAATCAAGAACATCAAAGATGCCTCCACCTCAAGGGAGAGGATAAGGTTGTGGCAAGGATTGTCATTGGCAATTATCGATCAATCTCCTAATCCTCTTGTAGATTACCTAATCAATTATAACTTACCAGTCTCTCATGCTTTGCAACATTAAGGCCCATTTCACTCCAACCAATCATGGCTTTCCATTATTTAACATGAACAACTATATGTATATCCATCCTCCCCTTTCATGATTACTCTATCTGCCTCTATGAGGCACAACTTTCAGAACCATCAAACACGGAAGGGCTAGGTGAAGTGTTAGGTTCAGTTGATTAAGCCAAAGAAATGAAAAAATTGAAAATGGATTTGGGGATTAGCTAGGTGCTGCATCTCATAAGAGCGCATTAGTCGTATCAAATAATATATAATAAAACCCAATAGAAATCTTATGACAAGCTCTAACACAATATCGATTATAAAATAAAATTAATATCATCCTCTAGAATCTAAATATTAAGTACTAGTATTACTGTTTCCACTATTTAACCTAATAATTGAGATGAGATTATCAATTATTACTACTTAACTAACTGATAACCCTAAGAATTAATTATGTGCCTTTTTGAGATAATCTAATCACAAAACGGTACATTTTATCTTGATCCACCTTAAACCCTAATTTTCAATCTTTATAAGATATTTGTTATTGGGTTGATTGAGTTCTTAAACTACAGGAATTCCTAATTTCATCAATTTCTCTTTCAAGATAATTGAATTCTAACTCTATATATCTAATGGAAATGTCTTTTGTCCTTAGATACATACAAAATTACATTAAAGTTCAAGATTCTTAACAAAGATTCGACTTTTATGCAAAAAATTCATGCGGTCTATGTCTACATCCACATTCGAACCTCTTTATTTACGTAGATCTATTCTGTTAGATGAAATTACTTTCAATCTAAAGATGTCAAATATGCAATAAATTTTGTCCACAAATTAATCATTATAATAATAAAGAATGCATAAGTAGACTCAACAACATAAACATTCATCAATCAAATAGATTTAGCATATAGATCTACGGTTGCACAAAACTTTGGGTAAAGAAATCTATTCCTCCATGGATTTTACAATCATAACATGAAATCTAGAAGATTAGAAAGTAAACATGATGTAAAATAAATCCCCTTAATAAAGTTTTGTGATCCCCAATGATGCTCTAACACTTCTCCTCTTGAAGCTCGCAATTTTTTCTATAGGGTTCCTAGTAATGAAAACATGCCTCCCTTTTATCAAGTAAAGGCAGCTATTTATAGAATAAAGCAAAATAACTTCTGCACAACCATCCTACACAGCTATAAATGAAGCCTGTATAGGATAAAAATTGGCAAAACAATGAAATTCAGGTCTGCATGACCCCGAGCACAACCCGTGTAGAGTAGTTGTGTACAATGTAAAATTCTTCTAATCACTTTTCAGCTTCTACGTAAGCATGCTACGTGGCTTATGTAGCTCATTGTGTACTTTAAAATTACTTGCTAGTCACTTTTCACCTTTTACACGGGTGTTTTGCACAACTTGTGTAGAATCAGTCATGCATGTTGTAAATCTTCAAAGAAATACTCCTTAACTCATCCAAATATCTTAATACTGCCCAACATCTTCCTTTATTTCGAAAATTGACATTTCAACCAAATAAGTATCATTTTTTTTAATAATTCACATAAAATCCATATAATATAATATAAAAACAATGTGAATAATAATGGTCTTTTGACACTTATCAGCATCCCAGAGCCTTATAAGCCTAAAAATTAACAAAATTATAAGGCTATGGATTGTTAAGCCATGAATGGATCTATTAACCTTTAGAGAGACTATAAAAATGTATTTTTGGAAAATATTGAGAATTACATTACTTGAGTTTGACTTGAGAACAGTCAACTTTGAGCTATTCAAATAGTTTATCAAATCAAGCTCATGCTCTAATTCAAACTTTACAATAATTAATTGGGTTAATTACAAAAACATGACTTGTGTTTTGGTCAATTTATAAACACATTACCCATGTTAATCTTTTTCGATAAATTGGTGACCCAAGTTTCATTTAAAAGTATTGATATGATTAATTACTATTAAAGGGACATGTGTTAGAGTCTTATTGGTATAAAAAATCAATTTTAATAAAATATTATTAAATAAATAAATATATTGAATTTTTTTAAGAAATGAAAAAAATTAAAATATGTAAAATTAATTTTTATGACCAATAAAATATTAACACATGTCATTAAAAATTATTAAAAAATATTGACACTTTTAGATGAAACCTGGGTCACCTATTTATAAAAAAATATAATAATAATAACACAGATCATATGCTTGCCAATTGGTCAAAACATATGTAAGGTTTTTGTAATTAACCCTATTTAATTTAAGCAATTGGGAACATTAATAATTATTGATTTAAGTATAAATGTTTGTAGAGTTTAAGTTAAGTTTGTGCAACCTTTCCTAAAATCTGAAATTGAAGTGGATACACCTCATGAACCTTATTAACCTTATAAGAATTATATACATGAGAAAAAAAAGGAAAACACACACACACACATCAATGATTAATGAAATAAAATTATCATATATAAACAATGTAAAATTTGTAGAACTTAGAAGTGATACTAAGATATGCAACTAAGATTCACTTCCTTTTAATTAAAGTTTTAGTTTATGGCAAGGGTACTATTTTGGTTTGCTATCCTAAGTTTATATACTACTATCTTTCTTTTTCTTTTTCTTTTTTTCAATGTTGGTGGGTCGACTAACAAGTTAAATAGGTTGACCTACTTTGATCACGTTTTAAATTAAGCACAAGTCATCTGAGCTGAGTCTAACCTGCAAAAACTAGGTTACTCCACTAGGGACTTAAACCATAGATGCTACAACATAAGAACTTGCCCAGATGAACATGACCCCCTCTTGGTACTCGACCTTTGCCTTGAGCGAACAGTCGATCTTAACTTGTACATCACTCAGCACTAGTTACTTCGGTTGGATTCGACATGCACAAGTAGGTGGAGTAGTAGGTCAATCCCATTAATACTTACGATTGTAGCCAACCGTCCACTCAACCACTCACTTATGATCCTACGACATTCACAACTATCAGATTGACCACCTATAAATACCCACTGCTCTTAAATGTCACACTTAACTAAACATACATACTCAATTAACAGGCTTACTGCTATAACTTCTAACTTGAGCATTAGAGTGGCATACCAGGTTCATATCAGACGTGTCAGTAACCGAGTTCTTGTTTTGTAGGCTTTACTTTCAATACAACAATCTAAGCTCAAAATGCCTTGATCTAGCCTCTATAAGATTCAAGCGAGCAACATACCTATTGTTTGAATGGGTTAAAAAATTTAACTCTAGCTTATACACCACCGCAGGTTAGTTTTGACTTAAGAACTAATTTATACCACCATCGGTAGTTCCCAAATTAGGAGCTGGCTTGATTAAGGCTAGTTGGGATTAGCAAAGGATTCGCCAATTCTAGTGGGTTTAGTAGATTCAAGCTCCAAACTCGAAGTACTTACGGGTCTCAACATATTGGGTCGAGAACCGAATGACCCTAATGGGTCAACGAGTTCAAATAAATTTGTCTTTTAAAAAAGTTTATGTTGTAAGATTAATTTGCCTACGCCATAGGAAGGAAGACCATTTAATGGTTAATGGAAAATTAATGAGAGAGAGAGACGCAATTTTATGTGGGTGGTGCTATATGATGAAAGTCTTAAAATATATTGTTATATCATGAGCATACTATTCTGGATGCTCCTGTGAAGCACTCTGATGCTCTAAAACTACTGGGAGTGCTAAGTTAGCTAAATTATAACCATAATAACTAAGTTTTAGAGAGAGAAAAACTTTGGAGAATAAATCACTAATGAGTAGATGATTTACAATTGAGGGAATTCCCTTAATGTATACAAAAGCTATTAAGAATGAACATCTAAGATTATTATAATCTCATTGCTACGATTAAACCCTACCTACCACTCCAACTACCACACTACTAATATACATTAAATCTAGATAGCTCCATTCCAATGACTTATATGCGGACCTCCATGGGGTCTACTATATGTTAAACCTACTCCAGGGCCTTAATTTGGGGCTTTTCCTGATAAGTCCATGACATTCTCTGCCTTACCCTTCCTCCCCCCAAATCTAGTATCATCTTCGTCGCGTACTCCATTATAAGACTTCTTGAGATTAGTTCTTTCTCTTATGTTCCATTTACTTACCAACTTCCTTTCCCTTTCTCTTATGATCACTTATCTCGACTACTCCCTTGCTCCACATAACCTTTGCCTTACCCAATCCACTGTGTTTTGCCATGACTTCCATCAACTTCCACGACTCTTTTGACCATGATCTTTCTTCAATCTTAATATCGGGTTCTCTTGAAGCCTCCTCCACCAAAGCTAGGTTACTTTCTTGTTTAAGTATTGTTATCTTGACCTTTTCACATCCAATTTTAATTTGCATCATTGCGATGAACTTCTATTATTGTCTTGCTCTCTGTGCTACCAAGAAAATGTACTGATACTTACAGTCAAGCAAACAAATGGTGTTTAACGTTAGAACTATTATAGTATGAATTGTGTCTAAATGGGTACCCTTATCCACTTTTTAAACTGGTTAATCAATTCAACTCTAACCTATTTTTGAAGATGATTAAATGAGCCAACCCACCACTCTTAACTCTTATATATAGCTCGAGTTACAGTCATGCCTTCGAAGGAAAGGAAACTTATTAATTTTTTTGGGATTGATTACCCCTCTATGAAAAGACTACCATCAATTAATTACTTCTTTTTTTTTTTTTTTTGGGGTGTGTGTGTGTGTGTGGTTGGGGGGGGAGGGGTTGTCAGAACCGGACCGTGGTTTGACCTGGACAGGCTAGGAGGTCAGGGTTCGAGAGGTCAGACTGGGTTCCAGCAAGGGTCGAACCGGGGTTACAAAAATAAAAATATAAGGGATAATTTAATTATAAAAGATCAAAATGTGTGTAATCAATTAATTAAATCTATATTTGGATTAAATTCATCAATTAATTATTAAATAAATATGATTTAATGATTATATTTTATAAATTTATAATAAAATATGAATAAATATTTAAATTTCTAATTTTTTATTTCATTATTTTTTTTATTTTTTTATCCAAGTCAACCAGTCCGGGTCGACCGGTTCGACTGCCCAGGTCAATCCGGTTCTCACAAAAAACCAGCTAACCATCAAACCCGGCCTGCCTTCATTGCCGGTTCTGGTCGAACCGGTTCGAACTGGCCGATCCGAGTCGGTTCTGACAATCTTGCTTTTTCTAATAAATTCGATTTCGTAAAGTGTTTAATAGCTTATATACACACACACACACACACACATAAAGTATTTTGCAAAATACTCAATGTATTAACTACTAAATTTAATTTAATAGCCGGATCATTAAACTCCATGTTCCTACATGTAGAAGTTTGCTATTTTTTTACATGTGCAATACTAGCATTGGTAACACTTTCTATATGTAGAAACCTCATTTTTTTTTTTTGCCAAATTTGGGCTTTGATATATGATGACAATGAATTATATTAAGCTCAAAAATTACAATTTTTTAAAAATAGGTTTATGTAGAAAATGAAAAAAATAATAATTAAATAGAACTATAGTATTAAATATTTTTTTAGGCTTAATATAATATAAGTTTAAATTATACTAGCAGTCGATGCACCCATGCTGCGTGTGCAAAAATAAAACAGATTAACTCTATTTTGTTTTCCAAATATTGGATATTAATATAAAACTATTTTCTATTCTTTTGTTAGTAGTGATATTTGGTCACCATTCTTATGTCAAAAATATAATCAAACACACATTGATAAACTGTAGCATGTAATCTATAACATTCGAAGTTATTTTAAAAATTACATGACGTTCCATGGAAGTGAGAGTGCAATTATAGAGAAAGAACTAATTGTGAAAAGTAAGGATATTAATCATGATTGAATATGAATCATTAACTGGTAATGGCAGATGGTGCACACGCTAATAGTTCCTGTAAAAAGATCGTAAATATTTTATTATAAATATTAATTTTCAACTCTTAAAAACTCTTTCTATATTTTGGATTCAATCCTACAATATATTTAAATGTTATTATTATTCTTATTTTACATCAAAATGCAAATTTTTAAAAGTAAAAAACATAAGGAGACTAGTTATGGTTTCAAAAAAGATAAAGGAAGGAGTAGTTTTTATTTTGGAAAAATTTAATTTAAATTGCATGGGTTATTTTCTTCAAATCATATATTAATAATCATATCTACACAAAAGATGGAAGAAGACATTTAAAGCACAACTATAACTTTGGGCAAAAAAAAAAAAAAAAAGAAAAGAAAAGCAAACTACAAATTAAAAAAATAAATAAAATAGAAAAAAAAGGAAAAGAATTTTTTTTCCCACACAAAAGAGGAAGTTGAAAAGGTGGCAATTTATTTATTTTTCCATTGAAATGTTATGATGAAAAACTATAAAAGAAAATGGGAAACTAAAAAGATACATCTGTTTAGAAGAAGGGAATGGGAAAAATGAAAAGGATATTGGTTTTGAATATATGTAATGGTTTTTTCTCTTTTTCCCTAAGAATATATATGTTTTGTTTGAAAAGGTAAAAATTTGAAATGAATACTAAAAGAGAAATTAGAATAATGACAAAAGTGATTTTTATCTATAAAAGAGTACAAAAAACATTTTTAAAATTAAAAAGACACAATAATTAAAAAAATTAAAATTAAAAAGGCACCACCAAAAACCTTAAGAAATTATATATTATAATATAAATTTAAGATTTAGCTAAAAAAAACACAATACTTAAGAAAGGCCTCGGAAATTATAAATAGATTTCTCTCTCTTTTTTTTTATTTTCATTTCCTTTTTTTTTTCATTTCATTTCATTTCTTTAGATTTCGACAATTTTTTACTTTTCTAAAATTTGGAAAACATAATGGAACCCTTACTTCCCTTCTTAGCAAGTGCAAAAGAAGAAAACCGATATAGGAATGCAAGCGAGCAGGTCGTCTACCCAGTCCGTCTAACCCACTAAAAATCCTATAAGATTTAGGGTTGGTTTTTTTTTATCATTTTATTGGATTTTCTTTTCTTTTTGAGGAGAGATCTCACTCTCTAAAATTGTGAGTGGTGATTTGAAGATGATTTGATAGCTTCTATTTATATTAGTGGAGAAATACGATTTATGGCAAAACAATTATGATTACAATGGTAATTTTAACCATAATAATGAAGATTGGTGACTTTTATTGGTTATAATGGTGATTTTGACCATGATAATGATGATTTGTAAGGACCCGACCCACTTAATCCATAGATTAAGCATGCCAAATCCTTCGACCATGCATGATATTTAAGTATTAGGAAATATCCAAGTATTATACATAAGGTCCTCTAAAAAGAAATGTTTGCAATGATTGCTTGCTTAAAAATAATACAACATTTACATGATTTGGATTAAGAAAACTACCACTATAATAGTAGTAGGTCCTCTCATATATATACAAAATATACCTCATATACATTACTTAAGGATTTCTCAAGGATCACACCAAAATATAACACTTACCTACATGCAAGCTATATTACATAAACAACTTAGATCAAAATTATATTCCAAGGCTTAACAATAAGCCAAAACACTTCAAAAAATATATCAAAGTCCTAAACATCTACTAATAGGTCAAACTCCTAATCATCCATAGAAGTCTCCCAGTCAGTCCCATAGCCCATATCATCGTAGAGCTCATCCTCATAATCACCTGCAAGATAGCAGCATGAGCCAAATGCCCTGTACGCAATAGTGCAAACAAATACATATGCCATGCCCGCTTAACTAAATGCAATGCAACAATTCACCATAACTTCATTATCTTTACTTAAGTGAGTAAAACAACACTGGAGTATTCAAACTCTGATTCAAGCTTGGGAATTCTGGGGGTCCTGAGTAACAGCAACTGCTCAGGGGGTTGATATAGATAGACCGGATATCTATATCTCCTATATCTAACCAATAAAGATTATTAATAGTATCATATAGGGTTCACACTCCTTTATATACTCTACATATTCCATTCTATAACATCAATTAGTTTAATGGTCCCATACCCATGAACTAAAACATATTATTTCCTTCCGAGTCTAAGTAGAGAATATACTGATATAATTAACCCCATTAGCTATCCACTTAGCCATAAGATAAACCACCATTGCATCATGGATTCAAGTCATTGCATCATGACAAAGATTCGGACTAAGTGCCTAAACTACCGTGCCATTGCATCATGACAAGGTTACCATTCCTCGGACTAGACATGACTCAACCACAAATCATTTCAATAAATTTTTATTAGTCTTTAGTTAAGGTCAAATTGAATATGCCTTTCCTAAGCAATAATAAATAAAATTAATGTGTACCTGCTTCAGACTAAGAATCGATGAGAATCTCCAACTGAGTATCTATCTCTGTTCCACACAAATCAACTATATCACATCACTATCCTAAGTCAAGCTTATATTCACTAGATTAGAACTTAGGAAGTTATTGAATATTATGTAACAACAATCCAAAGTCATCACATGTTATACATACATACATACATATACATCATATAGCATCATATAAGTCAAATCTTTGATCAAGAGGTCATATATCAAGTATTGGAAGATGTTGGAAGAAGTTAGATAAATTTGAAATTTATAAAGTCCACGCTGGCAATTAACGCTGGCAATGCAAACCTCAACGCCGACGGTGTAGGATTATACATCGACAACGTTTAAGATGGTGTTAAGAAAAATACGTTATGTACAGAACCTTTGAGTCTCTATGCCGGCAATTTCGTCCTCACCGCCGGCGGCGTTTAAAATGAATTTCAAAAGATCATAAGTCAGAATTCTAACGCCGGCAAGTACTCCGGCGGCGTATACCGCAATTCGAGTTGCAGAATTCCTCTGTTTTCTAAACACAAAACTTTTACATTTTTAACTCTTCCACCCTTCCAAACCACAATATAATCTTCCTAACACATGGTATAAGAATCCTATATCATCTAGCATACACAAACTTCCTTCTAACATCATTGAAATATAAAACTCATTCCTCAACTATTAAGACATACAAAACACTATGATTTCCTTTACTTCACCTACATTACTCTATCATGAATCTACTCTTCAAAACAACTCAATAATAATAACCTCTCATTACACTACAACTCAACACCATCCTTGCACTTCCATAACAAGTCTTAAGCTATCTCAACTTCACAATATAATAATACACATATATTTTAACATACATTAAATTTGACAGAAAAATTCATGGATTAAATAGAAATAAAGCGCTTTAAACATCGTATAAACTTATCTTAATATATATATATATATATATATATGATGGTTGGGGATAGATTCTTGGTGTGTTGGGTGCAAGAAAACTTAGTTTGGGTGTTGGAAAATGTTGATCTTCTAGAGTTACGAATTTCCTTTCCTTTGTTCTGTTTTGGAATGTCTAAAGTGTGCAAATGAGGCTTTAATGTTTATCCAAATCTATATTGATTTTTGGGGCAGATTTGTGATGGGCTTTGGGCCTTAATTGGCTTAGATTTGAGCTTAAATTTGGGGCTTAAGAGGGCCAAAAATCTGCTAAGTTAAACGCTTAAGTTTTAGTTTAAAAACAAGCTTAATTCATCAAACATTAATCACCACAATAACCATTCGCATTAACATAATTATTGATAACATAAATAAATCATCATCCTAAATATATTACCATAGACTAATATTTAGTTATTACTTCCTAACATATATAATTATATCAAACACCACAATTCACTCTACATATACACATATACACACGCAACAATTAATATACATGTATTAATTATGAATTTAACTTTGGTCATTTCATGAATGGTGACCTTTGTCTATGTTGTAAGTAATTTGACCATAATAAAAATTCTTTGGCAATATTCTTTCAAATATGGAATGATTTTTTTGACAAAAAAAAGTGAATCATAAAAGAACTTGGACCAACTTTGAAAGCTTGAGAAGGAGGGGAAAAAAAAACACATTTACATATTAAAAAAAAGTGTTATATGTGCTTGAAAAAAAGAAGAAGAAGAAGAAGAAGAAAGTAGGAGCCATTTTCATCAAATCATATATTAAAAATTATATCTACATTAAAAACACCAATAAGTGAGCCTTTTGGTTTTAATAATATAGTATAGATATAAGTGTAGACCTAATTAAATAACCCATAATAGGGTAATTTATTAAATTATGCACAATTTAAAGCCTTAAAAAAATTTAGTGAAAATTAAATCGAGGCACATGTTAACAGTTTTTATGGATAAATCTTTGACATACACAAATAAGGCTAGGGGTGCAAGTCTTGAAGAAGGCAAAATGCTTCATTTTTTTTTTCACATCATGTACCACATGGCACGATCCCATTCGACGAGATGATGTCACATCATCTTCAATCACTAGCTCCCAGATTTCACCCTCATGGCAAGCTTGGATAACCAAGTTTTTTTTACCATTTTTTAACGTCATTATTTCACAATTTCACCATATTAATGGTGAAATTATGAAGTACACATAAAGTACTATGGATCGAGACCAATATTTGATCTTGATTCATAGTTTTAATTAGTCAAATATGCGAGAAAAAAATGGGAAAAATGCCAATGTTTAATGCCTTCAAGTCACCATTAATGGTGATTTCAATCAAATTAAAGAAAAAAATTTGAGTTTTTTGAGAGGGATTTTTGACCAAATAAATACAAATATTCAATTGTAATGGACATAACATTATCAAGTCGGCATTAAAACCAAAATTAAAAGCAACCCTAATTTTGTGAAAATTGATTGAGGGCTTTTAATGTGTTTCCATTTTAATTTGAACTGAAATCCTATAAATTGGAGCTCGAGATTCACATTTCAGTCAAGAGCTAAACTCAAAATCACTTCAAAAAGTTCAAATCCTAAAATTTTCGAATTTAGTGTTTTAAATATGAAGTTTTGATTTTGAAGTTTCCCAGACAAAATTGATAAATTTGGTAGGCTCTAAGAGAATCCAGGTAAATTAATACATCAATTGCGAAGCTTGGAACAGTTCGAAACTGCCAGAGTAGCTGCTAGCCGAACACTGCCGCTGCCATCTCCAAAAACCACCATCAACGGGCAGTTTCAAGGCAAACCACTGCCACCGGAGTTCCTAAAATCCCCATTGTGGTCTGTCCGACTCGTCCTATCGCCTCTAGCACCACCAGTCTGGTAGTTTTCCAACTCGTTGGTCGTTTAACTGCTTCCGACCCATCACAATTCGATATCCACTCCGTGTATCGAAACCAGGATCGTGGCCCACACTTGCATTCCATACACGACACTGTTTCAGGTAAGTTTGTTTATTTTTTTTAATTGATTAATTTACTTAATTAATTTACAAAGCCATTACAGTGAAAAAAAATAAGAAAACAAGAAAAGAAAAAAAATATAATCTATATTATTAAAGCAAATGCATCTACTTTGGTGTCTTTAGACTTTTAATTTTTTATTAATTTTTATATAATTTATTTATCATGGTTTTGTAACTTCTTTTTCAAAATATAAACTACTCTCTCCTAATCATTTTTCAAATGATTTTTTTTTTATTTTTATATAATTTATTTATCATGGTTTTGTAACTTCTTTTTCAAAATATAAACTACTCCCTCCTAATCATTTTTCAAATATTTTTTATTATTTTTATATAATTTAGTTATCATGGTTTTATAACTTCTTTTTCAAAATATAAACTACTCCCTTCTAATCCTTTTTCAAACCTTAACTATTTTCCTTATCTTTTCACTTTTAAAAATTTGTACTTTATTATGAAATAAGAAAATTAGTAACATTAAATTTAAAATCTAAAAAAAAATTTACCATTGAAAATTAATATTTTACGATAAAAAAATTTAAGATTTTTTATGGATATTATTAATTTGGCACACACCGGTGCAGCATCCGCTAGTAATTAATGCATGGAAAATTGATGATTACCATTATGTATATAGGACTAATAATAATAAAATTAAAAAAAGGAAAAAATGATAAATAAAAGGAAAATAAATTTATATTAACAAATGCAAAAGGAATTCTAAATAGATTAGAAAAGTGTACATAATTTTCTTAAACACCTAGAAAACTTACTTTTCCAAAATAAAAGAAGAAATTGATAGTTTATGGGATCCATAACCACTAAAATATATATATATATTTTTTCTAATGAGATAAAATTTAAGAAATTTATAGTGAAAAGTGTTCTAAAGAACTAAAAAGTAAAAATCCACTAAAGTTTTTCTTAAAAAAACTACATTTTGTTTGATCTCGATTAGTGGGTACATAGATACCTTCAAAGCAACATAAAATCTATTTTTTTTCCATCACATTCTTCATAAATATTAAATTGATTTTGTTATTTCTTGTAAATGATAGATTTTTTGTCATTGACTTATAAAAATAAAATGTAAATATTATACATTATAACATGATGTAATTTTTTAGCATTAAGATGATAGAATTTAATTTAAGAATATTAAAATGGTATTTGTATGGTTTTAATAAGATAGCCCTCCAGACTTAAGAATTTCTAGTATTTTCAAAACTATTTTTAAATTGGTTTTTAGCATAGACTCGTGGCTAAGTTAAGACCAACCAATGTATTGGTTATAACTTGCAATTTTTCTTGATTATGATCGGATGGAGACTCCTACTAATATTATAAAATTGAATATTTCTTCCAATTCTAGTCGGGGTCCATATCAAATGGGTTTGAATTTAATATGGATTGAGTTGAAAGAAATTAAACTAGAAATAAAAAATATAGGCTTGACCCTATATAATGATTCAAACAAATACATATATATCTCAATATTTTACGGTGCAATAAAGTGTCAATATTTTCTAATTTCTTTGTTTATTTTGAACTTTTCTTATCTTTATTTTTTGATAAGTTTTATTTAGAGATGAAAATCTAATTAAAAGGCAGTGAATAGCACATGAAGATGCTATTTCAAGTAACAGATATTGAGTAGCCATAATTATATTAAAAATATAACTATTAATTGTGACATAAACATTGGGAAAAAAAGGGTTAACATTGTAGGGTGTTTTTGGAAAGAATAAATGGCCACAAGAAATCATGCATACAAAGCGACAATCAATTCTCTTCTAAATCTTTTTATTAAGGATTTATAATAAAATATTATAAATATAGGAAATTTTATTTGTTATTACACTTAGGTTTAGAGAAGCTGCCCGGGATAAGATTAATGAAAGAGAATAGTATTGTTTGTTTTGTTTCCTATTCTATTATAAATCATATAGTGCAATCACGCAATTTTTAAAAAAGCTAATATTATCTAAGATATATGCATAGAGAGATTTAGTTGCCTAAAATTGTTATCAAATAAATCAAGACTTTTTTCTGCCTGAAGGTAAATCAATATTAATTTATTCAAAGCACAACAATTTAAAAGTACAACTTTTATTGGAAAAAAGAATAAATTAAATATATACACATGCTTTATATATGCATGCATATCTATATACTCTTTTCACAATTATTAGGGTTTATAAAAAATATACTTACAAAATTCACGTGCAATTGCCTTGGCTAGGGTTTTGATCATCATGGAGGAAAGCTCAACCTCTCTATGTGTAAAGCAATATGCAAGAGAAAAAGCTGATGAAATAGACAAGATAAAGCTTGTTAGATTTTGTACTAACCCAATTCCTATGGACATCATATTTGAAATACTCACTAGGCTTCCAGTAAAATCACTCCTCAGGTTGAAATGTGTATCCACACTTTGGCTCTCCTTAATTACTAGTCGTGACTTCATCGATTCTCACAGGCTTCGTTCTAAAGAACATCCTAAACTCCTGGTGATTCATTATCCTATCATAGGATGCTCAGAAATCTATTATCGTATAACCTTGCCTCAGTCGGTCCATGGCTTGATTTGTTACGACATGGGCTCTCATCTCGCTATATATAACCCTAGTACCAAAGAGCGCATTATTACCACTGATTTACCCGAACCAAGTTTTCAATACTATCTTGGGTACGATCCGATTAATGACAAATATAAAATTTTTGGCCAACCAAGCTACACGGTTGGACAGGCCAACAAATCTTTCATATATTTTGTATGTACTATGGGTGAAAAAAAGTGGAGAAGTTTTACTACTACTTTGCCTGATCATTTTCTCCGGGGAAATAAAGCAATTTGTGTTAAGGGAACCGTATATTATAATGCTTGTGCTTTTGAGAATTTAACAAATTTTTTACTGGCATTTGAAATTGGATCGGAAACATTTGACACGATTGCAATCCCAATCCCTGCCTATGATGAAGAAAATTTCAGATTTTTCGACTATACCCTGGTGGAATTGGAAGGCTGTCTTGCTATAGTATTTGCATTCGAGGGACATTCCTATTCAGGTATTCGTATCATGACTTTGAAAGATCCTAGTAGCCATGTCTGGAGCTATAAAGATTGTAAAATTCCTCCGAGTTGGAACGGTTTTAAGATATTTAGCGGTCTTCATGGTGACGAGTTATTATTTGCTCCAAGGTCTTTGGAACCAGCATATTTGGTTTGTTACAATATCAAGACCAGCGATGTTTACAATATCAATATCAAGGCTCTTGATGTTTACCATATCGAGACTGGGGAAGGTTTGCACTCAAGTTCCTCTCATCAGATCAATTTCTCCACTTATATAGAGACTTTAGAGCCACTTAAATAGAAGTTAGATCTATTTATGTTTCAGGTACTGTAATGTTTTTGATGTCCTTTAATTGAAATTATTGTTAGCTAATCATCTTATAGTTTAGCTAGTCGCATAACCTAGTTTCTTAGGGTAGAGATACAAGTTTGAAACTCATCGAAATTCATCTCTCTTTTTGTAATGAAAAAAAAAAAAACCGAAGTTATTTTTAGATAATTTTTTTTTTTTTTTTTTTTTTTATGTCTATACCATACCTTCAATCTACGAAGGATGATATACGTTCTTTTTGCCATACTCACATGTTCGACTGCTTTTGTAACATCTACAATTTCCCTTTTCTAGCATCTATCTTTATAGTTTTTTTTTTTTTTTTTTTTCTGCATGTTGCCCTTCCTTTCTTTCATTAATAATTCAAAGGTCTTTGATGGCAAGAAAACTTTTATTTCAATATAAAAAATAGTTGAAAATGTTGAGAAACCTCTGTTTTTTTCCTTTTTCTTTTTCTTTTTTTTTAACTTATTGGTTGAAGGACGACCCACATAAATCCTATCATCAATATACCTTTTTTTTTTTTTTTTACAAATCCTAGTGCAACGGGTTGACCGCCCTTCTTTTTTAAATCTCTTTTCACTATTTACTGCAATAATTCCATGCATCCATCACAATTGATCTAAAGAGCTCCGGATATACTACCATTAAACAAATATTAATTTGTCAGTAGATTTTAGAATAAGCTGATTTTTTTTATATATTTGGTGTTTTATATTTTTTACTTTGTTTTCATCCATTTATATGGAATTTTGTCATCATTTTATAGGATCTAGTCTGCTCACCGATTGATTGAGTTTTATTCTTTTAGGAAAATTTCTATCCCTTATTATAACCCCCAAGTTTTTCTATAAGACAAGTTAGAAAATAGAATTTGAAAATTTAATATGAATGCTAGAATGAATGATATATTTAGTAAAGTTAATTATACTAGCTTTTATGAAATAGCTCATTTAGGGATAGAAACTTAAAATTTTAGTTGAGTCATTTCAATGTTGTCTATCAAATATTTTGCTTTCAAATTTCCTTAGAAAATCTAATTTCTAAAATTTAGTCTATAATTATAAGGAAATCTCAATATATATTTTCACAAGAAAATTCCATTCAAACAAAATTTACAAACCAAATTTATCAAAACTTTGCATTGATTTCAATTACTAGTTTCTTAATGCATTTTAAATACAAATCAAGCCTAATTTTCTAAAACTTTTTGGCCTTAATTCTATCTTAACTAACGTGCACCACACACAACCTATAACTCTTGCAAATGGGCTAAAAGTCAAACCACACCTTATCCATTTTATAAGAGATAAATATCACTTGTAATGAAACAAAATTTCTCTTCTCCTTTCTCCTTATAGCAGACGCATAAACACACACACTCCACAATTTTTCATCATTTTCTCTCCTTAAATTCTTCTAAAACCCATTTCAAGTTCAATTCATTAAGTCGAGATAATTTAGTTGAGTTGTTACTTCTCTTTTACCTTGTTGATTTTGTAAAAATGAATAAGAATGTTTTATGCTCTTATTGGGTATTGATATATATGTGGTTGGTAAAGGCTTTAATGTTATATGAAAGAAGATGGATGATAAAATTGATGATTTAAGTTCTAAATAAGGCAGTTTTTAGACTTTTGTTGGTTGGTTGTAATTGATGTTGGGTTTATGTTTTGTGTAATGACCATGTGAAGTTGTTGAAAGGGTATATGGAGTATATATGTGATTAATGGAGTGTATTTGATAAATTTAAGATCAAATATTGTGTTGGAGATGTGAAATTTTCAAAGTTAAAAAAATAGGTCAAGGTTTAGCACACCACGGGCGTGATAGAGGGTGCACTAGCCTCGAGTAGATGAGTTTTGCAAGATCACGTGCATAATGTATCTTGTGATTGTCTTGGATTATGAACTTCTGATTCATCACAAGCATGATGAAGCCCATGGTAGTCTCGAATCGTGAGTTTTTGGCTCATCATCGGCGTAATGAAGCCCGTGATCGTTTATGAGCTTTGGACATGCTTGAACTACCTTGCATCATGAGCAAGATGGTGCCCGTGATGATTCCCATATTACAAAAAAAAATAAATAAATATATTTATCATATCTTGTGCGAATATTTATTTTAGTTAAGATCTTTTATAGAATATTGCTTTAGTTATATCATGGAGAATCGCCTAAGGTTTATTTACCAAGTTATGCTTAGTAGTTCTTGTTTGTTATTTATAAGATCTACCAATCAAGACTTGGACTTTCTATTTGATTGTTACGATGACTGAGGCAATATGCAAGGGTGAGTAACTTGAGTCTTTTCACTTTTTTTGTGATTGTATAATAGTAAAATCTAAGTACAATTGAAATGGATCAAGTGCATGGGGTTGGGAAATCTTGCATGCTATGTGTTTTATGGATGAATCACAAATCTTAATGTTCAAAGTAACAACTACTTGCTTGATAGTAACTATGTGGTTTGAAATGATGAATGTCTGAAATTGGTGTGACCACTAACTAATATGGAATAAAGCTTGCTAGACTTTTAAACTTAAACTGGCATGCATTTCATGACACCATAATTGTATTAACATGGTATTTATGTCAAGTATTAACATTTTGATTCTGTAGTAATGCTTGTTGAGTCTAATAGATCTGGTTATGATTACCATAGGATTGTTAACTTCGCAGAAACAAAGTAGGCTTCGAAGGAGTTCGCTTGTATTTGAGTTGGCTTTAGAGTGTTAATACTTCGTGGGAATACCCAAGTTCTAAGAGGAGTGGAGAATTTATATTATATATATATATATATATATATTTATAAATAGTAAATGAGATTAAAAGAGTTCTCCTTCTTCAGTTTTGTGATTCTTGTGGGCATGAACTACTAAACTGAGCCTTCTACCCCCAGGGAGAGTGTAAATCCCCATAGGTTTGGATTCCAGTTATGCAAACCATGTTTGTTACATATGTTTGGAAGATGCATTGCTTATGATTGTTACTAAACTTGTTTGATATTTATGACAATATTAAGATTTTGTTATTCACAGAACTTTTTATGATCACGCTCTTTTAGATTGTTACTTTACAAGAATATAAGCAAGAAGTCCGAGACCAAGATTAGGTGTGAGAGTTAGGATAGAAAGAGGATTTATGTATCTATGTTTGGAAGGAAGAACTTGATTTGTAATAGAGACTTAGAATGTGATGTTTGTAATAGCATAAGTTACGTTTTATTCCTTTTCTTGTAAGTTCTTTTGTAAAAGTGTTTAGGTGAAGCCCTTGAAGACCATGGATGTAATATTTAAGTGATGACCTAGACTTTGTATTATTATCTTTACCTATGACTTATATATGTGCAATATCTTTCTTGTTCTAATCAACTTTCGATTTCGTTTCATCTCTCCACTCCATATGAGGAATATTAGCTGTCTAATACTTACGTAACCTTTTGTCACGACCTTGAAGACGACCTAGTAGGATTCTCCTAAAGTCATCATATTATGTGTGCATCGGCAACATGAGGACCATCTTGCAAGTCAGAGTTTACAAGACTCTAATTAATTATTTTCTCACTGGTATAAATATATATGTTTAATTATTGTGAAAATAGTTTTTGAATACTAATATTCCACAAACCACAATGATCGCAGAGAATTGGATATCCTACCAAAAGATAAAATGAAGTAAAACTAGGTCTAAAGAAAACATCAGTGACTACCGAGTAAAGTCCCTAAATGTAAAAGAGAAGGTTTTGAGAAAGAATAAATCAAGTTTTAAATTTTCCTCTCAACTACGTTTAGCATAACAATTTCTTAATCATCTATCTAACTAGGCTTGACCTTTGGTACACTTTATGCTTGGATCCTATCCTAATCTCAGCTTTTGATTAACCTGCAAAATAAAATTGTTGGGGGGTAAGCTACATCCAGCTGAGTGAGCAATTTCCTCATATTACACGTTCAAGCAAGTGTTTAATCAATTTAATTAAATTCAACTATATGCTATGCATGAACAAACACGCATAAATGCAACAAATATATACAGTCATTCGAAAACTATGTATAGTACAGATTTTAGCCCTCGTAACCTAGGTTAGGAAAGTTCTATTACACATTAGCTCCAGATACCATCATCTTGGGTTTTTCACAAACATAATTTAAAAATTTAGGTTGGCCAGTTCTCTAAAACAAAACTTATTTACTTCGAGGTAGGTAATGAGTACATCTTACCCTCAGCAGTGAAATGCCAACTCGACTCCCACTAAAGGGCCGCATTTCCCAATACGAAGTAGTTTCCTAAAGTTGGAGTAGGGCCCATGGCATATCACCCCGATCACAGCCACACCCAGTTCATTGCACGATGGTGCCAGCCTTCAAAGGATGCAAGTTATGCAATGCGTGAATTCATTTTATTTTGTTCAAGTCAAATATGATTAGATTCATTTGGGACAATCAACCAATTAATTACAACCACTCAAATAAACAACTTTTAAAAATGCAACTTGCAATTGAATTCTCTTTTTATTAGAATATATTGCCATTCACCATACAATATCAATCACATGCACAAATCCCAATCCCCCATACAATTTAATTTATAATATAAATTAAATAAGGTGCAAGTAATTACAAGCGTAAGCAACTATAATAATCATAGGAAAAATACTCATACAATCATGCTACCAATTAATTGTAGTAGCTATCAAGAAGTTTGTATCGGACTTGTATTCACCTAAAATCGGCAAAGGTAACGACAATTTTATAAGAAAATGGTCAATTAAATCAAATGTGGAACTAAACTACAATATAGTTTATTATTTTGTAGTTTTCGTTATCTAAACTTCAACCGATTATAACTTCCTCATTTCTAATTCGTCTTTCGCAACGTATAATCAATTTCATGCGATTTTTCGTGTACTTCCTCATATGATGTTCGTTTCGTTATTTACTTAGCGTATAAATGCAACTTATTTGTTTTGTACTAATGTCACTATTTGCTCGCTGGAGTAAATTTTAAGATTGTATTGTCAAGTCTATCTTATGAGTAGCAATATTTATATATATTTCTATTATATATTTTCCTAATATAAATACTTTATTTTATTTTATATAATAAAGTGTGCTCATATAAGTTTTATTACTTTACTGTTTTACACTTCTATAATGGTTATTGTCCTATAGACATTATTTTATTTAAAAGTTGTACATTGGTTAAATTCCTCAATGAAAGCACGTCGAGTTTGCTTTCATGTATGTGTGTGTTTAGTGCCCAGTAGAAGCGAGCCAATCGAGAGAGAAATGGACAACTGGGGTCGGAAACAAAAAAAATAATGAAAGGGGAGCAAAGGGCTGTGAAGGAATCGTATACCATAAAACAATACAAAAGAAAAGGTAAGCGGATTGATGAGGTCTCCTTGCACCAGTAGGAAGGTTAGAATTGGTCTCGGTCAACGTACTATTGTGTAAGATCCAACAATGTTCTGCCAAATTAATCATAAAACATAGACCTTATCATGCAAATTAGTGATTTACTCAAGTGTAATGTTTCTTAATCCACTGTAAAAATATTAATGGTATTCACATCAATAGTTTTTATAAGTTCGCCTATCTCTTTCATCTAATGCCTAAAAGGACTTTTCTAATAAATTATTTATCTTGTTATTATTTAAAATTGTATATTTTTGTAATAAGAAATAAAAATAATGATACCATAATATCTTTATCCTATACCCTCTTCTATGTTCTATAATAATTCCAACATAAGAAAAAAAAATTTGATTATCATTCCTCACTATAATGCGATAGCTCTCTTCTTAGAAAACAAAAGGAATTTGTAGATCAAAATGTTCATGTTTATAACGTTATGTATGTTACAAGATACATTATAATTCCTATAAATTAAATGTTAAGTTTCCATTTATAAACAAAGCAAATGGACCTTACTCACCAAAGGAATGTTATGCGGTGCCATGTGGAGCTGCCTGTTCCTCTTGCTTTCCAACAATCACGTGAGGAAGAGATGAGACGAAGAGAGAAGATTGGGGAAAGGATAGAAAAGAATGAAAATTTCATTCTACGTAATGTTTGGGATTTACGTATGTGGAGAGTAATAGGCTAAAGAAATTTCTTTCCTTATTTTTTCCCCTTAATTTGTGTGGAGCAGGAAAAGAAAATAATAAGAAAAGGAGATGTCGAAGAGAGAGAGAATTGAGAGAAGGCCATAGATCTAGGGGATGTACTTAGGTCAAGTCGCACCTAGAACAAAATAAACCGACCTAACACACACCTAGTATATTTTGCACCTGAAACAAATATATTGACCTGAGACAAGATATATTGATCTGTAACATTTTGCACATGGGATAAAAAAACACTACACTTGAAACAAAATACACTACCTGGAACATAACGACTTGTACATAAGTTGCCGTACATAAAAAACGAGCAACTTGACTTAAGAATTTCTGTAGAACTAGTTAAAAGAAAATAGTATCCTGTTGGGTTAGCATTCACACCACCTAGGAAATGGAGATTAGTGTCCTTGTTCAACAAGTTATAGCCCTAAGCTACTATAGGTTGCACAAGCTAATTTTTACCCATTCCTCAAGTGATGGGACACCACTCAAGAAACTTACTTAGGGATTTATTAAGAAAGAGTCAGTGGGTCTTATGGGGCGAAGGAAAAAAAAATTGGGCAAATATATATATATATATATATATATAGGATGGACTTGGCGTAAATCGCGTACCTGCGATTTAAAATTAGGACATGACCCGATCAATCGGTCATGTGTGTATAGTTACCAGATTCAACGGAAAACCTATCGAAATACGACAAAGTTACCACAATAGAACAAGGTCACGACATACCAGAAAAAGACCAAAACTACCAGAATACAACACAATTAAGAGATAGAAGATATCATGGAAAAGTTACTTATCATAATAAGACAATTCTACCACAATAGAACAATATTACAACATACTAGAAAAAGATCGAAACTATCAGAATACAACAAAATTACGAGATAGAAGATAACATGTAGAAGTTACTTACCAGAATATGATTATTATAGCCTAAGAAATGGAGATTAGTGTCCTTGTTCAACAAATTATAGCCCTAAGCTACTATAGGTTGTACAAGCTAATTTTTACCTATTCCTCAAGTGATGGGACACCACTCAAGAAACTTACTTAGGGGTTTATTAAGAAAGAGTCAATGAGTCTTATGGGACGAAGGAAAAAAAATTGTGCAAAATATATATATATATATATATATATAGGGATGGACTTGGCGTAAATCGCGTACCTGCGATCTAAAATTAGGACGTGACTCGATCAATCGATCATGTGTGTATAGTTACCAGATTTAAACGGACCTATCAAAATACGACAAAGTTACCACAATAGAACAAGGTCGCGACATACCAGAAAAAGACCAAAACTACTAGAATACAACAGAATTAAGAGATAGAAGATATCTTGGAAAAGTTACTTATCATAATAAGACAATTCTACCATAATAGAACAATATTACAACATACTAGAAAAAGACCGAAACTATCAGAATACAACAAAATTACGAGATAGAAGATAACATGCAGAAGTTACTTACCAGAATATGATTATTATACTAAAATAGAACAATATTACAACAAACTAGAATATGACCAAAGCTACCTGAATACAACAAAATTACGAGATAGAAGATATCGTGAAAAAGTTACTTACTAGAATACGACTATTCTACTACAATAGAATAATATTACGACATACTAGAATATAACCAAAACTATCAAAATACAACAAAATTAGGAGATAGAAGATATCGTGGAAAAGTTACTAATCAGAATATGACTATTCTACCACAATAGAACAATATTACGACATATCAGAAAAAGACCGAAACTACTAGAATACAACAAAATTACAAGATATAAGATATCATGTATAAGTTACTTACCAAAATATGACTCTTTACTAGAATAGAACAATGTTACGACATACCAGAATATGACCCAAATTAACATAAAACAATAAAATTAGGAGATAGAACATATCGTTGAAAAGTTACTTACCAAAATACAACTATTCTACCATAATAGAACAATTTTACGACATACCAGAAAAGACAAAAACTACCAAAATATAACAAAATTTTGAGATATAAGATGAAGTGTAAAAGTTATTTACCAGAATATGACTATTCTACCACAATGGAACAATCTTATGACACATAAAAGAAAAGACCAAAACTACCAGAATACAATAAAATTACGAGGCAGCAGATAAAGTACAAAAGTTATCTACCAGAATACAGCTATTTTACCACAATAGAATAATCTTACGACATACCAGAAAAGACTAAAATTACCAAAATACAACAAAGTTACGAGATAGAAGATATAGTGTAAAAGTTACTTACCAGAATACAAATATTCTACAACAATAAAACAATGTTATGACTTACTAGAAAAAGACCAAAACTACTAAAATATAATAATATTACGAGATAGAAGATAAAGTGCAAAAGTTAGTTAACAAAATACGACTATTCTATCACAATAGAACAATCTTACAACATACCAGAAAAAGACCAAAACTACCATAATACAATAAAGTTACGAGATAGAAGATATAATGCAAAAGGTACTTACTATAATCCGAATATTCTACCACAATAGAATAATGTTAGGACTTACCAGAAAAAGACCAAAACTAACAGAACACAACAGAATTACAAGATAGAAGATATCGTGCAGAAGTTACTTACTAGAATACGACTATTATACCATAATAGAACAATGTTACGACATATCAGAATATGACTGAAACTATCAGAATACAGTAAAAATACGAGATAGAAGATAAAGTGCAAAAGTTACTTACTAGAATTCGATTATTTTACTACAATAGAATAATCTCACGAGATATCAAAATATGACCGAAACTACTAGAATACAACAAAATTACGAGATAAAAGATAAAGTACAAAAGTTACTTACCAGAATCTGACGGCCGTGATCTAATCATGTCCATCCAATGGTCAAGAGTTGCGTCCTATATATGTATGTATACCATTAACTTAATTGAATACAATTATTTATTTGTCATGTGACTAGTAGGATTTTCAATATGTTATAATTTAAGGTTTTCATACATAAAGAATGTTCTAGGCATTGGTTTTAAAGAAATTGATGTAAAGTTGAGTTTGATTTATTTATTTATTTATCTCAAACTGATGAATCGAAATCAGAATAAATAAATTTTGGTTGATATGGGTCATTTCTCCAAAAAAAAAAAAAGTTTCAAGGTGATAAATTTTTTTTATCCCGTATACAATTAAGGTTTTCTTGAAGTATCGCATAAATTTTTATTATTCATTGACCTAGTAAAATGTTTATCATTTATTTAATATAGTATTTCTTTTTTCAATTAATTTTTTTATACTTCATTTGAGGTCATTTCCTAAGCAGCACTTGATTTTTCTTAATTTCGTTTTACTCAATTAATGTTTGAGTTAGCCTTTCCAAATTTTTTTTACGGAAAAAAAAATTCCATGGACACTAGTACCATTCTTTAGTTATTAGTTATGCTTAAATTATTATTATTATTTATGTGCCTTTCGTGATTTCATTCTTCATCTCAATAGTTACTAATTCCACTTTTGCAAATTTTAATCATTAGTAAGTGGCAAGTATTTCCTTCATGTCATGGGGTCTCGGTCAAACAAGAAATCACGGGGAAGTTCTTAACATTTTCACTATACTGCCAAACAATGCCTTGTTAATTTTTAAACATTGGCATCCCATATTTCTTTAACTTACAATTTTCTACATTGATGCTACATGCCAACGCATCATGAAAATTTTATTCAATAAATTCATAATTTCTACTTTCATCAAATTGGCATATAAGCTATATATAAATATATATATATATATATATATATCACTAATTTTATAGACCTTCCAAGAAACTGGACGATTACAAAAGCTTTTTTTTTTTTTTTTTTTCTTTTCCCCTATCGCCGGTGTGATTTCGTGAGTAATAACAAAAGAACGTGAAATTTTGACAATAAAGATTGGGATAGGGGCCGTTTGAAAAAAAATAAAAATAAAAATCGAAGGAAGAGGATTAATAAAGTAATGTTATAATGAATAGAGGAAAACAAATTAGCTTGTTTTCAAGTTACAAGGACATCCCAGTAAGATTTGTTGGGCTTAGGCGGTACAATAGCACCTCCAACTTAAGGATGTCCATGTGTTTGTCTTAACTTCTTTAGAAAATATCTTTCAGGGAAAAAGAAATTGGCACAGGATCGGAAGAGGAAGGAATGAAATTGATTAATAAAATTGGTCATATTATGTTATAATTTAGAGAGACATCTAATTGATTGGGTATATGCGTGATAAATGACACCATTCTTGAATAAATTATGATGATTGGATTTATTTCCTATATTTAAATTAAAGTATTTGGATTTTAATTGAATTAATTTTATTCGGAATGGGTCAATACTTTGGTGGAGAATTTGATCCCCCAAATTTTCTATTTTATGTGATTAGAGATTATATAGCCATTCCTATAAGTTTATTATTATTCGTATAGCCACTATAACTATTAATTAATTTTTTTTGTTCACAATTGCATTGATTTTATCAATCTTGCATTTTGGATTTAGGATTTGAAAATGATTTGGCAATCTGGATTAATTATTATTATTTTTTCTTATTCTTAAATACTTGGAGTAAAACTTTGTTTTATATATATTATATATATAAATATATATCTTAAATGTTGAGTAAATTCGATTATGAATTATATTCAAAATTATTTTGGATATCAGCACTAATCTTAATATTACGTTTCCATATTTAGTACATTTGTACTAGTAACCATACTTCTTGGACACTTATCATCTCTATTTGGTTCATCTGTAAATTCATGATTCCACATCAACAATCAATTCTTATTTATATGTATATGGTTGAATTTGGTTATGTTATATTAACAAAATTGTGTAAGTTATCGTTATAAGGTTTTTGATAGGTTATAATTTACTTCGACTTTGTAATCATAAATATGCAACTTCCAATGTCATTGGACACTTTTTAGGGTTTTCGAAAATTGTCTACAATTTTGTTATTCACTAATTTTTGTTGTATTTTTTTATATATAAATAATTGAGTTAAAGGACTTATTATTATTATTTTTTCTTGTATTCGACTCCATTCCATAATTTTGTTAAGGTTTTAATAGATTATCATATTTAGCCAACAAAATCCTCATATCATTGAATGAGTAGGGGATTTTACTTTTAGGTCTTTCCATATATGTTTTAGAATTTTTACAAAACCGGATTCCATATTGGATATTTGTCTCCTCTATGTTATATGGAGTATTGCCAAACCTTCATCAACATCTATCCATACATGTGCTAAAGATAGGTTGACGTTTTTCAATCGTGAAAAATTGAGAGTGATCTTTACAATTTTTCTTTAAGCTTCTATGGTTATACCTTTCGGTTTGACAAATGTCTTGGCAGCTTTTATGGATATGATGAATAGGGTATTTAGAGATTATATATGGATTAGTTTGTGATAGTTTTCATTGATGACATATTGGTGTATTTAAGGAATATGGAAGAACACGAGAAACATCTGAAACTTATTCTACAAAGATTAAGAGAGAGGAAACTTTATGCTAAGTTTAGCAAGTGCAAGTTTTGGTTGAGAGAAGTTGTATTCTTGGGACATATCATTACAAAGGAAGGAATATCTGTTGATCCGGAGAAGATTAGAGCGGTTTTGGATTGGCCACAACCTACGAATGTCACGGAAGTATGAAGGTTTCTAGGTTTAGCAAGTTATTACAGAAGATTTGTACAAGGATTTTCCAAAATTACTTCACCATTAACTAAATTGACAATAAAATATGTGAAGTTTGATTGGAATGAAGATTGTGATCGAAGTTTTCTCAAGCTGAAAGAACAATTGGTTTCTGCACCAATTTCAGCACTTCCAGTTAGTGGAGAAGAGTTCTTAATTTACAGTGATGCTTCGCTTTAAGGACTAGGATGTGTTTTGATGCAAGATAATCGAGTTATAGCTTACGCATCGAGACAATTGAAATCCCACAAGACAAATTATACGATTCATGATCTAGAGTTAGCTATAGTGATATTAGCATTGAAGCTTTGGAGACATTATTTATTTGGTGAAAAGTGTAAGATATTCACTGATCACAAGACTTTGAAATACATTTTCACCAAAAAAGAATTGAATATGCGTCAGTGAAGATGGTTGGAGTTAATCAAAGACTACGCTATTGAAATTTTGTATCACCCGAAAAAAGCCAATATTGTAGTAGATGCGCTCAGTAGGAAGAAGCAAATGAATGTGGAATCTTTGATTACAACTCAACGAGAACTACAAGAAGATCTTCAGAAGATGGATATTGAGATAACAATGGAAAAGGTTGAAGTTATGTTAGCAAGTTTATCTGTGCAACCAACAATTCTGGATCAAATTAAACGAGGACAACTGGAAGAACCTGAAAGCCAGAGATTAAGAAGTGAGATAAGTGAAGGAAAGAGAAAAGATATGAGAATTGATGATAAAGGTGTTACAAGGTTCAAGGATAGAATTTATGTACTCGAGATCTATGAATTGAGACAACAAATTATGAAAGAAGCGTATTCCTCTTTGTATTCGATTCACCTTGGAAACACAAAGATGTATCAAGACTTGAAGCAACATTTTTGGTGGGAAGGAATGAAGAAGGATATTGCAAGATTTGTTTCTAAATGTTTAGTATGTCAATAAGTGAAGATTGAGCTTCAACGACCTGAAGGAGAATTGCAACCATTAAGAATTCTAGAATGGAAGTGAGATGAGATAATTATGGATTTTGTGACGACTTTACCAAAGACAGTAGCTAAGAATGAGATGGTTTGGATCGTGGTAGATCGACTAACGAAATCGTCACATTTCATTCCATTGAGAGTCGGGTATTTACTCGAGCAGTTGACTCAGATTTATACCCCGAGAGATAGTGAGATTACATGGTATACTAGTGACCATCACTTCAGATAGAGATATCAGATTTGTCAGTCGATTTTGGAAAAGTCTTCATGCAACTCTTGGGATAAAGTTACAATTTAGTACGGCATTTCATCCACAAACCGACGTTCAATCAGAAAAGACGATTCAGATTCTTGAAGATATACTTAGAGCTTGTGCCTTAGATTTTGGAAAGAATTGGGATGAGCACTTACCTCTAGTTGAGTTTGCATACAATAATAGCTATCAGAAAACGATTCAAAGGCTCCATATGAAGCTTTATATGAGAGAAAATGTAGATCTCCTTTGCATTGGGACGAAGTAGGTGAGAGAACATTAATTGGTCCTGATCTGGTGCAACAAGCAATTGATAAAATTCAAATGATCAAGCATAGATTAAAAGTAGCTCAAGACCTATACAAAAGTTATGCCGACTTGAGAAGAAGACCTTTAGAGTTTGAACTTGGAGATCATTTATTTCTTAAAATATCACCGACAAAAGGAGTTATTAGATTTGGAGTAAGGAGCAAATTGAGTCCAAGATATATTGGACCATATGAAGTTCTAGAACAAATAGGACCAGCAGCTTATAGATTAGCTTTACCACTAAGTCTATCGGGTGTTCATGACGTCTTTCATGTGTCTCAGCTTAGAAAATGCATATATGATCCCGACGCTATATTGGATATGAATTAGCCAGAGATACTACCAGATTCGACTACTGAGGAGAAACCGATCAGAATTTTGGGCAAAATGGATAAAGAATTGAGAAGCAAAGTGATACCGATGGTGTATGTCTAATGGAGTAATCAATCCGAGAGAGAAGCGATTTGGGAAGTAGAAAGTGTGATGAGACAGAAGTACTCTGCACTCTTTGGAGACCGAGGTAAGTTAAGTTTCGGGGATGAAACTTTTTAAAGGAGGGAAGAATGAAATAATCTAATTTATTCAATAATTAAATTTTCATGTGAATATAATATTAGTTCTAAATATTAAGTTTGGAGTAATTTTTATATATGAAAATGAATGTGTAGAAATATTTTTAATATATTATGTTTATTAATGTAAATTATTGATGTATGTGAGTATGTGTAATGAGATTAATGTTATTGTTTTATGTATATTAATGTGTATATAGTTTAATTAATGTTTGTGTCTTTTATGAATTAATATGTATTTGTTATGTTTAAAATTATCAAAACAACTTTTGAATTGTCCAAATAATTGTTAGCAGAAATTTTCAAGAAATTCAGCCCATTTTCAAGCTCAAATTAAACTCAAATTAACTCCAAATTAAGCCAAATTAAGCCAAACTCATATATACCCAAAAATTCAAACTTAGGATAAAATTGAGTCCAAAATTTGATCAAATACAGCTTCTTTTGGCAGCCCACATTTTCCATACGAATTTTCCCACTTTTCTTTCATTTCTCTTTTCCTTCTATCTTCAAACCATAAGCCCTCAACCAAAACCAATATCAAGCTCTTGGAATCAACAATCCCTCCAAGCTAAAGCTTTTTCATGTAAGTTAAAACTAGTATAAACTTTATGTTTTATTTCCTTTCTTGTAATATAGGTGTATTATCAATATTAGGATGAGTTTAATGTCATATGAGTTGAATGGTTTTATGTATGGATATATGTTAGGTTATGTTTTTATTGTTATGTGAACTTGTTTATGTGTTATGGAAGTAGTGAGAAGTGTTGGTGAGGGTTGAAGTTGATTTGAGCAGTTGAAATTGAAGTAAAGAGTAGGATAGGATTTGATGTGAATGAAGTAGTTTGATGTGTTGTTATGATGTTCAAAGTTGCTAGGATTGGTTAATGTGGATAGAAGATAGTGTATGAAGTTAAATATGTGTTTGAAGAAGGATTAAAAGTGTTATAAGTTATAATTTTTCAAAGTGTAAAACAAGAGAAATAAAACACTTTTCGAATAGGTTTATTTTTTAGTGTACGCCGGCATCTGGTACTTCAACACCACTGGCATAGAGGCAGTGTTGAATGTGATCAGAACCGATTTTTCTAAAGCTGCTTAAAACTCCGCCAGTTTTTGTAAAGAAATTAGCTAGCGTTTATTTTTCAAAATGTACAATTGCCACTAGGGCTTCAATGCCGCCGGCCTTCAATCGATGTTGAATGCAAATAAAATCAAATTTTTTAACGTTGTGCTTAATGCTACAGGCATATAATTTCAATGCTGCCGGCGTTCAGTTCAATTTTGCTTGTGTAGATAAGCCGCGTATCCCCTGAGTTTTACAAATTCAATCTTCTTCAATTGTCATTTTTTACTTCATATATGGTCTTCTAATGAATTTATAAGCTATATAAATATGTTTTATGTATGAATTAGATGTTTAAACTATATGTTAGGTTTATTGAATCTCCTTATATAGTTAACTTAGGATTGTGTTATATATATGTATATTTTACGTTCGATTATTGATTTGTTTTGATATTTCTTATTTCAGTTAAAGGTTCTTCAGTTAATTCCCTTCCGAATGAATATAGAAATATACTATTGGATACAGGTACGCAATAGCTTGCTTGTTGTACACTAGGAATAGGCATCATTAAATTTGACTTAATTCAATTCGGTTTAATATTTTGATGAACTGGATGTCTATTATCCTGTTTAATCAGGTCCGAGGAGTAGGAAACCTGTCATGATGCAATGACATGTTAGTTAGGCGCTTAACCTAAGTCATGATGTAATGACTTTACTATGATGCAATGGTACGCCATGATGCAATAGCGATTCGTTTTTTGTTAAGCGGATAGCCGATGGGGAGAATAGTATCCAAGTAACGTTTGCTTAAACTTAGGGGGAAATGTCATGGTTTAGTTCAAAGTTTATGGGAACTTGTGAACTAGGCTCATGTTGTGGACTGAGTTTAAATAGAGTTGGGCAACAGCTTGAGCCTTAAATGAAGCTATTTCTTTATGGAATAGATATAGAAGATATAAGTATCCGTACTGCTTATATCAACCCCTTGAGTAACTGCTGTTACTCAGGACTTCTAAATTCCCAAAGCTTGATTCCGGGGTTTGAATACCCTACTATTGTTTTGTTAAAAGAAAACTTAACAAGATAATGACTTAATCGTTGATGCATTTCATTTGAATTAAGTTTGCTTGACAAATTGTTTTGTATTTGTTATTGCGTACTAGGCTTTCGACTCACTTTTGCTGCTTTGCAGGTAATGAAGATGAGTTGTATAATGATCTGGGATACGAGTCAGATTTTGAGAGGTTCATGGACAAGTGGGACGAGTTGGACTCAAATGCCCTTGGGTTTGGGAGAAGCTTTTGTTTAAAGCATAATTCTCTATATAGAAGGCTTGTTAAATAAGCTTAAGTTGTAAAAGACCTTAAGATCTCTTTAAATTATCTTTTGTACTAAGAACAACTTGTAATTTTGTAGTGTCTTATATTGACACTAAACTTTGTACATATAATGTATATATGTATGGATTGCTTTCATTAGCAATCTCCTTTTGTTTAAAAATCTTTTATAAATTGTTAGTAGACTTAATCAAACAATTCTTATAAACTGTTAGTTTTAGGACAACCTTACATATAATGTGAAAATGTTATATATGGTTGGGGACCGGTACTCTAAATCTAGGGATTTAGTGGGGTCGGGTCTTTACAACTAAAGAGCACATTTCCATTGACTGCCCCCAAACATGTGTTGCATCATATGTTGGATATGATCCTATTGATAAAAATTATAAAATTTTATGCAGACCAACCTACATGGTTGAAAGGAGTAACAAGTCTTTCAAATATTTTGTATGTACTCTGGGTGAAAAAATGTGGAGAAGTTCTACTATTGCTTTGCCTGATCATCTCCCAGGGCACAATGCAATTTGCATTAAGGGTACCGTGTATTACAAATCTTTAGATTGAGCTTTTTGTTCTTGTGAAATTGTTTGATGGCTTTTGAAGTTCGATCAGAAACATTTCATATGATCCCCATCCCTTGTTATAAAGTAGAAAGAGTCGCTGGATTTTTCGGCTTTACATTAGTGAAATTGGAGGGTTGTCTTGCTTTTGTAACCAAATTTGAGGATCCCTAGCCTGGTATTCATATCATGACTTTGGAAGACCCTAGTAATAATGTCTAGAGATGTTGAGATTGTAGGATTCCATAGAGTTGGATCCACTTTGAGACATTTAGTGGTCTTAGCGATGATGAGTTATTTTTTGCTTCAAGTTCAAGGTATGAAGAAACAGGATGTTTGATTTGTTACAATATCAACACTAGCGATTTTTACAATGTCAATACTAGCGATGTGAGGAAATTTGAAATTGAAGGTTTGTCCTTAAATACCCTTCACGGGAGAGTCTTCGCTTATATAGAGACTTTAGAGCCACTTAAATAGAAGCTAGATATATTTATCAATATCTTAGGTAGTTTGATGTCCTTTGATGTCTTTTAATTGAAGTTACTATTAGAAAGAAAATTTAGTTTGTGATTTCATGTCATTGTCATACCATACCTTTGAATCCACAAGGATTATTTATAGTTATGCCTGGTGACATTTTCTATGAAAAAAATATTAATGGACGGTATACACCATGCATATATTTTAACATATGGATGAAGCAGTTGGTATTTTCTAAAAGTATATTAATTTTTGCTATGCCAATTTTGCTATACAATGATGTCCCAATAAATCATGACAAGGTAGTTTCAATAAGAAATATTCGTGTTAAGTTATCTAATATGCTCATATGTCATATTTTGAGATAGCAAACATTTATAACTACCACCATATGAAAACACAACTTTTAAGTTTTTATAGGTAAATACAAAATGATCAATTTTAAGGTATAGATAAACCCAAAATATTTTCACAATTTTCTATACAATATTAAAAATCATAAGCAGCTAAGGATGAGAAAACGACTAGAGTAGTTTTAACAAATTGTAGATATAAACTAATTATTATTCGTTTGAAGAAACATTAACATACTCCATGATGTTTATGGAAGTGAGTAATTATCTGCTCCAAAGACCATTGGTGAAATACAAAAGTATTATATGGTTTCTTACAATCTCAAGACTGATAGAAATTCAATGCCTTCCCTCAAAGTAGTACTTATCAATGTACAGAATACTTTATCCTCTACAAGATGTTTAAGAAGTATTTGTGATAACTTGTTTACCTTCCGTCATTTCACTTATTAGAAGGCTCTAAATGTTATAAGGAAATCAATTTGTACCTCTTCACATCTTTCCAAAATCCTATCTTATCTTGATAAAATGTTACAGATTCGATTTTAAGAAATACCTTCAAAAACTAGAAATTCCTGCTATAGATGCTTCATTCGTTAATAATATATGCATAGATGAATCTAGATTTTACTGCAATTACTTCAATTTCATTATCATTCGTAGTTGGAGGTTGGCCAAAGATGAAGAAAATGACTTAAAGAGTTGTTTGACAACGTAAAAATTGTTTCGAAAATTTTGCTAAGGTTATAGTGTCCTTTTGAGATAAAAATTTCAATCTACTGCCTGTTAAGAATCTTAAGTTACAAAGTAAAGTTTCAATCATGACCATGAGGCCAATGAGCTTTCTTGTTAGTTAAATCACTAGGCATCGGATTGAGATTTAGGTACAATACAAATTTTCCTGTTGAAAAAAAAATATAAAATAATTACTAATGCAAAGTTACAAAAAAAGATGAACAGATCACAATAATTTGGTTGTTTTTTTTTTTTTTTTTGCATAATCTCGAGGATCGCATGTGGTTGAACCAATTCTGACATTTCTACTCCCCATTTCAATCCGCAAAGAGATAGAACAAGATCACTTTTAGATGATTATGATGCATCTATACTGCCATATCCATATGTAATAGAACAAATTACACATAAAATAACTCCAATGTGTTTAGATCGTTCTTTTTGCTACACACTATTGCATGTATTCTAAGTTTAATTCGTGTTTATTTGAAATATGATGTTTCAGAAATTACCTTATACAAATTTGATCAAATTCTATCATTCTTGCCATTTAGGTGAATTGTGTAATCTATAATTCTTCTTTATAAATTAAGAAGTTGACTAGAAACTAAACTAGGAAGTACAGACTCCACACTTTCTAGCTAGACAGTCCAGGAATATCTGTAGATCCACCACAAGACAGCTTAAACTTAAGGTAGAGGACATAAAAGCCTACTTCTATATGGTTTATTTGAGTATTCTGTTTTGTTTGAGGAGCACGTACCTAGATATAATTTCATCCTTTTTGGTAATTTGTTATGGCAAACATCCGGTTTGAAACCCAGTTCAAAAAAAGATACCAAAAGGATAGAAATATAAAGATGATATTTAAATTGGACCGCTTCTAAATATGTGACAATTTCTTCATTGGTTGCCTCGTACAGACCGTTGACCTACTGCATTGCAAGTGGGGAGTCCAAAAAGATCTTCAGGTCTTCGGTTTTTGCTTCAACACTCATAGCAAGCTTAAGTCCAACCAACGGGGCCTTGTATTGTGCTTTGTTATTGCTTGTGGGAAAGCCAAATTTTAAGGCATAACTAATCTTGACTCCATGGGGTCTCTTTAGGACTGGGCAACACCTACATGGAGGATCCATCTTGTAGTCTTTTACTTATCATCGGGCTCGAGTGTCTCGTTATATTCAACCACAAAGTCTACTAAAACTTGTGCCTTTATGGCATCCTAGAGTTGATATTATATCCCATAGGCGTTGAGTTTGGTACCATATTTCATCATCCTTCCTAAGACGTAATGCTTTTGAAGGTAGCCCTTATTGGTACATCGATAAGGACGATGACCTAGTGCACCTGAAAATATAGATGTAGATGTGTGCCGATATTGCGAATGCTAGAGTGAATTTCTCCAGTTTTGTGTATCTTTGTTCTGGCCCTTGGAGGACATGGCTGATGCAATACATGGGTAAGTATTGTTTTACTTTAGCTCATGTTAACACAGAGGAGAGAGCTCGATCACTCACCACGAGGTAAAGGTGCAAGACCTCACCTTAGAGTAGGGTCATTAACAATGGTGGTTTTGTTAGGGATTGGTTGAGCTCGTTGAACACTTATTTTGATTGTTTTGTCAATTTGAAGTAATTAGGTTTTTTGAGAATTTTGAAGAATTCCAAGCACATGTATACAAACCACTACCACTGGAGTTCTTTAAATCCCCGTTGTGGTCTGTCTGACTCATCCTATCACCTTAAGCACCACCAGTTTGGTAGTTTTCCAACCCGCCGATTGTTTAACTACATTCGACCCATCACCGGTCTATATCCACTCCTTGGATCAAACCTAGCATCATGGCCCACGCTTGCATTCCATCCACAACACTGTTTCAGGTACGTTTGTTTAGTTTTTTTTATTGATTAATTTACTTAATTAATTTATGAAGACATTAATGACACATTTGGTACATAGGAATAGATCGAAATGGAATCATGATTCTAGTTTCCATTCCCTTTCCCGGTGTTTGGAAGCATTTTTAGAAGTCGGAATCGCGATTTCTTAGAATCGATGATTTCATCATAGAAGGAGAATTCTATTAAAGGCGGAATCGTGATTCCATTCCATCTTTATTAATTGTTTGTAGTGTAATTACTTTTTTATTCTATCATGTATTTATATTTTGCATTTGTTACTAAGGACATTCCGAACAATTACACTTTTTATCCATTCTATTACATGCAATCTTCTAAACATAGGAATGCATTTGTCATTTCCAAATCCATTCCATTCCAATCCATTCCATTTCAAATCATTCCCGTGTACCAAATGTGACATAAAGTGAAAAAAACAAGAAAAGAAAAAACATATAATAATTAATATATGGGAAATTGATAATTACTGTTATGCATATAGGACTACTAATAATAAAATTATATAAAAAGAAAAAATGATAAATAAAAGGAAAATAATTATATATTAACAAACATAAAAGGAGTTCTAAATAAATTAAACAAGTTTACATAATTTGTTTTTCTTGACACCTACAAAACCTTACTTTTATAAAATAAAAAAAGAAATTGATAGTTTATGGGATTCATAACCCCTAAAATCTATTTTTTTCCTTAATGTGATAAAATTTAAGAAATTTATAGTAAAAAGAGTTCTAAAGAATTAAAAACAACAACCCACTAAAGTTTTCTTAAAATGAACTGCGTTTTGTTTGATCTTGATTAGCAAGTATGTAGACATTTTCGGGACGACATAAAATCTGAAAGCTTTGTTTTTTTGTTCGATCACATGCTTCATAAATATTAAACTAATTTTTCTATTTCTTGTAAGTGATAGTTTTTTTGTCATTGACTTGTAAAAAAAGAAAGAAAAATGTAATTATTGTACATTATAACATGATGAGATTTTTTAGCATTAAGAGGATGGACTTTAATTTAAGATTATTAAAGTGGTAACAGTATGATTTTAATAAGATAGCTCTCGGATTAAAAAATTTCTGGCATTTTGAAAACTAATTTTTAAATTAGATTTTATCATATATTCGTAGCTAAGTTAGGATCCACCAACTTATCGGTCTTAACTTGCAATTTTTTTTTGTTATGATCGGGTAGTGACTCCTATTAATATCATAAAATCGAATATTTCTTTCAATTATAGTTGATGGTTCGTATCAAATGGGTTTGGATTTAATACAGATCAAGTTGAAAGAAATTAAACGAGAAATAAAAATTCAAGCCTCGACATTATACAATGATTCAAACAAATGCATATATATTTCAATAATTTACGGTGTAATAAAGTGTCAATGTATATTTTATAATTTCTTTGTTTATTTTAAACTTTTCTTATCTTTGTTTTCTTATGAGTTTTATTTAGAGATGGAAATCTAATTAAAAGGCAGCCAACATTGCATATAAGTTCTTAAAAATAGAGGCATGTGGAAAAACATGAAGATGCTATTTTAAGTGATAGATATTGAGTAACCATAAATAAATTAAAAATATAGTTATTAATTATGCCAAATATATTGCGAAAAAAAGGGTTAACACTGTTGGGTGTTCTTAGGGGAAATCATACATACAAAGCTACAATCAATTCTCTTCTAAATCTGTTTATTAAGTAAATACAACAAAATATTATAAATATAGGAAATTTTATTTGTTGTTACAGTTAGATTTGGAGAAGCTGCAAGGGATAAGATTAAGAAAAGAGAATAATATTGGTTGTTTTGTTTCCTATTCTATTATAAATCATGTAATGCAGGCACATAATTTTTCAAAAAGCTAATATTACATAGAGAGATTTAGTTACTTAAAATTGTTATCAAATAAATCAAGATTTTTTTTTTTGGCCAGAAGATAAACCAAGATTAATTTGTTCAAATTACAACAATTTAAAAGTATAACTTTAATTGGAAAAAAGAATAAATAAATATATGTACATGCTTTATATATGCATGCTCATATAGATATATACTTTTCACAATTATTAGGGTTTATAAAAAATATACTTAAAAAATTCACGTGCAATTGTTTTGGCTAGGGTTTTGATCATCGGAGAGGGAAGCTCAGCCTCTCTATGTTGAACACAATATGCAAGAGAAATGTGTATCCACACTTTGGTTCTCTATGATTACCAGTCGTGACTTTATCAATTTTCACAGGTTTCGTAATAAGGAACTTCCTAAACTCTTGGTGATTCATTATCCTATTCCAGGATAGAAATTTATTATCGTACAACCTTACCCCAATCGATCCATGGCTTGATTTGTTACGACATGGGACCTCATCTCACTATATATAACCCTAGTACTAAAGACCGCATTATTACCACTGATTTCCCCGAATGAAGTTTTCAATACCATCTGGGGTATGATCCTATTGATGACAAATATAAAATTTTTTGCCAACCCAACTACACAGTAGGACAGGTCAACAAATCTTTCACATATTTTGTATGTACTATGGGTGAAAAAAAGTGGAGAAGTTTTACTACTGCTTTTCCTGATCATTTTCTCCGAGAACAAAGCAATTTGTGTTGAGGGAACCATATATTATTATGCTTGCGCATTTGAGAATTTAACAAATATTTCTGCTGGCATTTGAAGCTCGATCGGAAACATTTGACACGATCGCAATCCCAATCCCTTCCGATGATAAGGAAAATTTCAGATTTTTTTATTACACGTACCTTAGTGGAATTGGAGGGCCGTCTTGCTATATTACTCGCATTTGAGGGTCGTTCCTATGTTCCTATTCAGGTATTCGCATCATGACTTTGAAAGATCCTAGTAACTGTTTCTGGAGCTATAAAGATTGTAAAATTCCTCTGAGTTGGAGCAGTTTTAAGATATTTAGCGATCTTTACAGTGACAAGCTATTATTTGCTCCAAGGTCTATGGAATCAGAATAGTTGGTTTGTTACAAAATCACGTTTACCATTTAGGATGTGTTAAATTTATATTTAAATCGCTTTTTAAAATATTATATCATGTTTTAGTATCATACCTAAATCGCGATTACTAAATAAATTATAAATTTTTGCATGTAAATCACTATTTAAATTCGCTATATAGGGGTGTAGAAAAAAAGTTTTATAAATGGCTTTTATTAATACCCAAAAACTCATTATGACATCCAAATCTGTGCCCTAATCTCCACTCTCCTCCTCTTTCCTCTCCGTTTCTCTCTTTCACACTTGTCTCTCCACCTCCACCTCTCCCCAGAATGACATTGTATCGGAACATATTCTCTTCGATCCCTCCATCACGAACACAACCTCTAAAGAAGACGATGACAAGATCGACATTGTCGAGGAAGAAGATTTGTCGAAACGTATTCTCTCTGATCCCACCACCACAGACACAATCGCAAAAGAAGACGAAGACAAGATCGACAAGCTTGACATCTTGAGGAGGAAGATTTATCAAACAGGATGATAATTACGATTACAACGAGGGAGCTGCATATTATTATAGAATGTATATCGCATTTATCAAACGCGATATACTACACTATATGAAATTTCATATATCCCATTTTGAAGTTAAAATTTAAGAATTGTATTTTGATAATTATTTTTATTTTGATCCTAAATAAATAATTAATTTCGCTTAGTGTCAAGAAATTATTTCTATGCCATTTTAAGTAACTAAATCTCTCCGTTAATATCTTAGATAACGCATGCATATATATATATATATATATGTACATACATATATCTACATTTCACGATTGTTAGGGTTTGTCAAGAATATACTTATAAAATTCACATGCAATTGGCTACGGTTTTGATCTTCATGGAGAAAAGCTCTCTACATGTAACACAGTATGCAAGAAAAGACGCTGATGAAATAGAAAAGATGCAGCCTGTTAGATATAACTCTAACCCAATTCATCTACCTCTAGATATCATATTTAAAATACTCACAAGGCTTCCAGCAAAATCACTCTTAAGATTCAAATGAGTATCTATCCTTTAGTTCTCCATAATCACCAGTCATGACTTTATCGATTTTCACAGATTTTAATCTCGAGTACATGCAAAACTCCAATTGACTTATATATACTCCCATTCTAAAATCCTCGGGTTGTATTAAGTGTCCCCATAATTCAAACATTTTTGCTTATTTTATTCTCATGCCCCAATCGGCCCATAGATTAATTTGTTATAACATGGGCTTTAATCTTATAATATCTAAACCTAGTACTAAAGAGCATATTTCCATTGATTGCCCCCGACCATGTGTTGCATCATATCTTGGATATGATCCTATTGATAACAATTATAAAATTTTATGTAGACTAACCTACATGGTTGAATGGAGCAACAAGTCTTTCAAATATTTTGTACGTACTCTGGGTGAAAAAGCGTGGAGAAGTTCTACTATTGCTTTGCCTGATCATCTCTCGGGACACGATGCAATTTGCGTTAAGGGGACCGTATATTACAAATCTTTGGATTGCGCTTTTTGTTCTTGTGGAAATTGTCTGATGGCTTTTGAAGTTCGATTGTAAACATTTCATATAATCCCCATCCCTTGTTAGTTGGATTTTTCGGCTTTACCTTGGTGGAACTGGAGGGTTGTCTTGCTTTTGTCACCAAATTCAAGGATCCCTATCTTGGTATTCGTATCATGATTTGAAAGGTCCTAGTAATGATGTCTGGAGATGTAGAAATTGTAGAATTCCACAAAGTTGGATCCACTTTAAGATATTTAGTGGTCTTAACGATGATGAGTTATATTTTGCTTCAAGGTTTGAAAAAACTGGATGTATGATTCGTTACAATATCAACACTAGCGATTTTTACAATGTAAAGACTAGCGATGTGAGGAAATTTGAAATTAAAGGTATGTCCTCAAATATCCTTCATGGGAGAGTCTCCACCTATATGGAGACTTTAGAGCCATTTAAATAGAAGCAAGATTTTTTTGTTAATGTCTTGGGTAGTTCGGTGTCCTTTGACGTCTTTTAATTGAAGTTATTATTAGAAAGAAAATTTTGTTTGTGATGTTATGTCATTGTTATACCATACCTTTGATTCTGCATAGATTTATTTATAATTGTGCATCAAATAATTTTCTGCCTAATGACATCTTCTGGGAAAAATATTAAATGGACGGTACACACCATGCATATATACATGTGTACCTACTAACTATACTTTAACATATAGATGAAATAGTTGGTATTTTATAGAAGTGGATTAATTTTTGTTGTGCCAATTTTTCTGTTCAATGATGTCTCAATCAATCATGATCAAACATAAGGTAGTTTCAATAAGAAATATTCGCATGTTAGGTGATCTAATTTGCTTATGTGTCATATTTTGAGATGGTAAACATTAATAACTATCACCATACAAAAACGCAACTTTTAAGCTTTTATAAGTAAATACAAAATGATCAATTTTAGGCCTTTGTATGGAAATAATGTTTTTTTCTGAAATAATCACAAAAATATGGCATAGGAAAAAATATTACAAATATAATGGTAAATGCGCCTTTGACCAATTTTTTTTATTTAATGAGAAGGGCGAATGTGGCACTCACACCCGCTCCGTTTTATGAAGAGGGCGCATGTGGCACCCACACCCTCTTCTGAAAGGTAACACCTATATAAGGCATCATAGAAGACATGCAATCTAGGATAAAAAGGCTTGAACACTGAATAGGTAACACCTTTGGTCTTTATGGACTTTATAATTGTTCAGCTTGGTTGCTGATGGCTTACTTCTACAGGTATTGTGGACCTTTTTTATATTTGCTCTCATTGGATACTCCTTGTATCATCAGAAATGGCAATAATTTATTCCTTGAGGAGTATAATACATTTTTCCTTCTTCAAAGCTAATTCGACTTTTTTGAGTTTTAATTTTTCTTGGTCATTTTTACTTTGCGAATTTGACTAGGTATATCAGCAAACTAAAATGATGAAAAAAAAATATTGTAAATTCCTAATTTTATACTGTTATTACTTTTTCCCTTCCATTTTTGAGTATTTTAGGCTCGAAAATTTGCGATCTGCCAACATAGTTCTCTTTCCAAATATGGATTGGGGATACAAGGGAAAAAAAAAAGGAAAGGAAAATAAGAATTTGGTATTTGTGATCCCTCTCTTCATCAATTGTTCTTTTGGTAGCTCGGGCTTTACTATGTGAAGTTTGTTGTGTTTCTACAGAATCCAAACTTGTGTTGTGTTCCAACCATATCTCTTAAGGATGAGTAGGGGATAGTGTTCATAGTGAATGAGCTACAAAGCTTGGTGCAAAAGAAATGGATTATCCATCTCGTGAGACACTAAGCCTGCAAAAGAGGGTGCATGTGGCACCTGTGCCCTCTTCATAAAACGAAGAGGGCGTATGTGACTCATTGTAAAAAATTTGGTCAAAGGCGCATGTAGTCCTCTATATTTGGAATGATTTTTCTTGATACCATATTTCCATAATTATTTTCTAAAAACTTTTATTTTTGTACAAAAGCCATCAATTTTAAGACTTAGATAAAGCCAACTCTTTTTGCAATTTTCTATGTAATATTAAAACTTGTAAGTGGCTGAGAATGAGAAAACGGAAGAAATTGTATGATTACCGACCCCTCAAATAAAAATTACTCAAATACTAATTACATAAAATTAATTACTAAAATACTAATGCAAAATCGCATGTGAGACAAGTGTTTCGCGAATTTGCACGTGAATATTATGTTGAAGATGTAATTTACAAAAAAACATGAATCGCCTGTTAAAGATGCGATTTACATGCAAAATGAGTGAATTGCCCTTTCAAGATGCGATTCATCTTGAAAAATTATGAAACGTCCTTTGAAAATGCGATTCCGAACTGTATGCCTTTTGACTGAATCGTATCTTCAAAGGGTGTTTCATATGTAAATTTCTGAAATGCCTGTTTAATATGTGTTTTTGCGTCGTTATTTATGTAATTATTTTTGTCTAATTTGTATTTGTATAATTTTTTTCTATAAAATTAGTACACACGCGTTTCGCCCTGAGAAAACGACTCGAGTAGTTTTATCAAATTGCCTTTTAGAGAAAAAAAGGATAAAAATAATTACTTATGTTCAGATTTTATAATAAAAAAATAGTGAAGACATCATTTAAATTTGAAAATTTTCTTGTTTTTGCTTATAATTCGAGGATTAAAGATGGTTGTACTAATTGTATTATTTGTACTCACCATATCTATCTATAAAGAGATTAAAATCACATTTATATTTATGTAGTTATGCTATATATATAGTATTGCTGATATCCTCTAAGAGTGGAACAAATTGTAAATACATAGTAATTATTTTTCGTTTGCAGAAACATTAAAATACTCCATGATGTTTGTGGAAGTGAGTAATTATTGCTCTAAGGACCATTAGTGAAGAGTAAAAGTATTATATGGTTTGTTATAATCTCTAGACTGATAGAAATTCAATGTCTTCCCTAAAAACAGTTCTTACCAATGTACATAATTCTTTATCTTCTACAAGATGTTTAACAAGTATTTGTGACAACTTTGTTACCTTCCATCATTTCACTCATTAGAAGGCTCTAAATGTTATAAGGAAATCAATTTGTACCTCTTCACATCTTTCAAAAATCCTATCTTATCTTGATAAAATGTTACATATTCAATTTTAAGAAATATCTTCAAAAAGTAGAAGTTCTTACTATAGATGCTTCATTCATTAATAATATATACATAGATGAATATAGATTTTATTGTAATTACTTAAATTTCATTAACCTTCGTAGTTGGAAGTTGGCCAAAGATGAAGAAAATGACTTAAGAGTTGTTTGACAACATAAAAATTGTTTTGAAAGTTTTGTTAAGGTAATAGTGTCATTTTGAGATTATAGAGGGTTATTTCGATAATTAGGCTTTTGAGCCAATTTAATGCCATGGGTCGGTCTTTTGGGTTAGTGATAGAGCTTAGAAGACCGAGTTCAATAAGGGATGATGTAGGGATAGTTGGCTTGGTAGGCTCGAAACAAAGATTGTTAGACCAGTTTATTCTGCTCTTGGCCTAATTCAGTTTTCTCATGCGTGAAAGATAGACTCTAAAAATATATTTCGAGGTTAATTTGGGCTTCGTCTGGCTAAATTGGGGCTTATGTGAATTAAAATAAGCCTTAAGCCTTTTTACATTTTAAATGGGTTGTTTTAATAATAATGGGCTTCTTTTTTTATAATACAAATGAAGCCCTCTATCCCATTCACAAAGCCCCACCCAACCTACCATTAAAGAAAAGAAGGCTTTAATGACGGCTGTTGAATTGTTTGAATATGATTTAATGATGATCAGCTATACTTAATCCCATCCGTTCGATCAAGCGTTACCTAATGGCTAACATTAGTCTCCATAATTTATAAATAAGTGACTCCTTTTCTCTTTTGGGGTCATTTTTCACATTGCTAAGATCAAGAGCAACGTGAAAACTCTAGTGAAATAACTCTAGAAAGATCAGAACACCTATTCTATAAAGAACGAGTCAAGAACGATCGAATCTATTTAATTTGATCTTCTATCACATGCATGCACTCAAGAAACTGGGTTTTCCTGTTCCTTCTCCAATACTTCTCTCTATGATGTCCTACACGTGTCATCAGCTCAAGACTTCTCTTAAGTTGACTGCCATGCCTATCGCACGTGATTGGCTAACTACAATAAACCCACCATAGATTATTTGGCAACTCCATTGAGGAATGAGTAAGTTCTTGATAACAATGGCACCTCCATGCAAGAGAGTTAGATAGGAAGCAAACCCCCAAGATTAGGAGAATTAGCCTAATGTGGTTGAGTAGACTTATGCGGTTGAACAATGGTGCTCTAGTAGTCGAGCAAACTCCGTAGTTGATAGAGCACTTATGATATGCACTATGCAGGAGAACACCTAGGCTCTCAACCAATTCTTAAATGTCTTCATGTGGTTTTTACCCAGTATAACTGGAACTACCATAACCGCATTGGGAAGTACACTTCCCAAGATAACTTTACCTACACTAAGCGTGCAAACAACTAGTATTGCACCAGCTATTACTATCCTAGATGGTACTCGACATGAGACCCATGATGCTTAACATGAGCAACCTAATGTTCCCGCTGCTGAAAATGATGGAGGACACGGGTAGGAGCCATTACAGCCCTTGCTGCCTCAAACTCCAAGAGATCCCATGCTTGCTATTGGAGAAGAGGCAAGGGTCCATCTCAGAGGCTCCTCCTCCTCTGGATGTAATGTCTAGCCACTAAGGGCTAAAATGTCTGCGCTTTGCAACATTACTCCTACTCCTCAAGCAGGAGTTAATACATCATCTGCTTCCGCTTCATATGTGACGAAGGAAGACCTCGAAAAGTACTTGAGATAGGTGCAAGCTGCGTCTACTACTACTATCATCAATCTAACACTTCCATACCTATGGAGGATTGTAGAGAAACCCTATCCATAGACTACTCTAGTCTAAAGTTTATCAAATTCAATGAGAAAATAGGGTAGTGCTAAGGAGCACGTTCTTAAGTTCATTGAGATAATCGTGGAATATGATTCGTAATAATATGAGAAAGCCTAAAAAGATCAGAGTCATCAAAATTTAATTCGTTCCGAACCCAAACGAGATCAATTTTCGAAAAGCGTGTCTTTGGGCTTACAATAACAAAAATATTCCAATAGCACCGTTAGACTCGTAATAATATAAGGATTTCAAAATATCAGTTTTATAATTTTTTAGTTACTAAAAATATTATTTATCGCATTTTTATGCGTATTTTTTTTACTACTGGTATTAATTTATCTTATCTACTCTTCATTACTATTCACATATCTCTACTCTTTTCTTACTACTTATTCTTACTATTTATACACCTATTTCTTATATTTTTCATTTCTAATACAATTTTATATTGCTCACATCTCACATCTTAATCACTTTTCATTACAAAAATACAAAATAAATATTCCTCCATGGCTGGCAGCTGTAACACCTCTATTTGCAAATAATGACGTTGAAGTAATCTCATCCGTGATGATTAAAGCGATCATGTCATGATAGACTATAAGTACTTATTCTTTTCCAGCACAAGGTGGGTGAAATAATCTCAACTATGAAGAGTTGAAGCGACTCTACAGTAGGGTTGGCAGCCATAATGCTAACTTCAATTACTCTTAAAAAGCAATGCAATAATGTGAATAAAAAAAACGAGGAAAGAGAGGTTTAAAGGTGTAATTTTTTTTAACTAAATGTAAGCAATGTTTATTATATCAATGAGGCAAATGTTGCTCTCTGTTCATGCTAACATCAGTATCTCCGAGTATCTCACTCATTTTTTTGCTCAACATCTTTTTTTATCATTCAAAACCATCAACCCTACCTCCTCTTTCTCGATTTCCCTGTTCACTAACTCTAAGTCTTTAACTATTCCATGACAGGAAATTAGCTTGCATGCAGTCACGACCACCTATTCCAAGCTAGGGATAGTAAAGTCTAATCGCAATGCTTCCTCATATGCATGTGTGATTTACTTCAAATCTTTTTTTCATGAGTGAATCCCAAGGTCGACTAATTGACAAATCACCTTACTTAATATAATCATCACACATGCGCCAACTGGGGCACAAGCGAAAGAAGATACATCAAAACCATAGAAATCTTTCTTAGCTCTTGCACTTGTATTTAAAAGGGGAGTCACTAACTTGTCTTGATCGAACACGACAACGACCAGGGCAGAAGGCTGCACAGCAGGTGCAATGATTGGCGAAGCATAGGGACATGTCTTTGACTAATAAGGGGGAACCATATTGTCATGAGTAATCGTGCGAAGTAGAAAATCAGCATGACTCTCAGCATTCGCAATTGGTTAAGGTACTTGGACCTTTATTGGAAATATGGAGGCTTTATCTATCTCAACGTTTGCATTTTTATCTACTAAAGGTACCGACAAACCAGTTGTGACATCTCATCAATACGAGCACCCTTAGAAAGATCTTCTATAGTAAAAATAACATCATCATCATCGACAAGATTGATGAATTCATCCTTGACATCTTGAGATACATAATAAGCATCATCATCATCAGTCGCATTACCATGTTTAGGAGTAATGCCGTAGTCAAGAGTTTCATCACTATAGTTTTCCCCACCTAATGGAGAAGAGCACTTGTGTCTCTCTTTGAGGTTAGAGCTTCATTGAACAGAGTCCTACCAAAAGAGAAAAAAAAATAGAGAATTATTAAAATTTTAGAGACTAAGTGCTTGAAGAAATATATTTATAACTTGATGGAAACACCTATCAATATCTCCTAGAAACGTGGTCTATTTAAGGTACTCTGATCCTCACTTGAATGTTGAAGATGAGGATGTTTAGATGGTTCCTTTTCCATGAGGTACTTGCATAGGAGATTGGACTTCTCTAGTGCACTCTATGGCATCATGCTTCTCTTTACGCCTATTTGACTTAGGGAGTCAAAGGTAGAACTCGTTACGCAGAACAAGCACCTCAGCTAATGTCTCAATGTCCTGAGCATGTGTATAACTCCGAAATCCCTTCATGCAACTTGCCTAGTATAACAACCAGCTAGAGGAAGCTACCCCATGGTGCTTCTCTAAAGGAACATATACCTCACTAAGTGTTGAATGTATATGTTTGAAATCTATTGGTGATATGAGTGTACTACAAGACTCAAAGTTTGTGGCAGGAAGTACGTCTCTTGATATCCCTTGGCCGTACCTAAATTGTTGTATGACCGTATGAGGAGAGTAAATCATAACTTCTAACTCCAGTAAGTTGTCCTTTTGACCCTTGACATCAAGGATCGATGACAAACTCCCTAGAATGCACCATTGAAGGAGATGTGCATTGTTAAATGATACATTTTATTGATCCCCCAATGGGGGTCACGTGCCTCAGAAGGATAAGATCCATTGCAACTCTGATATCTTGTGATCTTTTCTACATATAGGCAGAATATGAACTCAGAGCAGTTATCTATTGTTGCTAGTAAGGATCGTTCAAAACTTTTCCCATTGCTAGACTATGCCCATGCATGGGGATGGTTCAAATTGGGATTTTTAGATGCAACCGGTAGAGAAAAATGCCTTCTAAACCTCTTACAAAAGAAGATTTGAAGGAAGAAAACATCTACATAACAATATATGACAAAACGACCCATAAACCTAGTCGCGACATGGTGGTATAGATTGAGCCCAAATAAAAGGGCTCAAGAGCAAACTCCCGCCCCTCAGTTGGGCATATCACCTATGGGAATAGTCTAGGGATAACCCCTTCCGCAGGCTTTCCAGGGAATACAAACATCGATAGCCACAAGGCAATGAACGTTGCAAGTTCGAACCTATATATATATATATATATATATATGATATCTTGAGTTAATATCACTGATAGAATGAGCATGATATGTGTTTAGAAAATAGAATAAGAGAAGATGAGCAAACTTACTCCCTATCACAACTAAGTCCCTTAGTAATGCATTGCTTCCCTAGCTTACATCTAAAGAAGTAACTGATCCATGATGAGAAACTATTTTTCTTCGATTTCTTGATGTCATGGTAGGCTCCCATCAGACTATCATACACTCTTGCATGCTCAGGTGAATGTAAGGAAGTAACAATGTTCGTGCTTCCAAAAGAAGGAAGTTTCAATGGGAGGAAAATGTCCTCTAATGTTGGGGTAAATCCACCCCATAACGTTATGAAGGTATGAGTCTGAATACTCTACCTAGATACTATTGCACACCATTTTGCTAGACCTTTTATCTTCCTAAAGGTATATTGCATAGACACAGTGATGACACTATAGATGTTAGCTTGCTTTAATAATGCTGCATGATCTTTATTCCTGACAATGTGTGACACCTATAAGGACCATTCAATGATGACTGGCTTGGGAAAATTGAAGTGAGTATTTGATAAAGGCAACCCTTTGCCTTCATTCTTGAAGTGTAGTACGGAAGAAACTTAGATGAAATTAATCGACTCTAGAGAAGCCTCTGCAGTAATGAAGCAGTGGCCACTTGCAAGTACAGGCACGTGTGACCCTTTGGTCTTTACATTCATCTAGATAGAATCACCCTTTATCACACTATTAGTTCAACTATCATGAGGAGATGGGGCTTTAGGTATACATTCTCCATGGTGAGCCAGTAGATCTTTTTGACAGATTAGGTCGGTTGATTAAGAAGGATTCATTATGAGTCCCTTGAATGTAGCAAAATGGGAGGCCTAATATGAATAGGCTTAAAGATCCGCAGGCTCGTATCAAGGCTAGAAGAGGCTGGGAGCTAGAACAACACAAGTCCATCCGTGGGCCAATGCCAGGGGTTGGGTGTCAAAGTGGCACAAGTCTATTTGTGGGCTTGTGTGAAGCTTAGTAGAGAATGGGAGAGCTTAGATAAGGAAGAAGCCCAATATGAAGCTCACAAATAAGAAAGTGAAGTTTTGTGAACCTGTAAGAAGATCAAAACCTATTAAATAGAACAATGATAAAAAAATATATAAAAAAGAGCAAAAAAGTATTTAAAATAAAGAAAAAAATCATAAAAGAAATTGAAGAAAATACAATGATAAGGGTATATAGATGAAAAAAAAAAACGAACAACATTTTTGTTAAAAAAAAATGCTTATGGCTTAATAACCAAAAAAAAAAAAAAAAACTACTTCCATGAAAACTCTAGGCTTAACATCTCTTATGTTAAGAGCTATAATGTATTTACCTGCTAAGAACCTACCAAGAATTCCATGGTTTGGTCTCGTTTTAGCATATATTAGGGATCATCAGTCTTTGGAACAAAACGTTTCAACACTTAGATGGCATGGATCTTGGATAACTACGATTATAGAAATGGCTTGAAAGGAATTCATTGTTCTCATGGATGAGATTGGTAATGAATTGATCCTTTAGAAGAAAAAGAGCGCATGGGAGAATAGAGAAGGATTTCATGGAATTAAATTGGTAATGTGGTATAATTGATGGATTGGGTTGAAATAATTTTAGCAATAAATATCATTTACTTGTCTAATTTAATTAAGCGGTGCTGAGAATTCAAAAAAAATAAAGAGCTTATTTATTAGGTTATGATCAGCCTATTTATTAGATTGTGATCAACCCACATGTCATGGCATTAAATTGGGCCAAAAGCCCAATTATTGAAATGACCTTTTACATTTTGCTCCATAACCAAAAACTCCTTTAATGAAGTCATAAAGGGAGTTTTGGCCATTTCATTAAGCATACCTCATCTTCAAATTTTTTGTAGAACACTGAAAAGAAGTTTGTACTTGGCCTCCAATCAACTTCACCCTAGAGATTTGCATCACTTACACTACAACATCTGCCCCATTTGCCTCTATGCTTTTGAGTTTAATTTAATACTTTTATTCAATTATTAAGCATTAAAAAAATAAGAAACAAGATGACCATCATAAAAAATGTGCACATGGAATAATGTAAGAAAATGAATCTCTCAACAATGATTAAAAAAAAAAAGTATAAGCCATATCAATTTGCTTAATGTTAATTCATCAATGCAATAGATGATTTAATTGTAAAAAGATCTTGAATTTTTTATTGTAAAATATCAAAATAGTTGACCATAAAAACTCTATTTAGATTTTAGGTTAAATAGAAAAGACTTTGTCTTTTTTTTTTTAATAGAATCGTATATGGTATATGACTTTTCTAAAATTTTTTATCATAAAACATCTATATAGATTTTGAGTTAAATAGAAAATCCATTATGTGTTATTTATATATATATATATTTTTTTTTTTGACAGAATCCTATATGGTATGATTTTCCTATTTTTTTCTTACTATAAATTCCAATTCAAATTATTGAGATTGAAGAATAGAGGGAGAGATTATTTTAAAAAATATGTAAGGTGTTTGAAGTTTTTTGAATGGAGTAGCTTTTATTTAAAACAAAAGAATAATAAGTTTTATTATAGATAATAAATAAATAAATTAAATAAATTTATCTATTGTTATTAAGTAAATCTCTTAATTTTTGTGGTAAAAAAAATGAAAACAATGGTAGTTACTTATTGAATATTTATGACAGTTTCTTTACCTTCTCTCTTCGTCCTTTTTATTCTTACTTCTCTCTCATCTCTCTTCTCCATAGTAACTACTTTTCATTTTATGGTGAGTAGTGGTGTTTTCTACCCCGTTTTATTTATTGTTGTAAAAATCAAATCTTTTATATTTTTGAAGACGCAGACGAGTGTGTCGCTTGCTAGTAAAGAATAAAGATACAAATAATATCTTCTTACTTTTACTTCAAGTTTTGATTTTTTTTGACACAAATGGAAATAATTTTCTTAATACTAGTAATAGATGAGAGAATTGTATGTTTACCCATCCACTAAATAAAAAAATTACAAAAATACAAATTACATCAAATTAATTACCCAAATACTGATGCAAAATCATATCTTTAAAATGACATTTAAATTTTTACATGTTAATCGCATTTGTCATTCATGTGTAAATATGAATCGCATGTTTAATAAGCAATTCACGCTAAATCGCCCTTTAAACAATCATTTGTTACACATGTAATTCATGTATGAATCGCTCACTGTAGATTTTTTGCTAAATCGTATCATGTTTATGTAATTCATAATTTATTAAGAAAAACATGAATGGGATAACTTACATGTGATTTTGCATTGGTATTTGTGTAGTTATTTTTATGTAATTTATATTTGTGCAATTTCTTTTTGAAAGATCGGTAGACATGTATTTCACTTAGTAATAGATTGATAAATAAATATAAATTTAATTATCGATTAGATTTAGATACAACTATAAAAGATATCGATATAAATTTTAAACTTTTCTTTATGTTTGTTTTTTTGATGTGTTTCATTTAGAGATGGAAATCTAATTAAAAGACGGCAAATAGCATTTAGAATTTCTGGAAGAGACCCATGTGGAAAAGCATGATGATGCTATTCTAAGTAACAGATTTAGTTGAGTAACCATGAATAAATTAAAAATATAACTATTAGATATGTCTAATATATTAGGGGGAAAAACCGGCTAGCTTAGGTGTTTTTGGAATGAATGGGATAGCCGCAAGAAATCATGCATACAAAGTTACTAACAATTCTTTTCTAATTTTTTCTCAGAAAATAAAATAAAATATTATAAATATAGGAAATTATATTTGGTATTAGAGATAGATTCTGCGAAGTCCTAGGAATAAGTATTAGTGAACTTCTATAGTCCTATTGATTAGGTCCTATTGATAGGATATGATGTGAACTGTTGGATAGTGGCGGGACCGATTCTATCAAAATAATATTGTTTCTTATTAATGTATACATCATTTAGTTCAATCTCATAATTTTTCAAAAAGCTAATATTATCTAAGCTATACATAAAATTGTTATATATATAATTTTAGGTAACTAAATCTCTCTTAATATCTTAGATTATATATGTATATATATACATAAGCAGACAAGACAACACACCTATGATCCCGTGATACATGTGTAAATAAAATAACCTAACATATATGATATGAAAAACCTTAGGTATATTAAACCTAAGACCCGACGTTCATCAAATGGATTTGAACCCCAAGGATTGTCTAAGAAACCTGGTGGAAAACCGCGACTCGTTGGTTGAGTAATCCTAAGAACCTTGATATAAGGATCTTGACCCTTTAGAAAATACCAACCAAGAACCTTGGTATAAAGGAGAACGCCACAATCGATGATGACAAACCAATTGATAAGTCAAAAGGGGTTGAACGCCACGGGAAACTCTCGATAAATTCATAAATAAGTTCTTTCTAGAACTCAAAGAGTAGAAACTCTCATATTTTCATTATCAAAGATATATGTCATATATGTTACATCTTATAGATTTATATAGGCTTTTAATTAGCCTAAAAACTAAGCTACAATAAATAAGGAAAAATAACCTATTAATGACTCATAGGAATATGTAAAAACAAACTTGACAATAAACAATGACTCCTAGAAATATGTAAAGACAAACTTGACAATTAAACAAGAAAATATGAAAAGACATAAAAAGAAATCCGAAAAGACATAGAAACTTAAATATCCCTAATAAATACAATAAATATACCTAAGAAAATAATAAATATCCTAAAAAGACATAAACTTATATATGATATGACGCCATCTGATTCTCATCAATATATATATAAATTAAATAGATAAGTACAAAAGCGATCACTTTGTGGTTCAACGGTGGAATATATTTATAAAGGAATGTTATAAGAAAAGCAATAAAAAGATAAGTACTAAGTATAATAGTATTGATTTTTATCAATGGCGATACATCTTATATGAAAGTAATGCTATTCAGAGATAATTTGCTTCATTGCAGATCTTGACGTAACCCTACAATAGTTTCATGTGAATCAAAATTAATAATTTAAATCACATTATACAGGTATGTACTAGTTCATTATATGATAAGTTATCACCTAGTGATAATGTCATTGAACTCATTGTACATTAAACATCAGATTTGTTGTTGGATCAAACCTTTGTAAGTCATTTGTCAGTGGATTTGTAGTTGTTGGTTTCTATGAATCATTGAAAAAGAAAAAATTAGATGCTTTTATATGCATACAATTTTACAAAAGCAATGTCCCAAAAAAAATCTTCCACTAAATTCATTAACATTTTTGAAAAATCTATTAAGTGAGTATGGTCATAGATAGTATTCATAAAATAATTATTACAAAAAGAGAGAACACGTATTTAACCGTTAATGTCATAGAAAAAAAAAATCCCTTTTCAATTAAAAAATAAGTTAAAAAGCGTAGAAAATTGTACCCATTGTACTTCAATTTCTTAATTTCATGTATGATCATAAAATAATTATTATAAAAAGAGAGAACACATTTTTAATAGTTAATGTGGTAGAAAAAAAATTCCTTTTCAACTAAAAAGTACGTTTAACAGTGTAGAAAATTGTTCCCATTGTACTTTAATTTCTTAATTTCACGTATGATCATTGAAATAACAAATATGCTACCAAGCTGAACAGAAAATTCCCTACAAAAAATGTAAACCGTGTCGGAGCATTATTTTGATATTATGCAAATAAATTATCATGAAGATTTATTTGAGATAAAAAATAATTAAAAAAATAAAAGTTAAACTTATATTAGAGAGCGCACAATGGGGAGTGATTGTAAATATCTTCAAGTTAGATTCAAACGTGAATAAATACATAGTGAGAATAACTTAAACATATCATCTTACATGATGAACGCTAATCCATCTTCTTTTTAATTCGCTTTGCAATATATTAAGTAAGTCGCAATAAGTTATTTTCTTTAACTTTTACTATGAAACACCAACTCGGTTTGAACATGTATTGAGAATAGAAAAGATTTAGAAATATTACTAATCACAAAACTGTAACTGGCAGCATTTCTGAATGGCTTGATTAAAAGTAATTACCTTATTCATAGGAAAAATAAGTTATTTTCTTTAATTGAATGAGCAGTTTTTACGGCAGCAGTTTCAAATAAAATGCTTTAATGTGACTCATTATATTCCAGATTCATATAGATAATATCTACAATCAGGAAAAAAGGGATATCGTAAACATAGTTGAAGATGGTTCAAATGGCAGCATTTATGAATGACTTGATTAAAATTAATTACCTAATCAATATATTTTCCAAGACTCTGGATGATTGGCTGTATTAAAACAATGCAATTAAAACAACGCAAATGACATAATAAAGAAATACTTTAAATCCCACACTTAAAGTTAAGAAATGAGCAAAGCAAGCGACACCAAAACTTGGTAATTGGAATTTGGAACTAACAAAACAAATGGAAAATATCTGCTTGTACCTATATATATATAACATCATGAATAGTCGCAGACAGAGGAGGTGCAGCCGTTCTGGAATTAACAAAACAAAAAGAAAATAAATGAAATAAAAGATTATCAAATAAAGTAAGAGTACAATTAAAATTACCACCGCAAACAGAGGAGGTGGGACCTTTCTGGAATTAACCAAAAAAAAAAAAAAAAGAAAAGGACCAAGACAACCAAATAAATGGAAACAAAAGATAAAAAATGTCTATTTCACAAAGTACAAGTATAATTAAATTTACCACCGTGAGCTGGGATGTTTGTGGAACCAACAAAACCAGAAGAAAAAAAAAAAAAAAAAATTATAAGTGCAGAAGATACACAACCTAACAGGCTAGCAGTTTCAACAGTCATAGAACATGTAGAGGCATGATGTAAATTACCGAGGGTTATTTTCGTTAAATCATTAATTAAAGATTATTTACAATAAAGACACAAAACAATGTCTTTTTTCTTTAATAATATAAATAGATATATATATATCTGCATCTGGCGATTATTAGGGTTTGTCAAGAATATACTTATAAAATTCACGTGCAATTGGCTAGGGTTTTGATCTTCATGGAGAAAGGCTCTCTACATGTAACACAGTATGCAAGAAAAGACGGTGATGAAATAGAAAAGATGAAGCTTGTTAGATATAACTCTAACCCAATTCATCTCCCTCTAGATATCATATTTGAAATACTCGCAAGGCTTCCAGTAAAATCACTCTTAAGATTCAAATGTGTATCCACCCTTTGGTTCTCCATAATCACTAGTCGTGATTTTATCGATTTTCATAGATTTCAATCTCAAGCACATCCAAAACTCTTGTTGACTTATGTTCCCATTCTAAGATCCTCGGATCGTATTAGATGTCCCCATAATCCGATCACTTCTGTTTATTTTATTCTATTGCCCCAATCGGTCCATGGCTTAATTTGTTATAACATGGGCTCTAATCTTATAATATCTAACCCTAGTACTAAAGAGCACATTTCCATTGATTGCCCCCGACCCTGTGTTGCATCATATCTCGGATATGATCCTATTGATAACAATTATAAAATTTTATGCAGACCAACCTGCATGGTTGAAAGCAGCAACAACAAGTCTTTCAAATATTTTGTACGTACTCTGGGTGAAAAAACGTGGAGAAGTTTTACTATTGCTTTGCCTAATCATCTCCCAGGATACGATGCAATTTGCGTTAAGGGTACCATATATTATAAATCTTTGGATTGCCTTGTTTGTTCTTCTGGAAATTGTCTTACCGCTTTTGAAATTCGATCGGAAACATTTCATATGATCCCCATCCCTCGTTATAAAGTAGAAAGAGCTGCTGGATTTTTTGGCTCTACCTTGGTGGAATTGGAGGGTTGTCTTGCTGTTATAACCAGATTCAAGGATCCCTATCCTGGCATTCGTATCATGACTTTGGAAGATCCTAGTAATGATGTCTGGAGATGTAGAGATTGTAGAATTCCAGAGAGTTGGATCCACTTTGAGATGTTTAGTGGTCTTAAGGATGATGAGTTATTTTTTGCTTCAAGGTTTGAAGAAACGGGATGTTTGATTTGTTACAATATCAACACTAGCGATTTTTACAATGTCAAGACTAGCGATGTGAAGAAATTCGAAATTGAAGGCTTGTCCTCAAATATCCTTCAAGGGAGAGTCTCCGTTTATATGGAAACTCTTGAGCCACTTAAATAGAAGCTAGATTTATTTATTAGTGTCTTGGGTAGTTTAATATCTTTTGATGTCTTTTAATTGAAGTTACTAGCTATTAGAAAGAAATTTTTGTTTTGATGTTACGTCATTGTTATGTCATACCTTTGAATCTACAAGGATTTATTTATAGTTGTGCATCAAGTGATTTTCGGCCTGTTGATGTTTTCTGTATAAATATATTAAATAGACGGTACACACCATGCATATATACATATGTACTTATCAATTATATTTAACTTATGGATGAAGTAGTAGGTATTTTCTAAAGGTGGATTAATTTTTGCTGTGCCAATGCTCAATGATGTCGCAAATCAGTCATGATCAAACATGGTAGTTCCAATAAGAAATATTTGTATTTTGTTATCTAATTTGCTTATGTGTCATATTTTGAGATGGCAAACATTCGTAACTACCACCATAAGAAAACACAATTTTTAGGTTTTTATAGGTAAATACAAAACGATCAATTTTAAGACATAGAAAAACCCTGATATTTTTGCAATTTTCCATATAATATTAATAATTGTAAGTGGCTGAGGATGAGAAAACGACTCTAGTAGTTTTAATAAATTGCCTTTAAAAAAAAAGTAATAATAATTACTTATGCACAGATTTTATAATAAAAAAATAGTGAGAACATCATTCAAATTTGAAAATTTGCTTGTTTTTGCGTATAATTTGAGGATTAAAGATGGTTGTACTAATTGTAACATTTGTACTCACCATTTCTATCTACAAAGAGATTAAAATCACGCTTATATTTATGTGGTTATGTTGTATACATTGTATCGCTAATTATTGTTCATCTGGAGAAACATTAAAATACTCCGTGATGTTTATGGAAGTGAGAAATTATTTGATCCAAAGACCATTGGTGAAGAACAAAAGTATTATATGGTTTGTTACAATCTCAAGACTAATAAAAGTGAGCTAATTTGGATTATCGAATTTTTATCTATATTAAATCCGTATTGATTCAGTATCAACATCGATTCAGTATCAGTTCGATTTAATCAGTTTATGAGTAAAACTACTAATTTTTTCTTGATATCATATCTGTATCAGTTCAATATTTGTTCAACATCTGTTTGATTTAAAAATGATGTCAAAACGATACCAAAATATAAATCAAGCATTTGTGACAACTATTTTACCTTCCGTTGTTTCACTTATTAGAAGGGCTCTAAAATGTTATAAGGAAATCAATTTGTACCTCTTCACATCTCTCAAATCCCATCTGATCTTGAGAAAATGTTGCAGATCCAATTTTAAGAAATACCTTTAAAAAGTAGAAGTTCCTGCTATAGATGTTTCATTCGTTAATAATATATACATAGATGATTTTACTGCAATTACTTAAATTTCGTTAACATTCGTAGTTGGAAGTTGGCCAAAGATGAAGAAAATGACTAAAGAGTTGTTTGACAACGTAAAAATTGTTTCGAAAGTTTTGTTAAGGTTATAGTGTCATTTTGAGATAAAAATTTCAATCTACTGCCCGTCAATAATCTCAAGTTACAAAGTAAAGTTTCGATCATGACCATGAAGGCAATAAGCTTTCGTGTTAGCCAAATCATTAGCCATCGGATTGAGATTTAGGTACGATACAAATTTTCATGTTGAAAAAAAAAATAAAATAAAATATTTACTTATGCAAAGTTACAAAAAAGACGAAGAGATCACGCTAATTTGGTTGTATTTTTTGCATAATCTCGAGGACCGAATATTGTTGAACCGATTCTGACATTTGTACTCCCCATTTCAATCTGCAAAGAGAGAGAACAAGATCACTTTTAGATGATTATGATGCATCTATGCTGCCATATCCATATGCAATAGAACAAATTACACGTACAATAATTCCAATCTGTTTAGAATGTTCTTTTTGCTACATATTATTCGCATGTATTCTAAGTTTAATCTGTGTTTATTTGAAATATGATGTTTCTGAAATTAACTTATCCAAATTTGATCAAATTCCGTCATTCTTGCCATTTAGGTGAATTGTGTAATCTGTACTTTCTGCTTTATAAATTAAGAAGATGACTAGAAACTAAACTGGGCTGTAAGGACTCCATACTTTCCAAGCTAGACTGTCCAGGCATATCATTAGACCCACCATAAGACAGCTTAAACTTAAGGTAGAGGATACAAAAGCCTAGTTTTATATGGGTTATTTGAGTGTTCTGTTTTGTGTGAGGAGCATGTACCTAGATATAATTTCATCCTTTTTGGTAATTTGTTATGGCAAACATCCTGTTCGAAACCCAGTTCAAAAAAAGATACCAAAAGGATAAAAATATAAAGACGATACCATTTCATCAAATAACATTTCATCAACCAGATGACCAAACGCATCACTTACTGCTTGCTCAAAATCGCTTGACATGCCCATGGACAACTCACATTGCTCCTCAGTCATTCCGAGTGCCTTGCAGATCTTCATTCTACATTGTGCGAGTGTCTGGTCCAACAAACATGCAACAAAGTGAACTGATGCAACATCATTAGCACGCATAGAGGAATTAACAACCGTTTATGACATTTCTAAACTATGAAAGAATATTACCCTAAAATTTTCGGGTGTTGATGAGTAATCTGGCATTCCTATTGTCATCAATCCAGAGAATTTCAAATTGGGACAGCTAATTTTTACATGCTTTGCAAGTTCCACACAATCGATGGCTCAACACCAGATTTTGCTACAAGTGTGGTCAACAACATCTATCAATGAAGGTATTGTATACAAAAGATCATCTGAGCTCCTAAGAATCACTGCATATTTTGGTAAGATAATTGCCAGCAGCCTGGAAGAATCACTTAAAAGTAACATCTAGTAAAGCTAAAATCCAACTACCAGTCCTAAGTCATTTGAAATCGCTGATTGCAATGGATGCCATTTGCAAAAGAAAATAATCCCAAGCTTAATTTTTGTATTTAACTGTAAACTTTCGCTGCATGTGATGCAAGATTCATCAAAGAACTTGCTCGTGAAATGATATAATCATCAATGGAGGATCCGGTTGTTGTATACATAATTTTACAGGATAGAAAAGAGCCCATGTACCAGCTTCAGATAACACCAAAGACTGATAAATGGTAGATAGTAAAAACAATTACCATGCCTGTAAGAGATTAAGAGACACAAATGTAAAGAGCACCATACATCCAAGCTTCAAGCAATGTTAAAGATAGGAATTCAAATACAACTCCTTTGAAGTCACAATGATCAATACTCACATGCTTCTCCACTTGTATTCACCTGCACTAAAACCTTCAATGGATTTCTTCCAAGGCTAGAAACTGCACGATCCAGATGATTTGCAACCTGTGAAACATAAGTCCCATTGTACTGTTGCTCCAAAAAAGTAAAAAAAAAAAATTGAGGCAAATAGGAAAGAGTACAACTTAGACACAAATGTGACCAACAAAAAGAAACTATCATGGCAAGTCTCACCACTAGACAGAAGAAATAACGCACATCTCTTTTATCATTCATGAATCTCTCTTTTATTTTAGCTTTCTTGAATATCAATATGGTCAACAAAATTTCATGCAAGTTTGGCTTATACACATATGAAAGGGAAAACGGACTCTGCTTTTACCTTCTCATTATCCACGCCCTCAAACATGCTCAAGTTTGACTAGCTGAGAAAAGAGAACGACAAGGTTGTGTCACAAAAAGAAAGCGAAAAATGCTGAACATATACAGAGGCTAGTAACAAGAAGCAAGTAGCACATCAATTAGTGTCACAACCCAAGAGCAGTTGAATGTTCACAGTGTAAGGTCTTTTTAACTTAATATCCCAGTAACATATCCTGCTTCCATATTAGCAAGAAGGAAAGGTAATCTGGTCTAATAACAATGTCAAAGAAAAAGGACAAGGACTTCCCATGGAGATTAATGCCAATCCCTTTTTTTTTTTTTAATAAATTCTATAAAGCCATTAAAAGGAATGTGAGCCAAATTTGTTGTCAATGCTGACCACAGCACTACTACTGCCACCACCAGCCACATTTTCCAATGGCCAACCTTGTTTGAGAAATACTCTTTTATCTTTCATCTATCAATGGACTTGCTACCTCAATGAGCATCTAAAACAAGTTAATAACATGTGCTTTGATGCACAATATCTAGAAAAATTCCAGCAGAGAAATCTTCAAATATAGAACAGAGAAAGTCAACAAATGCACATCCATATGAGAAGCAGCACCAATCCAGTTTCTCAAAAGTGTGGCTAAACTTCAACCACACCTCCATTGGCAAAAATCTGACAAAACCCCACTTTTCTACATCATATCAATATATTATCGTTGATATGCATCAATTTATAAACCAAACAAGAGTATCTATAAAGAACTCCTCATAGCCATTTTCGTTTGAATTCATAATAATGATAGACAGACTATTGAAGCACGAGGAGATGTAAAGATATGTTATAGCAAAACATGATAGAAGTATATACTGGAATGAGAAATAGCATTAGTTCGATCATCTCAATCGTCTAATTGTTATTTTCATTCTTTTAGAGACAAGAACATACTTGAACCGCATCAAACATAGTATAGTTCAGGAACTACTGGACAAGAATTGAACATACATAAAAGCATTTTAACTTTGTTGCTCTGCAAATGCCCAACGAAATGCCACTCTATATCCTCAGGAAGCTGCACAATTTCACAACACATTTTCTCAAAAACACAACTAATCTTAAAATCAACCAAAACAAATAAAAAAACTAGCCACTTACAAATATTGTCACAGCTCTTTTTTTCTAGGTACCTTAATTCTAGCAAAATATGTAATTAGGTATGAACTTTGAAATTGCTTGAGAATTTGATGGAGGTATTGTTTGGTGATCAATTTTAAAATTCAGATATTAAATTGATAGATTTTACGGTTTATGTATTTAATTATATATTTTTTCAAAGTAATGTACTATTCGTGACATTATTATTATTATTTTTTTTGTTACAACAACTATTACAGCTATTGAGGAATCGAAACTATTGCAACAGTTGAGAGATGAATGAAATATGAAATTTTTACATTTAGTTATCATCGGACTATTAAAATAAGTATAAAAATTAATACAATAATATTTTGATAGTATATAAATCTGAGCCGGATATCTTACAAACTGGCTCCAAACAAAATGGAAGAGATCATAGAATTTTGCAAGAAATATACCTGAGGAGCTTTTTCGATGATCTCTTGTACATAATTTTCGCCGAAGCAACGGTGACCGGCGTCATATACTTCACGAATCAAAGAGACGGGCTTGGTTTTGGATACAGCCACCACGCGCACGCGCTCATGTTGCGTGCCGGCACGTTCTGCCGCCTGCCTAACTCGGAGCATGACGGAACGAAGTGCCGTTACAGCGAAACCTTCGACCGCTGGTACAGCCATTTTTGGTTCCGCGGATACTGAGGAGGTCTGCTTTCCAGGGTCGGTCTCATTCTGGCGGGTGGAGTCAGCTGAGTTTTATGGGTGGTCGGGAGTTTTCCATTTGTTAAGTCACATTTCATGTTTGTTTACCTTTTTTTTTTTATAATTTTTTTTGTTTCGCCATCGATTGCCAGTTTGCCACATATATTAATTTGGAAATATAATGATTAATTGGCACTTTAAATGTATAAATTTTTTAGGATGTCTAATTAAATTTTAAAAATACCAAAAAGAATATATTAATATAGAATATGATGATTAATTGGTGCTTAAAAGTATAATTCTTTTAGATGTCTAATTAATGTTTAAAAATACCAAAAAGAATAAAGAGAGTTCATTAGAATAAATATTGTCTTTAGATTTTTTTCCCCTTTCAAAAAAGATTTGGATCTGATTTATTTTATTTAAGAGATCTTGAGAAGAGATTTGAATCTTGTACCTTTTATTTGAGATATCTCGATAAATACCATTCAGTTATAAGGTTTTAGATCCTTGAATTACCATGGTTAATGTAGTTTTTTCTGTTGCAGTGCTGAGTGCTCTAAAATATGTAATGTGGATTATATGAAATTGTAATTGCATCCACTTTTAGTGGTAGTTTGCCATGAGTTAGTATATGGGGTTGGAGGAAAAATGGCCCGGTGATAAAATTGCTTGAGCAAGCCCATCAAGCATTTTATCTAAAACCAATACTAGTTTTATAATTTTATTTTGTACCGTATTTCTTTTATATATACAAACATATACCCTCCTCTCTTATTTCATATTTTAGTATGGCCAATCACTAGTAAAAATTGATAATGGATCTCACTCTTGTTATTTCATCCAATTTATTTGCAATAGGTAACTCAATTTGTTTCCCCAATTTCAACGTTGAGGCTAAAAATAGTAGCAAAACGGTCGAATTATAAGAACTTCAACTTAGTAAGTTATTAGTTACCAGAAAAGAAAAACTTAGTAAGTTATTGATTAACACACTTACTATTGCTTGAGGCTTTATTGGTAATTTTCCCTTTTTTTTCTTTTTTCTCTCCTTATGTTCTTTCCTTGCAGCCTTGATGGCTTATTCGATCCTCTTAGCTTTTAAGTCTTGGTTACAATGGTTCGACCAATCTCTAATACTGATTTGTATAGTACTAGCTAATGTTAGAAAACTGTGCTTAGTAAAATAAAATAATTTGAAGATGATTGAAAGTTTGGTTTTATAAGACAAAACGAATAAATAGTAAATTTAGAGGTATAAATGGATTTTCTTTCCTTAGGAGGTTTAGCCCTACACTAAGTATGCTATGAGAGTTTGAATATGAAATTCTTCTAGGATACAACTAATTCTTGGTCGTTGCATATAACGGAAATTCAAGTACCAAACCTCACTTTTGAATTCATATGAAATGTTTAAATTTTGTTGTTGTTTTAAGAAGGAGAGAATACATAAAAGAATAAATAAATAAATTAGTGCAAATTTTTTTTAAAAAATGAAATGATCTAGGTTCAAAGTTTATTTAATTTCCATGAGTTTATTTATTTATCTTAATTGTTGAATTGCATGAGCATGGTGATTATGATAGTTGTGTTGCTAATAGTCTAAATGTATTATTTTGCATATATATATTGAAATTAATACCTTTGTTTTATATGTATTAATATGTGTGTGTAGTAAAATTATTAATTATGTCTTTTATACATTAAGGTGTTAGTTAAGTTAGATTTATAAAATCAACCTTGGTTTTCACAAGATTAGTGATAGAATTTTATTTCCTTAGTTAAGTTAGCATTTATGCCCCAAATGAAGCCCAAATAAGACTCAAATTCACCCAAATTGCAAATTAAAGTTATATATGCCTTAAAGGGCAAATTTGGAATACGTTTAAAGCTAAATTTTGCTTAATTAACCTACTTTTAGAGGCAGCCATTGTTTTATCCGAATTTTACTTTTTCTTTCTATCTTTTCTTCTTCTTCTTTCAATCCAAATTCCAAGTTCAAGTTAAGATCAATAGCAAGCTTAAAAAATCAAAGTTCTTTCCAAGGCAAGGCATTTACATGTAAGTTGATTTAAGTGTGGCTTATGCTTTGTTTTCATTTCTTGTTGTAGCTTTGTAAAAGCTTGGATGAAATGAGATTAGTGTTATCTAAATTGCTTATTCATGTATTCAGATGAGCTAGGAATGTGTTTTGTGAGTGTGTGAGTTTGTGCATGTATTGTAGAAGTGATATTAAGTGTTGGGAGGATGTGAAGAGGATTTGTGTAGGAAAATTTAGAATGGATGGAAGTGAAATTGGAAGTGTTTAAATGTGTTGATTTCATGTTTTGAGTGGCTAAGTTTGAGTAGTGTAGATGGGAGTGTGTATATGGGGTTGAAAATGTAGTTGAAGAAGGTTTGAAAGTGTAATAGGATAGAATTTTCGAAATGGAAAAACAGGGGATTTGTGTTCTGTTGTATAGGCCTGTTTTTAAACGTACGCTGGCATCTAGGGATTCTACGTCGCCGGCCTACAGGCGGTATTGGAAGCCCACATAATCAAATTTCTTAAGGCCGACTGAACACCGCCGGCTTTCGCTAGAAAAGTCAGCCAGCGTTCATCCTTTCATATTGTACGTCGGCTACTGGGAATCAAAGCCGCCGGCGTATGTGTTAAAGATGCTCGCGTATCTGGGTAAACGAACGGCTTGCACCTTTCTGGACATTTTGAAAAATTTTGGATTTTGCATTCTACACCGGCTCAAAGCCGCCGGCGTAAGATGAAAGGCAGCCGACGTACCCTTGAGCGCTACCAGCGTTGGCAGTGTTGTTTTCCATAGTATTGACCGCCGGTGTTGAGTACTGGCTCAAAGCCGCCGACGTTGAGTACCGGCGTATCCCCTGCGCTTTTGAATTTTAAAAACTTTTTCTAAAATTTTCCGAAGTTTGTTATTTGATCAAATAAGTATTTATTAAGCGATTTAGGATATAATAGAATGATTAAATGCTTATTTATGACTTTGTATTCAATTATTTGAATTTCTTTGATTTATTTGTGATATATAGATATAATATGTATGTATAATTGTGAGAGTGAAATCTATATTTATTGATTTATTAATTATTGTGATATTCCTATTTTAGTTAAGGATTCTTCGGTTAGTTCTTCACCGAGAGATCTTAGTTATATACTAACGGGTTCAGGTACGCAATAACTTGTTTGATGATTGCTAGGAATAGGCATTCCTAATATGATTTAAATTGATTTGACTTAATATTTGAATGAATTGGATGTCTATTACGCTGTTTAATCTGGTCCGAGGAGCAACAAACCTGTCATGATGCAATGACATGTTAGTTAGGCGCTTAACCAAGTCATGATGCAATGACTTTACCATGATGCAATGGTACGCTATGATGCAATAGTGATTCTTTTGGTTAAGTGGGTAGCCGATAGGGGGAATAGTATCTGAGTAACGTTTGCTTAAACTTAGGGGGAAATACTATGATTTAGTTTAAAGTTTATGGGAACTTGTGAACTAGGCTCATGTTATGGGCTGAGTTTAAGTAGAGTCGGGCAACGGCTTTTAAACTCTAAATGAAGCTATTATCTTCATGAAATAGATATAGAAGATATAAGTATTCAGACTGCTTATATCAACCTCCTGAGCAACTGCTGTTACTCAGGATCCTTGAATTCCCAAAGCATGACCCGGGGTTTGAATACCCTCTTGTTGATTTGTGAAAGAAAGTGTAATAAAGATAATCACCTGTCTAATGATGCATTACATTGACTTGACAATTTGTTTTTGCATTTGTTATTGTGTACTGGGCCTCTAGCTCACTTTTGCTGCTTTGCAGGTATTGGAGACGAATTTTATGATGATTTGGGCTATGGGTCCGATTTCGAGAGATTTCTGGATGAGTAAGGCGAATAGGATCCTATCACCCTGGACTTTTGGAAAGAATTTTTGCTAAGGAAAAAGTTATGTATAGAAGGCTTGTTAGTTAAGCCTATTTGTTGTAAAGACCTTAAGATCCTCTAGGGTCCTTTTGTTTAAGCAAACATGTAATTTTTGTAGTGTCTTGTATTGACACTAAACAGTGATTATATGATGTAAATGTATGTATAGATTGCTTTTGTTAGCAATCTTGTTTTGTTTAAAAGTTCTTTATAAAGTTATAGTGATTTTGATCAAACAATATTCATAAACTATTAGATTTAGGACAACCTTACATATAATGTGAAAATGTTATATGTGGTTGGGGACTTGGTACTCTAAGTCTCGGGATTTAGAGGGTCGGGTCTTTACAAAAAACATAGAAATAACACATCTTATACGTTTGAGCAAAATTGAAAGAATATGACTCTTCGCAGGAGTCATGGCTTTTAAGATTTGGATCATACCCATTAGATTTAATTTAGATTAGTGTATAACCGACGTAAACCATAATCATAATAGACGTGACCTAAACGCATGAAACACTTTAAAGATTCAATCAAAAGTTGCAACTCTTTAAATTTGGAATTCTGGTAGGCCAATTGTTTGTACTTTTAACTTTTAGTAATTTAGTGTCTTATCTTTAAATTTTAGCAAATTAGTGCTTTTACTATCAAAGTTATTAGTTACCGGAAAAAAAAAAAAACCTTAGTAAGTTATTGATCAAAACACTTACTGTTCCTTGAGGCTTCATTGGTATTTTTTCCTTTTTTCTTTTTCCTTGTATGTTCTTTCCTTGCAGTTTTGATGGCTTATTCGATCCTCTTTAACTTTTAAGTCTCGATTACAGTGGTTCGACCAAGCTCTAGTACTGATTTGTATAGTACTAGCTAATTTTAGAAAAATGTGCTTAGTGAAATAAAATAATTTGAAGATGATTGAAAGTTTGGTTTTATAAGACAAAACAAATAAATAGTACACTTAGAGGTATAAATGGGTTTGCTTTCTTGAGGGGGTTTAGCCCTATACTAAGTATGCTATGAGGGATTGAATACAAAATTCCTTTAGGATACAACTAATTCTTGGTCGTTGGATATAACGGAAATTCAAGTACTAAACCTCACTTTTGAATTCTTATGAAATGTTTAAATTTTGTTGTTGCTTTAAGAAAGAGAGAATACATAAAAAGATAAATAAATTAGTGCAAAAGTTTTTGTAAAAACATAAAAATAAAACATTTTATATGTTTGAACAAAATTGAAAGAATATGACTCTTCGCAGGAGTCATGGCTTTTAAGATTTGGATCATACCCATTAGATTTAATTTAGATTATTTTATAACTGACTTAAACCATAATCATGAATAGATGTGACCTAAACGCATGAATCACTTTAAAGATTCAAAAGTTGCAACTCTTTAAATTTGAAATTATGGCAGACTAATTGTCTGTATTTTTCACTTTTAGTAATTTAGTATCTTATATTTAAATTTTACCAAATCAGTGCTTTTACTATCAAAGTATGTGCAATTAAGTATTTTTATTAAATAATATTTGATAGACATTTATTTTTTGACAAGATAATGACAGACCAAGTGCTTGTACTTTCAATTTTTGGCAACTTCTGGCAATTTAGTGCAACATCTTTTGATTTTAGTAATTTTTTGCAAAATGTATGCCATTATACTATCATTAAAATAAATATCCATCAAATATTATTTAAAGAAGACACTGTATCGCATATATTTTGGAAGTATGATAACTAATTTGCTAAAATCTAAAGATGAGAACTAAATTACCAAAAATTGAAAGTGTAAGATGTTGAACCATGTGGAGGCTACGATCTTGTTTTGATAAGAAAATGCATTGCACAAATACTTCACAACTTAGTTAAGTTACATTTAATAAACAAAACTTGTTTTTAATATGTTTGGGCTTTATTGTGCATATCTGTTTTTGTGTTTGTTTTGTTTTGTGTTTTTGGGCAGTATGTGCAAAGGAAGCACACTGGCTCACCAGTATAGAATGGATTGGCTTGCTAGTACAAATTGATGACGCGCAATTCTCAAATAGAGGTGGTCAAAGGAAAGACCATAGGCACGAATTGTGGATCGGCTCGCTGGTGCATGGAAAAGTAGCCGTTGGGATTTTCTGTAGTCGACTACTGGAGGCTTTTTTTTTTTTTTTGCGACAACTAGCTTGTTTTTTGTGCAATGGTTAACTTGTTTTGTGTGATTATAAATAAAATTGTTAGGATGTTTTTATGTAAGAGAATGAAACTTAATTTGCATAGATTATGTCAAAATACTCTATCAAATTTGTTTTTAGATTAGTTGAATGAAAACGTGATTAGTGCCATAATGAGATTTGGGACTAAATATTGTAAGACACTAATCACATGTTTGTTTGTAGTTTGTTTGTGAGTTTTTTAGTGAAGTCCTCATATATTTGAGGCTATAGGTGAAGTCCTACAAGTTGTAGGCATTTAAGTGAAATCCTCTTTGTGAGGCAAATGTGAAATTCTCATGTATTGAGGCATTGAGTGAAGTCTTCATTTGTGAGACAATGTGAAGTCCTATTTGTAGTAGGCATTATGAAGTCCTCATTGTGAGACATTTGTCGAAGTCCTCTTGTTGAGGCATTGATTGTTTAAATGGATATTGTGAAGTCCTCCTTGAGTGAAGCATTATGGATCGTGGATCGTGGAGATAAGGGGGTAGGCCAAACTTCATGTTAAATATCAGTGTGATCTTCTCTTTCCTTTATTTATTTATTATTATTGTAATAATTACATAAATTGGGCATAATTGGTAAAAGAGACAATGGTTCATTAAGTGAAATTAAAATCGATTTAGAAACCCATCTTGTAACTTCCGCACATGTGTAAAAGCCTAGTCGCCTTTATTTATTTTCTTCCAGCATAGGACTTGCCATTGTCCTCTTTAAATTTTAACACTAGAATAATTATGCAGTTTCAACAGGTAGGATCGATTTAAATAGGTCTGGATCATCTTGAATTGATAAGTACAAGTATTTCAAATCATTTCAAACTAGGTTGGATCATCTTGCACTAATAGGCAAAAGTAGGGTAGCAAACGAGTCGAGTTACTCGTGCTTGTCTTGTTTTAAGCTCAGCTTTGCTCAAGCTTGATAAATAAACTAGCTAATCTCAAGCTTTTATACCAGGCTCATTTAGGCTCGCAAGTATGTTCACAAGCTCTATATATATATATAAATATTACTTTTTGTATACTATAATAATTATAACATCTTAATTTATATATAAATTTGTAATTAATTTATGTATTATCACATGTAAATTATTAGTATTAATTTATTAATTTATATGATCAAAGAGTAATTATTATTTATATTTAATTTTCAAAATAATAATAAAACTTGCTAGCAAATATAAAATTTTAATGAAGAACGACTTTTATAGGTACTAAGAAATGAGTTGCTTTCTCAATTTTTCCATATGTGACACAAAAGTGTTTGGAGTTACCCTTGTCACATATTTCTTGTCTTACATTACTTATTTAAGAAGAGCATATGTGCTTTTTCCTCTATAAAAGATGGACTCTTCCCTAATTTGCATTAGCTTAGTGTCATGACTTATGTCGTATGCATTTAATGGCGTGCCAATGTTGCTATATGGTTCAACCATTTGCGTTGTATCATTAGCTAGTTATCTTTTTATTTGGAGTGTTCCTATATGGACTTTGTGTAAGTATAAAATTACTTGACACTAGCCCCACATTGTTTATATGACAATTCTATATCCAAACCATCATCTATAAGAGATTCATGAGCTTTCTTTGGGAGAAAAGCTACACATGCTTAGGGCCATTATTTTTTAGGTTTGCATGTGAGCTTCTCTCTCTTGAAAAGTCAAATATAGTTTGTTTTTTCTTTTCCTTTTTTTTTAAACTCATTTGGTTTGTTAACAAACCTCTTAACAAGCCAGCCTGAGCTTGGTTTTTCTTATTAAGCTTAAGCCGATGCTATATTTTTTTAGGTTCAACTCATCTTACGCCTTTAGTTATATGTATTTTAGATCATTTCAAATTAGTCCAGATCATCTTACATTTATCACATTATGTTTTGATTGTGTTCATTCATGTATGTGATAATCTGAATCTTTTCACAAAAGGTCCAAACCTTTCATATAAACTTCATAAAATTTCTTTTGTTTACTCATGTTTAACATGGGTACCACTTTCGTTGAGCATAGAGTTTTCCAAACATAAAATTTATCATTTAATTCACATAATTGGTAATCATTTTTTTTTTTAGCTAGAACATAATTGGTAATCTATTTCTACGATCCTCACTAGATTGCTGATAATGTAAACATACAAGCACCTTCATGATTATGCATAGGAAATGGTATTGTTAGATGTAACGACCTTGCCTCGAGTAAGTACGGCGTAATAATTACACCACACATATCACCTAAGGTATACCATTACTAAGTGGGTTTCCAATTAAGTTTTAAATTGAGAAATCATTATTAATTTTTTTTGAAAATTTCAGTAGAATATAGTCTATTTTTCCATGATTCGGGTTTGTTGGAACCTATACAATTTAACTTGTTTAGGAAATAAATTTCATAAAATACTCATTTATAAATTTTTGCCCATAGAGTCTATCAAAAGAGCATAACTTAAGTTGACAACATTTGGAAAGAGAGACCAATCTCATAATAAAATAGTTGACAATTATTTAAATATAATCATCTAACTATACAAAATTAATGAATTTACAACAATGCTCTTTTTGAATTACATATAAAATTAGTATCTTGTATCACGCTATCTATCCGAAATATCCCTTCAAGTTTGCATCCCAATGGGTCATCATCATAACTTGAAGTGTTAAAGAATGAACTGCGAAGCCTATTATATAGTAAAACAAGCACATACAAGCATGTCACACGTTCCTATTTTAATACAACAACTACATATTAAGTTATTGACTTTAAAGTCACAAACAAAGTATCTCCAATGTCCTAAAAACACCAATACACACAAAAGTACTCATGACTCCTACCAAACAATAAGGGGTAAGGTTCCTTCAATGGATCACATATTGAAGAGGGGGTTTTGACAAGTCGCCAGAACATGCTAGCAAAGAAAACAAATAACTAGTCTCCTTTAAATCATCCCCTTATAGGCATCATCAATGAGCATAGTCTATTATAACACCTTATATAGGGTTTCATTATACCTTTTAACTTGTTACAACTTTGTGCCTGCTCCTAGTTGACAGCCCGATCTCAAGAACTCCCTATAGATTACCCACTGAGCCTAACCACAACACTCCATGTAATATATAAATTTTTTGAGGACCAATCTATTTTATTCAAGTTCTTTCATTTTAGAGTTTTATCTGCTATTTATTATCTTAAACATATATTATTTTTATTTGTCTATTTGGACATTAACAAGTTTTGAGGGTTCTTTAAATTTCATATAAGGACATTAAAATATGATTACTTTGCTTTGTAAATTATAGATAAATGTTGAAATAAATCAATAGAAAAATGAATAGATAGAATTTGTCATTGAATGATACATAGGTTCCTTATAATAAATAAACTTAGAAATAAAATGAAGAGTTTTTTAAAGGCTTGAGGTCTATAAGAGCTTGCATGATTGAAATGATCCAAACACCAATCATAAGAAATCAAAATCAAATCAAGTTATAAAATCCAATTTAGTTCATTTACGAATTTAAACTGCTAAAATTTTCAAAATTCCTAAATTAGCCATAAACCGAAAACCTAAATTTTGATAATTCCAAAAAAAAAAATATCGAATGCCGAAATAAATCAAACTATAATTTAATAATAGTTTGTTAAATGAAAGGTTTCATAAGAATAATCAAAACAATGTCATTAGGAGATTGGATTTTGCAAAATTATGATTTTACCTTAAATCTAGAACTTATGTGAAATAAACATTCAAAATTGTAGTTAAATTAGAATTATTTGGATATTGAAATTATTATCAGCCCAAGAGGTTAAATAAAAGCCCTAAATTGTTAAAAACTAATATTTAGAGCGCACAAGATTTGGCCATGTGACAAAACCTTAAAGGAGGTCTATTTTCCCTGTTTTAAAACCCTAATTTTCCCTTTTCTTTTCCCTATAAATATTGGCAAGGTTCTCTAAAACCCTAACCCCATCCTAGTGTTAAATAAGTGAAACTAGCAAAGTATAGCATTAACTAACTCATTTGATGTCTTTTACATGAGAAAAATGGAGAGGATGAAATAGTGTTAGAAGAGAAAGAAGACTCACCACCACAAGAAAATTCATATCAAGGTGAGCATGACATTTTAAGATGTTGTAATGCGAGTATTTTAGCATCTTAAGTATGAAATTGACTTGAGTGAGCTGATACATGTTTGGAGTGTCAAGAAATCAAGTTTTATATTGATTTTAGAGTCTTAAATTCCATTCTCAATAGATGCAAGTGAAAACTATCATTTAGAGTGAGGTAAGACATCGAAACTAACTTATTTTAATGAGATTATGATGGTTTTGGAGTTAGGTCTACTATGGTAGTGATAAATAATGTTTTGGGTGTGATTTGAAGGTTGGGTTTTGTTAGAATGAGTTGTGAGTGATGTTTTTTGGTGTAGTTGATGTTAGAGTTGTAAAATGATTGATGCATGCTTAGATTTTTGAGAAATTTATTATTCAACATTTTTTAAAGGATGTTGAGTCATGATAAACAAAGATTAGGTTTAAACATGATCTTTTAGCTCTTTTGAAACCTCTAAGAATCCGAGTTTAAGCTTAAAATAATGAAAACCTAAAAGAGCACGAATGGAACATGAGGTCATGTATCATCCCGTGCTCCTCTCTAACGTAAAAAACTTGAAGAAATCAAGTTTCCTAGAATAGCACGGCAAGTGCATAAGGTCGTGTACCTGCTCGTGCTTCTCACTGCCTTTAGTTTTCCCAAAAGAACATACGGGGATACATGTACTTGTGTTCTAATCATGCTTCTCTTTGACCTTAAACATCTTTTAATCCTAGAGTTTTACCTTATGTACCTTTTTGATCCTAAACCTAAGAAGTACATAACCAAAACAAGACTAAACACATCAAGTCATATACAAGAACATGGGGGAGATAGGTCTACCCATGTACCACCCCTGCTCTTTTCCAGCCCCCTATTAACTTCACTAATTCTTGCTCGAAAAGCATGAAACTTGACCCGATTCTTCCCTTAACCTTAAGTAACCTTTCAAGACATTCAAAACATAAAATTTAGCAAGTACTTACACCCCATTCATGATATACCTCATCCAAACACATTAACTCCAAACATCTCACATAAATTAAAGTAATTCATGCTTAATAATTAGAGTAAGATGTTAAGCACAAAATGTGATTAGTGGACCATGGAAACCTACTCTTGAATGGTCAAGAATCAAAATCCACAAAGTATGGCCTACTAAGGATTAGTTAACCTGAACCCCCAAAACCGACCTTAATCTACATAATTAAACAGACAACTTGACTAGATGAAACAAATGACCCTTTAAACATTATCTTTGAGTATGTAGGATTAAACTAAAGTGACATAAATGTAACATACAATACAAAAGGAAATAAAGGTAGTAAATCTTGAACAAATTCTTGATTTCAATTATGAACAGTCATTAGACATCGAGCTTTAGAAAGAGATTTGAAAGCTCAAACCAAATCATAGTTACACAATAATTATGTGTTGCTTACTAGGATAGTCTTAATAACCAGACTAAAAACTTAAACCTAGCTTAATTGAGTGTTGGTTGTATTTAGGGCGCTTACTCTAGTAGTGGCACCTCTAGATTGAGTTGTGAGCCTGATCGCAACTTGGAGATGATGTGATAGTTTAGGCACTTAGGCCCCTACGGATGCATGGCGGGTTCTGTGGGTAGTCTATAGGGAAATTTTTGAGATCGTGTAGTTGACTAGGAGCGGGTATAAAGTTATAATGAGTTATACGACATTATGAGACCTATATAAACCGTCACAATGGACCATGCTTGTTGGTGGCTTGTGAGGAGATGACTCAGATGAGACTATTTCTTTATTTTCTTTATAGTAAGTTTTGGGGACTTATCGAATCCGTCTCTTTAGTGGATGGTCCACTAGGGGAAACCTACCCTTTCGTTTGGCGAGAATCATGAGTATTCTTGTGCGTGTTAGTATCTCTGAGACGTTAGGGATACTTTGTTTGTAGATTGATCTGAGTAAAATGTGTATGTAATTTCAGATACTACCAGCAAATATACTGGGTCTTGATCAAGTAATATAAAAGTGAGTAGAGTATCGTTCCCACAAGGACTAAATTAATTACTAGATGGATATTAGCTTTTACTAATATTTAGGCAATAAAAATATATCAATTAACTAACTAAGTATATCTAATATGAATGCAATGAGATTGTGAGAAGTTATATAAGATAAATGTGGAAAGGAACAGAATCCATCCTAATCTTTACTAATCATGCTGAAGTTATATTATATGAATAATTAGGATTGTGGATATTTGTAAGAAATTTTCAAGACCTAAAACTATCAAGTTTTAGTAAACCATAAAATAATCTATTAGCTTCCGCTATACAAATTATCAATGGAATCTAATTTACAATCATAAATCTTTCAATTCTATAATTGTCTAATATCCTAAATTAACTTCTCCTAATTCTTTAGTGAGAAATTAAAATAAAATATTGCATGAAGTACATGAAACAATTTCTAAATTAGATTAAACTCACTGCTTTCACAATTGTTGTTCAATCTCAATTCATGAATTCCTATAAACCCTAATTCTTTTTCCAAATTATTAGAATTCTTATCAATTCAATTTCAATCAGAAATAAAATAGATAATTAGGATTCAATACAAATATTCCATAATTCTAATAATCTTATAATATAAGTTCGAGAATTATTTTAGCAAAATTAGGATTTCATCACTTCCCACAAAGAAAAGTTTAGCTACTCATAGATGATGATTCAATAATCAAATAAGAATATACAATTGATAACATTATAAACAAATAATTCAGATAAATGAATTGCATAAGAAAGAGATTAGATATCACCAATTCAATATCGCAATCTTCAATTACACTTCTTGAAAGCTCAATTCTCTCACAAATCTCTATGAAATGCTAAAACTATTTGTATACTAAAATGTTTTCTATTTTGCTTCTGCTTGTTCAACTAGAGGAGGGAGATCCCTTTATATAGGAAAAATTTCGTGAAAAACATTAATGGAAAATTGCAGTTTCAACTTGTACGCTGGCAGTTATAGATCTTACGCTGGCAGTTATAGATCCTACGCCGGCTTACAGACGGCGTAAAGCCTTTTTCTTCTTTACACAGGCAGTGTACTGGCAGCTTTCATCTTTGGTTACAAGTGTAGGCCGCTTCTACGCCGACGGCTTAGATATAGATCTAGCCGGCGTATGTAATGAAAAATAAAAGGTTAGACCAATTTATAAGGAAAGCCGTCCCAAAGCCGATGGCTTTGATTCCGGCTTAAACAATCCATCAAATTTGGTCTTTTCATTTATCATTGAGCATGTGTTATTTACTTGTCGCTTCTGATCTTTGATTTACACTACCTCAACGCCGGCGGCTTAGTATCTGGCGTAGGTTATAACTCATTTTGCACTGGTATCGTTTGGATTCTGAGTTGCCAGCCTTCTATGCTGTCCTATTCATCTTCTTCGTCGGCGGCTTTCAAGCGGTGTATATTCAGTTTAATCAAGGCTTACAAAGCTGGTAGTGTAAGCAACGGCTTTGAATGAGTGCATCTTGTAAGCCGTCTCAACGCCGGTGGCTTTGAAGTCAGAACAGCCGGCGTATCCTTGAGTTTTTCCTAATTTCATTCCAAAGTTTCTTTTTTTGATTTCTTTGTCCAAATTAGACCTGAAACATGAATTTTAACCAAAACAAGTATCCATTCTAGCTATTTTGAACATCAACAAGTTGTATATAATATGATCTTATCATGGACTTTAAATTAAATATCCTAAACTGTGATTGTTGCATTAGATTAGGAGCACGTGACATGAGTGTGTGTGCTTGTGTTATTGTGTACTGGGCTTCACAACTCATTTTATTAAACTATTAGGTCTTACAGGTGATTTGATGGGGAATAAGAGATACGCGAAATGACCTGATTAGATGGCGATGTAAGAGACATGGTTTTGACTTTTTGATGACAAGTTTACTATAATCATATTTTACAAAATTAGATGATTGTAATCAAATAACTATCAATTGCTTTCGCTTGATTTGATATGGACCTTTAAATTCAAAAGATTTGTATTTAAGTTGTAATCTTTTGATGAGGCCTATGGGTAATATTTATAAAAAATTATTTGTGATACTTATTTTCTAAACAGGTTGAGTTTTATAGATTTTGATAAACCCAAACCATGGATAAACAAATGGCACTATGCCAGAATTTTTATAAACATTAATAATGATTTCTCAAATTAAAACTTAATTAGAAACCCACTCGATAACAGAATGTCTTCCACATATCGCTTGGAGGTCAAATGTATAACATAACTATTATGCTAAGTACTTAGGGTGGGGGTGTTACAAATTGATATTTAAGGATAAGAATTCTATTATATGATGAAATAGAGTTTGACGTGAAATGTGAAGCTAAGAGGAAGGAGCAAGAAAGGAAAACGAGCCAGCAGCTTGTGAACATGCCTATAGCAAGTGTTTCATCTGCTTTTGCTGCTAGCTTGTGTTCTTTTGATGCTATTGTTAGAAATGACATATAGAATAAGAAACCTAAATGGGATAAGGTTGATGCAATGGCTCAAGAGGATTGTTTTCATCAAATTACGATTATCGCCTACAATTTTGCTTTTTAGCACAAATTGGGTGGCTATTGTTTTATATGTCCTATCCTCTCATCATTGCCATTATTAGAATACGAGATTTGGAATGGGACTTGGACATTTAGTTTTACACTTAAATTTTTCAGCATTAAACAACCGAGAAGCATAACAAATATTGTGTACTCTGTTTTGGGCACTCAAGATAGGATGTCGATTCAGTTGTAGGCTAATATGTTGATGACCTAAGTTAGGATATAGAAATCAATAGATAAGCAAAGGACTGCGTCTTATTTTAACTCGAGACACTTGGTGTTTGCAAAATCACAATTTTACAAAATCATTACAACTTGTTAGGGTCAAATTTATATAGTGGCTACACATTTTGATACACTGCATATAATGTTCATCAAAATGGAACATACTGTTTTTTACTGGAGTTGCTTGAAAAGGATTCAACCACATAACATTTTTCATGTCACAGCCCTTCAACATACTATTGAACATCACAATTTGTTCCTAAACATGGTATATGGCAGTCAGTCGAAGGCTACAATGACAAAAGAAATAGGTGTCATAATTTTTTCTCAGCAGCAGAATCATTCATCTGTTTTGTTTAACCTTGAGGACAAGGTTGTTTTCTAGAATGGAGGAAATTATTGCGCAACCTAGAAATGTATGAGGATACGAGACACTAAGGTGGAAGCAAGACTAAGAGTTAAGGTTTCAATAGAGTAACTAATAGTTTTGTTACAATAACAAATTTACAGTTGTAATAGTTGTAGTTAACAATGTAAAAATTAAACAATATAGGGTCTGTTTGGATTGTCTGTTTTTCATCTGTATCTGTATCTTTTTTAAAATGATATGTGTAAAATATCCGATTGCATCTAAAATCTATATTTGTTCTATTTGATTTTTTGATGAGAACTGTCAACTTTTTTTTTTTTTTTATCTATATCTATTTCTTGATAAATAATTTATTAGCAAAAAGTTTGAAAAAGTGTCTGTATCTGCCAGAAAAAAGCCAAAACAAACAGACCCATAAATAAAAAACAGAAAGAAGAAAAAAAGGCATCAAGACATAACCCATTTCAGGAAATCATAGTGTCTGATTTAGGAGCTCTGGCTAGCTCGAAGGCCGTCATCATTTGCATTAGCATCTCATACCAAATTTACCTTTGCAAAAACAAAACAAACACTAAAATACATTAAAATGGTGTCATAAAAAAATCATAATCTTTAAGGAATATAGTAGAGAGAGTGTGGTCTACTTACCTTGGAGTTTAAAAAGTTGTAAAAAGGATATTGTACTATGGAAGATGTTTTCTTATACTAGGGTTGAAATTAGTCGGAGGTGGGCTAGGTTGAGTGTTTAGTAGAAGCTGGTCCTAATATCTTTATTATTGTTATCATTATTAATTAAGTCAGTCAGTAAAATTCTAATGTAGATGAGAAAAGCATTAGTTAAGCACCATATCTCTTGAAGTTGAGAGTTTTTTTTTTTTTTTTTGTCATTATAATGTGGGTTTGGGGCGGGGGGAGTGGAACTTGACGTCAATCACTTAAGAAACTATGAGAGATGCCACTAGGTAGCAAGGTTATTGAAAAAAAAAAAAGGAAAAGAAAAACCCTCTACAAAACCATTTTTTGGATTAGCACTACGAGAACGCACATTTTGAAAACTAAGTGGATGGTAAGCTAGATGTGCCACATTAAATATTTTAATTATACAACACATGTACCTCTATAATTAGGAAATCAATCTCTATGACATCTAAAATTTTTAAAGGTTTAGTCTGGAGCTTATACGAATATATACAAAAGTATAGTACAAAAAAGTTCAGGGATTTAAATTTCTGTTTCATGTTTTTGCTCATCCATGTTGTGTATAGACATATGAAGAAAGTTATATGATCAATTTAAAAAATAAAAGACAAATATGTTATTATTAATACTTATTTAGGGTCAATCAGCTTTTACTCAAACCCATAATCTAAAACCACTTAGTTAGATCTTGAACTTAAGACTTGGTAATGTAAAACGTACAACTTGATTTACTTATGTAAAAATGAAATGCATATCCATTAGTGCATATAATTTCTAGGCTTTTTATAATAAATGACGTACATATGCACCATTAAGACCTTGTTTGGAACATTTTGATAAGTGATCCCTAATTGGTACTTTGTTGCATATGGAGATCAGAATGTTTACTTATTGACTCAAAATGCACACATTGAAATTATAAGAGAGAAAAGTAGGGATCCCTTATTGGTAATTTGTTGCATATGGAGATTAGAATGTTTACTTATCGACTCAAAATGCACGCATTGGAATTATAAGAGAGAAAAGTAGGGAAACATTGAGAAGAGATGGAGATGGATAAATGAAGTTTGGAGGGAGGGTATATTGATAAATTTCATAGGTTAGATAAAATAGTAAGAAATATAATAAGTACATTATAGAATTATAATTGTGATAATGTAATAAAGAAAAAAAAATTAAAGAATTATAGTCAAGAATGATTTTTTATTTTTATCTTTTGAACTTACGAGATTCAAGGCCAAGCTAAGACTACGCCGGTGGTAGCATGTGAAGTTGGTCTGACTTTCATCCTAAGTCTTATCACCCCTATTTATTGGGGATGAACATGGGCAATTGACATGTCTATAGAAACTATAAGTACAAAGTAGTTAATTGTTTTATTTATATTGGTTTGGCTTGCACGAAATCATGTCATGTGATTTTCGTTCTCTGATGTAAACATGATATCGGTATGATTATGAAGGCAATAAAATCTGATATTCTTTATTATGTGTATAGATCATGTCCCTCTACCTTTTTATGTTATTATTAAAGCCTCTTCGAATGTAGCAATCAAGCCTCCATCACGCGACAAGCTACACTGAGGAAAGAGTTCTACATGTCTATGCACAAAATGCATGTCTTATTTCATATATAGGTTTTTTTTTTTTTTTTTTGCCCGAATTATTTCATGTAGAGTTATTGAAATCTAGCCAGCTTCGAATTTTTAAGAATTATTATGTAAATTTGATAAGTTTTAAGATTGGATCAATATATTAACCCCAAGTTTGAGCTAGTGCTCCTCCATTCTCTTTCCTTGAACTTTTAAAATGGGAACAATTATCAATATTATGACAATGAAGAAACAAAATAACTAACCATACTATCAATGTATGTCAATATATATATGTGTGTGTGTGTAAATAAGTACCAATGAGAACTAATAATCAAAACTTTAAACAATGGCGATCAATTTTTTTTTCTTTTAATATATAGCTAAAAGACGCAAGCTTTCTCTCTCTCTCTCTCTCTATATATATATGTATACATATATATATAATATAATATAAGATATTTGAGCCATTCTTGTTATTCTCACATGAGGGAAAAGATAATTTTTTCCCCTTTTTTTCTAACTATAGACGTCAGTTGACTTAGAAAAATTTTTGGCAATCAAATTTTTTCCAGAAATAATTAATCTTCCACTTCTGCAAACACTTAACAATAATATTAACAATAATCATATTAATTATGTGTTTAACCATCGCTATTAATCGAATATTACATACGATTAATGAAAAAATTATTAATTCGCTAAAGCTTGAAAAACCTAACTCCTCATTAAAAGGTTGTGAAATTTGACATTTACGAAATAATCTTAAATAATGGCCATTTTTCCGTAAGGAAAACTAATTGTTCATTTACTTTTCTGTAATTATAATTCCATCATAACCTTATTTTTTATGAATGATTATTACAGCATTTACTTGACCATAATAACAATTTCATTAGAAATATCTATAATAAAATATATTGAATAGTTATTTATTTTCTAAACCTATGAATGATAATTCAATGTTTGAATTATCTTTTTTTCAAAATACACAAATTTAAATAAAAAATTAATAAAAAAATCATGTTACGGCTTTATTCCATTCCTCAGTAATAAAAAATTCATTATAATTTTATTTATTCAGCAAAGTGAATAGGTCGTAAGAGATTATCAAAGCCGTGCCTCTCAGATTGACTCATCACAAGGGAATTGATGATTTTTCTTATTTATCGAGGTTATTTTATTAATTGATGTGAATTGCAACGTGAGTGATAAGAATAAATAAAAATATATAAATTTGATATATAAGTTGTTTATATTCTATCATGATGAATAAAATTTTGAATTTTAATCAGATTTTATTTTACCATCATCTCATTTTATATAAATCCATTTTTCTTATTCATAAATCTGTTTTGACTTGCCAAATAAAACTCGGTAAAGATTTTCTTCCGTTCACCTCTTGTCTTGCACATTATTTATTTAACTGCTTAATAAGCACAGCACACTTATTTGACATACATTCACATAGTGGTTAATTATCGTCATTAATGGAACTTCTAGATTCTCAATAAGCATCATCAGGCATATTTTTCATTAGCGTAGTGATATTTTTGTTGATATGAGTCTTATCTATTATTATTAAGGCAATCTCTTCATTTGGTGTTAAGGTTTTGCGCAAGTTTAAAAAAAAAAAAAAAAATCGTCCCACTTTCACCTCATTTACGAAAGCAATATAACTTTCCCACCCACATACACGTTCACAATAGCAGTTCCAGGCAACAAACAGTAACTCCAATTTCTATTATAGGTTCAGAGGAGAAATTATATATAATAGTCCTCTATGACTAATTTAAAAAAAAAAAAAAATAAACAACTGACCTCTATGATTATAAACACTACTACTTCTATTTTCTTTTTTTCGTTTTCTGAAAGTTTGAATTGAAAACTATTGTCTTTATAACACTTATGACTCCTCTTTCAAACAATAACTATTGCTTCAAGCGAATATGAGGGATTTGGTATCTTTAGTGTTTTAGATTCTTATTATATGTATAATTATAAAGGAAACTATAGCTTTTTTTTTTTTTTAAATAATAACCTCTTTCTACATAACTACGTAGCTCTCTCCATAATTGAAAGGTAGAAATATAGATATATAATTTTCTCAAATTGTATATAATTTTAAGATAATAGAAGATATTATTTATTAATTTAAAATGTTTTTTCAGTAAATTTTTGTATGATTTCTTTCTTATATTTCTTTATAATAGTGAAAAATAATTTATCATATATTGCAATATGAATGATTTTTTTTTCTAATATATACATCGCAAATGCATCAACCGCTAGTATGTCATGAGTCCAAGAGGCTTGTGCCAGAATAAAATACTTTTAACGAAGTCAGGAAGTTACCAGCAAGACTGGATTAGGGTGGGAATGCAAGGAATCAAGGTGGCAGCTCATGTAGTATATTATATCAAGGTTAGGCTTTAGTCCATCTAAAGGGACACACCTAATGAAACAGGAAAGAGGGAATGGCCAGGGTAAAAAAAAGAACGAAATATATCGATAAGGTAAGATGCATAATGTGTAAGTATACGCGATGATTAACTATTATTTGATCATAATTTGATATATATAATAAAGAGCAGATAATTTCTAAAATAATTATTATTCGTAATTTATGAATATGCTACATATCAAAAGATTATTAATATTTATTCATTTCATGTATATTACTAATAATGTATATAATCTATTAAAGCTTTATAGGAATATTCCCAAATGGATTCAGGGAGGATATTGACTTTCCTGCGGAGAATACTATAGTTTATAGATTCAATTTCTTTTCTCTTTTTTATTAAAAAAAATTATAAAGTGCTTCATAAAACTTGCAACTCAATCAATCTATTTCACCTGGTTCCAACTTCCAATAGTCAATAATCAACAGCTAACCTGCAATAAAAGTGCCCTGTCATCGACTCATCGTAGCTAATTAATGTTCCTTAATATTTACATGTTTTAGACAAAAAATAATATGTTAGAACTTTGATATTGAATGACACCTGTCCTTTCTTTCCTTCCAAAAGGTACTTGTCGACATGTATCGTGTATCCAGAGTTTTGTGAAGAGATTATTTTTATCTACTCTCAACTTACATGGATTTATTGTTTAAAAGGCCATTGTATATATTCAATAGGTGAGGTATACAAAAGACAATACAACGTTTTAATATTTTAATAATTTAAATATTTTTTATTATTAACTTATAACCACAATTAAAAGAAAGAAAATAAAGAAAATCAAATTCAAAACCTTACCTTTTATATGTTGGTAAATTGCACGAATATCAAATGAAATCCTTTAGAATAGTGTGGAACTCCTAATTTTTAAAGATTCAATACTAAACCCACTAAAATCTAAATTTATGATTTATATTAAAATGTATATGCTTTCCTTACTTTTCTAAAACTTAGGATTTTAACCCTCTGAAAATCGCTTGTAAACTCTTAAAATATCAAGTTATAAGATACAGAGGCCCGTATAATTTTAAAATATTTTGGAGGTATATGCATAGATTCTATAAAACTTCTTGTCAATATTTGAAGTCAATATCTTTTTATTATATGGTTAATAGAGTTCTATAAGTAAAGTGTAGGTATCTTAAAAAAATGAAATTTCTTAAGACCACTTTTTGCATCAAATCCAATGAACCGTCTCTAATTTTACCAATTGTCTCAGGTCAACTCCTAATAAGTTTTCCCTATGTATACTTCATCAATCAAACTCCCATGCATCATCATCCCCGAGGAAAAAAAAAAAAGGAAACATAGCGGAAAGAGGAAAGAAAAGAAATAAAGAAAAAAAAAATCTGCCATTTTCTCTCTCTCTCTCTCTCTCTCACCAACAATCAAAATCAATGGCGTATATGAAGATCTTCTTCATAACCGCCATGACAATGGCTCTAAGCATCACCATGCTCCTGAAAACGACAACACGAATCGAACACGAAAAGCCGGCAGTGCTCGATGATGAGTACAACACCAATAATGCCTCGATGCTGCAAGATGGCAATAAGAAGCTAATGCTACCTTCCAAAAGGGTAGGCTGATTCCTTATGACAGACAATCCTGGGGCAGCTGACCATTGCATGAAGGACAATGAGATTTGCTACATCCTAGGAGGCATCAACTACAAGTGCTGCAACAACAAATGCTTTGACCTGTCGACCGACAACAAAAACTGTGGTACGTGCAAGAACAAGTGCAAATACACACAAAGTTGCTGTCGAGGGGAGTGTGTGTATTTGTCGTACGACAAGAGACATTGTGGGAAGTGCAATAACCCCTGCCCTAAAGGTGAATTTTGCTTTTATGGGATGTGTAATTACGCTTGATGACGACGACGATGATGATACACACACACACAAGGGTTTTGTGGTCATGAAAAATGGATGATTCGTCGTGGGAGTACTAGGAAGAGATAAAGATTTCAAAGAAATATATGGATAGACACTGGCACGAATGCATCTATTTCTACTTCTTATCAATGCCTCGATCTCCTTCTAGATATTTCATTTAAGACAAGACATACATCTTGAGTGTTCCTTTGATTTTACGTGTAGGGTTGTCATCAAATTATGAATTGTGTGCATGTATTATTTTATCATCATTTAAACATCAATGAAATGATTTTTTGATTGGAGAGAAATTCTATGCATAAAGATGCTATTTGGCTAAGAGAACTTCCGTACTAGCACACAATAAATTTACCTATGCTTTTGTTAGTTCCCTTCATTGATGAAATGATTAACCTTAGGCTATCTAATGAAGTGGAGATAATGGTGGCAGAAACTGGTCTGTTACCATTGGGTAATTTGAAGACTCTATCTTGAAAGAAACGAGCTAACTTGAATAACTCACTACTTTTGATGGTGAGCTAGGCTAGTTTTTGATCAAATTTTTTCGTTTAGAGCCTCAAACGATCAATTTTAATATTTTTGGTAGGTTTTATCTTTCTTATAAATTTTTATAGGAGTATTGGTTTTACATGCTGTCTATAGCGTTAGTTTTACCTTTTCATATACTTCATTTTAAGACCTTTTTATTCTTTGACAGTTTCGGTTTTGTTTTAATAGCTTTTAAGCTAACCTATATATTATATGCCCTAGGGCAAATGAACAGTCACTTATTATTTTTTTCAATAAAATTTCAAAGCCGTCATTACTCTTTTCCCCAAATTTCAAATTTATCATAGAATTTTGATTTTTGATGCCATTAGCCTAGGTATTCCTAGAATCAATAGACTTTTGAAGATCTCAAGCTGGTAATCATGTGTGAATCAACGGTTTGCGATAAACCCTAATTTTACCCACTGTGTCAAATTGGTATCAGAGCTAGATTCACTCTTGGTAATAATGACATGCCATAGACAAGCTAATCAACAACGTGATGCACTAGATGAGATCTACGATTGCAATGGTCTAGATCGAAGGATCAAGTAGGTGATTGATGAGTGATTGGATGCGTCGTTGGAATGTAGGTTGGAGGGGGTTATGGATCGATTGACAAAAAGAATCGGGGTGTTGATGGAGAACTAAAAGAATGAAAACTTTAGATGGGGACAAAACCCTAATTTGATGCCAGATGTGGATGAAGTAGAGGATGACCCCTCTGCTGTTGAGGACGACAAGCAGCATGATGAATTATTACGTAGGTATGGTAAGCCTTGTGTAGAGGAAGACTAAAGGCGTTGGGAGCTAGGTATGACGATGAAGATACCAGAATTCTATGGTAGCCTCCAACTAGAGGAATTTTTAGACTGATTGGCTATGGTAGAGGAGATCCTTGAGTTTAAAGGGGTCCTTGAAAACAAAAGAATGCAACTGGTAGCAACTAGGGTTGTGTGGAAAGGCCACAGTGTGGTGGCAGCAAGAAAAGTTAACAAGGAGTAAGTTGGGGAAATAAAAAATCACCTCCTAGGAGAAGATGAAGAAGCACCTGCAAGTGGCATTTTTACCCTACAGCTTTTAGTACATCATGTACCAGAGGCTGCAGAATTCGAAATAGGGCAGTAGGTCAATTGATGATTATACCTCTGAATTTTACCAGTTGATAGCTAGGAATGAAAGTCAGGAAGTAAATGATTAATTGGTTGCGAGATACATTAGGGTATTAAGAATACAGATTCAGTATATGGTCAATTTATTTGACCCTGTCAGTGTATCAGCAATGCACCAGAGAGCATTGATTGTTGAAAAACAGCAAAAGCAGTCTGGTGGTGATGTGTATGGTGGTGGTGTGATGGGTAGTGGTAGTAGAGTAAATTGTGTAAGGGGTGGAACTACTAGTAATAGCACTGTCGGGAGATTCAATAAGCTTAGTACTAGTGGACCAAGTAGTAGTGGGTTGAAGTGCTTCAAATGTAGTGAAACTGTTTTACCGATAGTTCGAATGCATGAAGGCTGAGAAGAAGGCACTTTTTGTTGAAAATGAGGAGGATGAAGCTGTGTTTGAAGTTGTGTTTGAAGCTGATGGAGGACCTATCTTTGACACTGAGTATAATGAGGAGGAATTTGTGATGGGAGATGGTAGGGGGAATCTGGTAGTTAAGAGATCCTATATGACTCTTAGGGTAGTTAAGGGAGAGTGGCTCATAAACAATATCTTTCAACCCACTTGTACCATTTTGGGTAAAGTGTGTCGATTCATGCTTGACTCTTATAGCTGCAAAAACATCATATCCACAGAAGCTCTGTAGACATTAGGCATTCAACTAGAGCATCACTCAAAGCCTTACAAACTGGCTTAGTTGAAAAAAGGGTGGTGAGGTAATAGTTTCCAAACGTGCTCTTATTTCTTTCTCCATCGGTTCTATATATAAAGATATTGTATGGTGTGATGTGGTGACAATGGATAGATGTCACCTACTGTTGGGAGACCTTGGTAGTTCGATGTAATGCATGATGGGAGGGCTAATAAGTATAGTTTTGTATACAAATGGATGAAAATTGTGTTGGTACTGAACAAAGATTCTACTGAGTCCAAGCCTGCTAAAAAGAGTGGTGGTAGTAGCTCTAGCATATTGTCCTTAGCTAGAGTTGAGGAGGAGATACGGGAGTCTGATATTTTTTTTGCTTTAGTAGGTAAGGAAGTTAAAGGAGAAGTGGGGCTACCTGAAGTAGTAGTTCTAATAGTAGAGGAGTTTCAGGATGTGTTTCTAAGGGATTTACCAGATGGATTACCACCTATGCATGATATTCAACATTAGATAGATCTTGAGCCTAAAGTAGCCCTTCCAAACCGACCATATTGTCGAATGAGCCCTCCAGAACATGAGGAGTTGAGGAGGCAGGTTAAGGAGTTGCAGGCTAAAGGCTTTATTAAGGAGAGCCTGCGCCCGTGTGCACTCTGAGTACTTTTGACATCGAAGAAAGATGGTTCCTAGCACATGTGTGTGGACAGTTGTACCATTAATAAAATCACTATCAAGTATCATTTTCCTATTCCTCACCTAGATAATTTACTTGACTAGCTTAGTGGTGTGAGGGTGTTCACCAAACTGGATTTGAAGAGTGGCTATAACCAAATTTGGATTCACATAAGTGATGAGTGGAAAACGGCTTTTAAGACATGGAAGAGTTTGTATTAGTAGCTAGTTATGCCATTCGGATTTATAATGCACCTAGCACATTCATGAGAGTGATGAATCAGGTTTTGAGAGCATTTATTGGCAAGTGTGTAATTATGTACTTTGACAACATACTGATCTATAGTGTTAACCTGAAGCAACACCCCAATTACCTATGGGATGTTCGTAGTGCACTGCAAAGGAAGAAGCTTTATGCAACCATGAAGAAGCGTGTTTTCATGACTTTAGAGGTACTCTTTTTTTACTATGTGATTTCCGCTGATGGTTTGTAGGTTGATAAGTCTAAACTGGAAGCAATTAGGCAATGGCCTAAACCTACTACTTTGACTGAGGTTTGAAGCTACCATGACCTTACATCATTTTATCGACGGTTTATACCCTAATTTAGCAGTATCATGGCTCCTATCACAAATTGTATGAAAGGTGGGAAGTTTTGTGGATAGATAAAGCAGAAAAAGCATTTGAGATGATCAAAGTGTGACTTACTATGGCCTTAATTTTAGTGCTATTTGATTTTCACCAACCCTTTGAGTTGCATGCAGATGCCTCTAAAGTAGGGATTGGAGCTGTCTTGAGCCAGAATAGTAGGCTAATTGCCTTTTTTAGCAAGAAATTAACAAAGGCGAAAGTTGAGGTACAATACTTATGATGTGGAATTTGATGTTGTAGTGCAAGCTGTGAAACATTGGCATCATTGCTTGTTTCACAAATAATTCATCTTATACACTGGTCATGAAGCTCTAAAACACCTACACGGTTAGGATAAGGTGTTAGCCTGACATGTATCCTGGGTGGCTTATTTGAAGCATTTTAGTTTTGTGGTGAAACATAAGAGTAGTATTACCAATCGGGTTGCTAATGCACTGAGTTGTTGTAGAAGTCTATTGGTTAGAATGACTATTGAGGTACGTAGTTTTAGCACTTTCTCTCAATTACTTGAAGATGATCCTTTCTTTTTTGTTATATTAGCAAGAGTTAAGGCTAGTGAGAAAATAGAGTATTTGCTACAAGATGGGTTTCTCTTCAGGGGCAATCAACTATGTATCCCAAACTGTAGTTTAAGGACCCATATAATTAAAGAGTTGCATGTTGAGCGTCACGTGGGAAGAGACAGAACTTTGTAGCTCGTACAGACATCTTATTTTTGGTCGATCATACATAAAGAAGTAGAATGGTATGTGCAGAGGTATAAAGTCTACCAAGTGTCCAAGGGAACAACTACCAATGCAGGGTTCTATATGTCATTACCCATTCTTTCACAGCCATGGGTAGAAGTGAGCATAGACTTTGTTCTTTGCTTGCCGCGTACTCAGTGAGGTATATGAAATACACATCTAAACTATATGCAATGCAACAACAAATGGTTTAAGGTTATTATTTAAGGCGATTCAAACAACACATGAGCACTCACACTCCAGCAACACATTGGAACATAAGGTTCCTAAGTAGCAGCAACTGCTCAATGGATTAATATAAGCCGCTCGAATACCTATATCCCCTATTTCTATCAAAGTAATAGCCTCATCTTGAGGTTATAGCCATCACGCATCCCTACTTGTCTTAGTCCATCGCATTGTTCAATTTAATGGAGCCCACGATCCTAAACTGTACAAGTGCAAGTTCTCACTGATCTAGATAGATGTTATACCACTACCTTATTTAACATGGTAATTTGATATAAGCCGCTCGAATACCTATATCCCCTATTTCTATCAAAGTAATAGCCTCATCTTGAGGTTATAGCCATCATGCATCCTACTTGTCTTAGTCTATCGCATTGTTCAATTTAATGGAGCCCACGATCCTAAACTGTACAAGTGCATGTTCTCACTGATCTAGATAGATGTTATACCACTAGCTATCATGGTAATACAATAAAATTGATCATAGCTCGTTTTTGAAATAGGTAAACAGGCCTGCGGCCCGTATACCTGGTGGTGTCGAATCCAACAATATAATAATTTATAATCAACCTGCTTTAAATATTTGTAAATAGAGTGAGCAGGATCGTCTCACAGGGACTGGTAAAAATTCCCAAGTTTCTATCGAGATTAAGAAGAGAAAAAGAAAATAAAATAAGGGGTTTTTGAAATCACACGATAAAATAAACCTATATCTAATTAACAAGAATTTCTATAAAAAAATTATCTAGCCTAGGTCTTATTACAATTCAATTCCGGGATTGATCCTTGACTCAATAATTATTATTCCTATTTTGAATAGGTTAGTTATAATTTTCAACAAGCTCTGAAAATCAATCTCTTTTTATATATTAAGTAACCAAGATAAGATCTTTGATTATTCCTAATCGAATAGACAACCCTAAACAAGCTCTTAAGGTTTAATCTATCAATTGCATTAGAAGTTAGAGAGACCTAACCCTAATCAACAATCTCATAGAGCATGGATTATTTAGAATAGATTATATTTCATCAACAACAACAATAATCATCTATTTACGACTATCGTGTTGTTTCATCAATTTATATTAGGAATATAATTACGGATATGAGTCCTAATTGATTGATTATTGTTTGTTATCTAATACAACGGATCCAAAGTTATATCAATAATAGACAAACATCACAAATAAATCTGATGAAATAAAATATTCAAATAAGAACAATGAAATCAAACCACTTTGGTCTCACAATCCCTCTTGAATTGATTTGCAATAATCCCTTTGGCAAGATTTGGAGTTTAGCCACTCATGACCCTTAGAATTTCTCTAGGGTTTTCTTACAAAATTGTATCTAAATATGGAATGAATAAATGTTCATGAAAGAAACCCTAAATAATATATAAATACAAGTTTGGAAGTTATGGAATTCGTAGGGACAAAGGCTGGATCCGTTTAGATCATGAATTGACCGGCCTAAATGCTTCATGGCTTTTCATTTACCAGCCGTTACAACTTTTCATTTACCCGGCCGTTACAGCTTTTCATTTACCCAGCCGTTACAGCTTTTCATTTACCCGGCCGTTACAAGAAGGCTGGCGAAATTCCCAGGATGGCCGGCGGCTTTGCCTCTTAATTCTAATTTGCTCCAATCTTGTACTATTTGCTTCTATTGACTTCAAATTCCTAAAAATCATATAAAACACAATTAAGTACCAATTCCATATAATTTCTATAAAATTAATAACAAATTAATCTAATTTATTCCCAAGAATTAAGAGTAATTTTCATCTCAACAATATCTAACTCTAATTACATGATTTCAATAAATTTTGTTTGCATGATGCAATTCCAAAGCTATCTAGGTAATGAAACATATTGAGAGGCTGAGAAACATCCATGTAAGGAGAGCAAATCACTTAGCTGGAAGATTTCTTCCATAGATCAACGAGGAATACAATATTATAAAGATTTTTTTTGCCGCTGGACGCAATTACTCCCGATGATTAATTTTGCAACTTTTTTGGATTGCCCAATTCCACTCTCTTTTCATTCCTTTTTTTTTCCAATTTTTTTTTTTTAATTTCTAGCGTTGATATGTTGTTTGAAAATTGTTTTAGGTCACTCAACATCAAATTGCCCAAGAAACTCACAAAAAAATTCACCTAAATGCAATCCAGGCAAATGTAGATGTCTCTTCTTCAACAATAATCGTCTAATAATAAGTGTTGAAAAATCATATTCTTTCTATAGGAATCTAGATACTCAAAGTCTGGATTTTGAGTATAAAAATGAAGTTTGAAAAGGTTAAAATTCAGATGGACGCATTGCAGTTTCCTTGATTTTATCTGGGAAAATTTTACATAACCATTGTGCTGACATGGTTACTGCTTGTGCGGTAGAACTCCAACAGCTTAAGGAAACCGGACTTGCTTATGTGCTAAGAGAGACTAATCTAGCAGCTGATCTTTTGGCAAGATGATTTTGTTCTTTTGTTTATTCTAGCTGTTATTGCTATGTTTGTCTTTTAAGAGACTTATATCCTTAGACCCATCATAGGGACAAGAGATCTTGTTCTGTATCAGGGAAACTATTTTTCCTATTTTGCTGGGTTTCGAGGGCAGCACCCATTTTGCAAATGTGGATATTAGGTAATTAACATTATATTATTTTGAAAAGTATTGCACACCATTGGGAGCATTCTTAACAGTTACTAAAATTTATGAGAAGAAATATGGTCTTAAACCTTAGAAATTTTACTATCTATTTATCAAGATCAAAGTGGAATGGTAATGATATACAGAAATAGCTCTAGTGAAACATTTCAAGCTAAATAAACTATTAGCCAAACGAAGACAAGCGAAGAATAAAGGCTAAAGACATTATATGTCAAAATATATTCTCCACGAAATGTGATCCACCTGCAACTTATAGATTGATCCTGAAATACCTCATAAACCTTTGATTTTATCGTCCATTTACTATCTACACCATCATGATTTAAAATGAAACCTCTTCGTAGTTTTAGAAAACAACGCACCTTTTAATAAGTTTTATAACTGTTAAAGAGTTTTATGATTGCACAAACACTTTTAAAATTTTTTATGAAAACGACTCAATGAATGTCAGTAGATGCGAGGCAAAAATTAAAAATATGTCAATGTAATTTTGAAAGTTTATATATAATTTATCCTACTCTTGTTCTTGAAATGTAAAAATTCATTAACTCACAAAGTCTTCTTTAGGAACTAAATTTGTAGCTTATGTTGGATGTACACTCGTATAACTCACCTCAATGTTTAAGTGCTTACTTAATTTTTAATTTTTTTTAAGATTAAAAATTCATATACTCTATTAAATGTAAGCTTAAACATGATAAAGATTCTAGAATGAATACAAAAAGTAGCAAGTTATACAAAATCTGATTTGTCCCCATCACCCTGATCAGCTTCTAAATTAGTTCGAAACCTAAATCGAACTAGTCTTGACCTAACTAATTATAGTTGCTACATGTGATTTGATTTTTTTTTTTTTTTTCCATTTATACATATACACACACATATTTTGGTCAAAACTACCATTTAGAATTTGGCTAGAACATTGGTTGTTGTTCCAATGAAGGATTTGTATTATTGAATTGATAATATATTTACAATAATTAGTGACCATAGTATTAAAAATCAAGACTATATTTACAATACTACATTATTTGCCTATAAAGTTAAAACTTCAAAACTTGTCGAAATTCCTAAAAAGATTTGTTTGGAGTAGAAAGTGATTGCTAAATCTGTGTACCATCGATCTATCACATAAAGTGGGACGGAGAGAGAATATTTTCTGATGATCAATCTAAATCATCATTGTTGTATTCTAGATCTAATCACATAAGTAATATCATTTCGCCAGCTGTTGCACATGCCTTATAATTCTTGAGAATCTCAGAATAATCTTCATAAGGATCAGGATAAAGTTGGTCTGGTTCACTCTTATTTGGTTCTTCTTGGTTTCAGCTTGATTCCGCAAAATTTAGGGCTTTGGTTTTGTGCATTGTATTAGGCTTGCACTTGTTTTCTAGGTGGTCTTATCTTCTCATAGTCCTAGCCGTAAGCTGATTGTACTTTTGAATTCATATGTTCCTAGCCATATCACCTTCACGATTGTCATGTCCTCCATGCAGTTTTTCTTGAAGCTCTCTATAATAGTGATCATTATGTTAGATATCAAGAGGAGACTATCAAGTACCATGTGACTTGGTATTGGATGATACATACGAGAACCTTTGGATGTAAACCCATTTTTCTCCAAGTTGAACAATTATTCTGAGACCTTTTTTATTATAAACTGGACATGTTTCTTCCATGCGTTTCATCCATGCCTGGATGATGTGAAACTAGTGATCTAATAATGGTCTAAGCCATCTTAATATTTCTGCTAGATGTGGGATTTGGTCTCGCCATGAACTGCTAACACTAGATTAAAAAATTCTAAAGATTTAATGGTTGACATCTAAATGGTTGAGGTATAATGGTGGACTAGATAGCAATAAAACCATCTTAGCTCTTTAGAAAAATCATCCACAAAATGAATTTTGTGTGGATGGATGGAAGGGTATGTTGGATGAAGGCAAAATGATCAAAGATTTAGTCCTCCATGGTGACTAAAAATAAGATACTATTCTTAGATCTTGGCCTTTATGTGTTCATGGAAGCTGTCTCTTACTATGATTTCTATCAATTTTAGTGATGATATTTTCCGAGGATTTCTTGGTATTGGTGAAGTTGATGTCTTTGAACAGCTAAGCTTGTACATTGCTATTACCTTTGATGCCTTCTACTCATGGCTAGGCTTCGTCTAATAAGTTTTACGTCCTTGCCGCTTAAACAAGGGTCTTCATCATATGAACATGCATGAATATCACCTAAAGAGGCATAAATACCATCTAAAGGTGTTGGGTTGAGCACGGTACATATTAATAGATGAATCCTCATTCAATTAGAACTTGAGGATTCTTGTAGACTTTTTCTATTAGATCTTGTGTATTTTCTTGAGGTTTGGAAAGGCACTTGGTGATGAAATTCTTCTATCCTAAAATGTGCTCAACTTCGTAAGAGTACTTTGAAAACCATTCTTGTCATCTTAGCGTCTTAGCAACAGGTCAACCCATTTAAATTACGGGTCAATCCACTAACATAAAGGCATGTAAAATGTAATAAAATTAGCCTGTAGTGAAAGCATAGCACACCTCTGATAAACTTATGCTCTATTGCTGTAGATTTTTGTAACATACAACTGTTATTTATACACCACGATGATAAGGAAAGTTAAAGAATTTTCTTCTAATCTCTAAATACCAAAATATCTTGTACAAATTTAATTGAAAAAGGAATAAAATCTATTATTAGCAAGTTGGTGGGTTAACTCATTTAACCCACTAAAATTTATAAACGGGATAATTAAACTAGTCCATTTAACCATCAAAATATATAAACAGATTAAATGGACGAGATTAACCATTTAACCTACTAGTTACGTAAGCTAAGTTAAGATTAATAAATTCCAGCCCATTTTTAATATAAATAGTAGTAGGTTAACTCATTTAACTTAAGACCAAAATTAGCTGGGCTAGATTGGATAATTTAATTCATTGAGTTCAACGTCAAAATTTTAATAAAAATGTCAAAGCTTGAGTTCAACAAAGATCATAATTTTACGATCAAGAGCTCAACTGAATTACCTTTGTTTAGTTTTGCTGCGTCTAAAAATTTATAATTAAAATAATATTAAGTAATTTTAATTCTTGAAATTAACTAAATGGGCCCTAAAAGAAAACTGCTCTTACTTCCTAAATGTATAACTAAATAAATGGGAAAAAAAATCTTTCAAAGTTATTTATCCGAGAAATTAAAAACTCCTAAAGTCCAATGATTTTTTCCCCCCCAATCAAGTTATGAAACTTCAAAAGAAATACTTAAACAGGTAATCTCATGCAATAGACATCATCACGGGGCGGTTCCGAACCGTGAACCGTCCCGAACCGTCCCCGGCAGTTCCGTACCCGGGAACCGCCTCGTCGGTGACGGTTACGAACCGCCGAAGGACCTGCCGGAACCGGCTGATCTTAGCGGTTCGTCACGGGAAACCAGCGGTTCCACGGGTTCCGAACTATCTTAAAAAAAAAAAAAAAAAAACCCGAAACACACACATATAAAATGATTTTGGTGTTTGTTTGGGAGGGTTGGAGGGAAGGAGGAAGGGGAGGGGTAGAGGGTAGGTCTTTTTTATATTTAAAAAATAAAAAATAAAAACTTGGTTCACGGTTCCGGAATCGGAACCGTCAGAATCGGCGGTTCCGTGAAACCGCGAACGGTTCCACGAAATGTGGAATTGTGAACCGGCGGTTTCGGTTCAGGTCCGGAACCGACTCGAACCGTGCCGATGTCTATCATGCAATATGACTATACAAACTATATTTTTATATTTTTCATGTAAGCTCTGATGTGATGTATCAAAATTCTCAAAATACAAAAAATCACATACAAATAAACAAATTAAAATTGAAAATAAATTACAAAAATACATGATAATTTATATGCTCATAAAAGCACGTATCTTATATTCGATTACACTCATATAGCATTCGAAGCTAATTGAGTTGTATTATAAAATCTGTGCTTAACACAATAAACCGTATAAATAATTAAAATTAACATCAAACTGAATTTTAATAGCTGTCAAATTAACTTAGTTTTACTTACACAACCCAGTAGCAAAAATTCAAGGTTTTCTTTCGCAACTTTTCCGATTGGCACTGGGAAGCAGACCTGGGTCCCCGCGGAACCAAAATGACTGCACCAGCCCTGTAAGGTTTCGCCGCAACAGCCCTCCGTTCCGTCATGCTCTCCAAGTCAGGGCGCGTGCTCGTGGTGGCTGTATCCAAGACCAAACCCGCCTCTTCGATTCGTGGAGATTACGTTTGTTCTCAATCGATACTTCAACGTTAATTCCACACTTGGATCGTATCACAACCCATATAAAGCATGTTGCATGAGTAAAGAGGCGATGACCAATTTCTATTGACAACAAAATCAAAGAAAACATTAGAACAACCAATCGCGGCATTAATTCTGTCGAGTAGTCCAAACGAGAATTCCTGATTATATGTGGCTAGCCTACATATGCTGAGTTAATAGGAATAGAAAGCAAAGCACAGACAAATGCACAGAAGGGCATTAGACCGTAAGTAGAAAAGTAGCCAATTGCTATGAATTTACAGATAGCACAAGGAAAAATTTGCCTCCTTAAAGGTTATTCCTTTGTTTAACCCAACTCTTATCTCTTGAGGGAGGGAGGGGGGGAAAGACACAAGTAATGTACGTTTGGGATTTTACCACTCAGTCTGTTGATCAGAAAAGGGAAGATTACTCTCCACTATGGTCTATGATGCGCCATTTTCCATTAAACCCATTATCACCAATTCAATGTCCCCCTAAATCCTGCGTTGTAAGTGTTATATTGTCCCAAAATGCAACTTGACAAACCTGCATGCATGTGAATCATCAAGCCCATGATAACAGAGAATGCACACAGTAGAAAAGACCCTGTGCATGCGCCGTAGATAGTAACCTTTTTAAATGATGACTCACTCCATCATGCCAATAGGTTGGCATAGATCATCTCCACCTCCAAATGCAACAAAAACGCACTGCAGCATTACATGTGCTCTTAAGTAACTTTTGTCCCCATCGGACGTCTTGAAACTTCTGTGTCCGTTGTGAAATCCTTAGCGCACACCTTAACACTACTTCCCGGCCACCTACGGACAGCAATGTTTTACTCATCGGATAACATTACACTTGATAATGTTTTATTCTTATATTTTGAAGTATTATAATTAATTATAATACGATGCATAATTTTATGAAAAATGATTACATAATCATATCATATCATATCATATTATATTTTTTATATAATTAAAATAGTAACGAACAACACATATTCTTACAACTATAATATTGTCAATATCTTTATTGTGATAATTGATTAACCTGAAAACATTAAAGGAGAAAATTACATAGAGATGCCACTTTAAATAAATATTTTTCTAGGATATTTAATTTATTTTATTTTCAATACAAACTACCTACCTTAAAAATTAAAAGTACAAAGGAAATGGAAAACGAAAAAAAAAAAAAAAAAAAAGCAAAAGGACATAATTTGGCCATTTTTGTATTTTACAGAATCATAAAACTTAACTTAATGGATATACAATTCTCTGTACTCTTACACCAAACACTTACTGTTCGTTCACTTCGATGTAATTGTAATTTCATTACAATCTTATTCCTTATGAATAGCTATTATATCGTTTAGTTCATCGAATAGTAATTCCATAATGAATCTTTATTACACAAAACATTGAATAACCATTCTCTAGTCAAACTTATGAATATCAATTTAATCCTACAACTGTCTTTTTTTTTTTTTAAATACCACCATTTAAATAAAAAATTAATAAAGAAAAATCCTATTACAGCTCTATTCCATTCCTCCATAATAGAAATTCCGTTACAGCCTTATGCATTCAGCGAATTGAACGAGTCATTAATCTTCATGACAATGAATGAACAAAATCAAGCACAATTTACAACATATTCAACTACTACAACAGTACGACGTCAAGCAATAATTAATATTGTTAATGCCAAAAACAGAGCAATCTCACCTCCCCACTTAGTCGCTTATGATCTGGAGAAGAAGATATTTGTTAGATTCTTTGTATTACCACAAAATGAAAATTCTTGAAATTTATTGGCTTTGATCTCGGATGATCTCTTCTCTACAGAAAGATAAGGATCCAAAGGGCTCTTACCTTGGCTTTAGAATTTGTGAAAGAGCAGTGTCACCTAGCCTAGCCCCGCAGCCCCCCGGGAAATCTTAATTCGAGTAGTCTGAGCATGGGCCATCAAAACCACGAAGATTTCCACAATGATACACAGAAAGGTGACATGGTGCTTCCTCATTGATGTCAGGTATACTTTCCAGGGATTCACAATCACGAAAATCCATGTACTCCAACTTCTTTGACCTTGATAGATTGGGCAACCTTTGTATAGAGCCGCAACTCCACACCGTTAATGACTCTAGAAAATCCAGTTCTCCCAGACCTTGAATGTCAACTATATTTGGGCATTCTAGTATTCTGAGTTGGACAAGTTGCTTTAAGCAAGATATGGACAGTCTCACAACTGATGTACAATCAATCAAATGCAGATCATGGAGATGTCTTGGACCAGCGATAATAGTCTCTTCTAAACAACAATGACAAAGCTCTAAAGAGAATAGATTGTTCAAGCCGGCTAAGAGTTGTCGATCGATTGGTGACTTGACACCATACAAACTCAGAGTTTCAAGACTTGACGGAAGACAAGTCAAAGATCGCGGGTCAAAACAAGATATGGAAAGTTTCTGGAGTCGATGAAGGGAACTCAAGTCAATTGGAGAAAAGATGGAGGAAAGACAAGTCAGCTTCACGTCCTCCAATTTTTGAAACTTTTGTAGCCAATCCATCCTGGTAGTATCTTGAAGGGACTGCTCATAATCATGGTATCTCTTTAAATCCAAAGAAACTAAATTAGTCAGGTTTGAGAGATCAGGAAGTCTAGGGAACTCTTCTGAGAAGAATTCGACACTTAAAACTGTTAAACTTGCAGGCAGTTTCGGCAATTCTGGAGACTTGTAAAGAGACAAATAAAGTTTTTGTAGATTAAAAAGCTGTCTGATGGAAACTGGCACCCTAGTAATTGTACTACTTCTTAAGTCGAGAATTCTCAAGTGAGTTAGTCTCCCTATTTTCTCCGGAAGGTCATCAAGTACATGATAACAAAAAGCAGCATGTAACTCCTCAAGATTCTCTAGCTCTCCTAAAGCCTTTGGCAACTCTTTAATGCAAGTCCAGCTCAAATTTATAAACTTCAACCTTTTCAGGTTTCTAATATTTTCGGGCAGCTGAGTAATTATTGTAGATTCCAAATCAAACTCATTTAGTTTCTCAAGTCTCCCAATAGAGTCTGGTAGGAATTCTAATGGACAATGGCTTATCTTTAAAATTTTCAATTGCCTAAGGTTTCCAATAGAATCAGGTAACTCTTTTATACCTGGTTCGCATATGACTAGTTCTATGAGTGATGTTAGCTCTCCAAGGGAGGGATACAGTTTTGTAACTCCTGTTCCAACCATCTTCAGCGTTGTCAAAGACTTTAGACCATCCATGGAGGCTGGAAGTACAAGTGGTTTTACTGACATATTCCCCTGAGATTTCAAGGTAATCTAGGTGCTTTAGCTTATTGATGGACCAATCAATTTCATCAAACCAGCAATCTATGAAAATCAATCTCTCGAGTCCTAAAAGTGACGAGAAGTTGGGCGTCTTTGTTCGAAATCTACATTTGTGTAAATTGCATAATTCTCAACTGTTTGGCCACCTGCAAAACAGATACATCTCATTAGATGCAAAGAGTAAATGTAACACGATAACAACATAATTAAAAAGAATAAAAAGAAAAAAAAAGTTTTTTTGAGGATTAATACCATGATTGCAACCCATCCACTCCAATCTTCCGTGAATTGAGACCGGGAGAGTTTGATGACAACTAAGTTTATAAAACTTAAGTTGGTAGCTTTAATCTTCCAAGGACAATAAGACCAAGACAACCATCTCAATTGGTGAAAGGCATTTTTGAAATCTCCCTCAAAGTCCCCCCGTTCAAATTGAAGGAACTTTAAATTGATTGCCTTAGCAAATTCTTCAGGTCCAAAACAGTATCCATAATCTAGTCTCCCAAGGTCAAGGGCTACGATGCTCTCCGTTACCTATATATTGACATTTTAAAATATATGACACTTATCAGCAAGAGTTGCTAAGAATCTAAAACAAGAGAACAGTTTAACTATAACATGCCTCTTTTTTCTGTACTGCATCTAAAGCAACTTCTGGAGACCATAATCTACTAGGTTTTGCTAGGATACGGTTTTCATGATCATGAGTTTTCGGTTGGGCAATTTCCCTTCCTAGATCTCTCAATTGGTCATGCATCCACAATTTGCCTTGTTCATCCACCTTTATTAAGGATCTACGTACAAGAACTGTGATCACACAATTCGGGTAAAGCTCACAAGCGTCCCAGAAATAGGTTGGATCAACTGTCCCCTCATTATTGAAGAAGCATGCAATATCCAGAAAAATCTGTTGGTGCTCATACTCCAAAGCCTGATAACTTATCATCAACGTTTCTTGAACATTCTTATGTGGAGCTTTCTTTAGCTTGTCCAATCTGAACTTCCATGTGTCTTTGTCTTGGTTATAAAGTGAACAACCAATCACTTGGAGTGCCAAGGGAAGTCCTCGTAGTGGCAACAATCTGCATTGAGATATCACGATACTCGGGTGGCGGATGTTCATTCTCAAAGGCATGTTGACAAAAAAGTTGACGAGCAAGGTCAGGATCCATCTGCTTCATCTCATAAAAACAATGCTCTCTATTGTCTTCAGTTGGCAAGAAGCTGATGTCCCTTGTTGTAATGATGATTCTACTCTTGGGACCAAACCAGTTGGACTTAGCTGCTAGGTATAGTAGATGATCCCGCTTGTCCACATCATCAAGCACGATAAGGACTTTTTTATTACATAACCTCCAGCGAATTTTGCTTATCCCATCATCAATATTAGTGACTTCAATAGACTTAAGACTTAAAGTATCTAATAACTTTTCTTGTAACTTCACCATGTCATGGACACTGGAAGATCGTCGGACATCTTTGAGAATGCAACTACCTTGGAAATGGGAAGAGATATTTCTGAAGACAACGTCAGCAAGTGTTGTTTTTCCGATTCCACCCATGCCATGAATCACAATAAATCGGACATCAGGAGTTCCATCCTCTAGCAGCTTCATAATATCTTCCATCTTGTCATGAATACCAACTAAGCGATCAGGCACACTGGGAACAGCTTCATTTGCATTGATGTCACTGAGAACTCTTTTCTTGATAAGATTCACAAGCTCATATAGGCTGTTGAAAATAAACACATATCACACATATTTCACTTCAAATCAGGACTTAAAGAATAAATCCCAAAATCCGAGAGCAGTCACAAGGTGAAAGGTATACAAATGTTACCCGTGATCTTGCAAGTTCCATCCCTTGATTGTGGCTACCTTCTGGAGCGCATCCTCCCATGGTTTCACGGTAACTTCACCGAGCTCCTTCTTATGCTTTTGCAGGGCAGAGGTGTACACTTGTGATTGAAGCTTGACGTCTTCACTAACGCTGACATCGTAGAAGATAGGTAAAATCACTTTCTTTGCCTGAACACCCGAATGTTGCCAGCAATCTATCATTTTTGCAAGTTCACGGAGGCACCACCTGCTTGAAGCATAGTCCTTGGAGAAAATGGGAATGTAGATTCTTGAGTTGGTGATAGCTCCCAGCAGCTCTCCTTCGATTATTTCTCCTTTCTGGATCTCTTCATCGTCTAGGAAAACACGGAATCCAGCATCAGTCAGGGTGTGATAAAGAATATTGGCAACAGTGTGGCGGCTATCGGGTCCTCTAAAGTTGAGGAACACGTCAAAGCCCCAGCTGTCTCGGGATGCTTCACTATCAAGAGCTCTATGTCGGGATGGAGAAGCTTCATTTGGGATGGACTTCAACTTGATGCTCCTAACAACCAGAGTGCCGTTATAACAAAAAAGGTGAGGTATATCTCTTTCATCACTGGTCTAGTGCGGCTAAGTTTATATAGAACTGAGATCAATTCTATTCACACGGTTTTATTTTGAATAGGACAACAACAAGATACAAATATCGGAAGACCCATGAGAACCATTAGCAAGCCGAGACATCTCCCAGGGACTATATAGAATAACTGATTTTACATTAGCAGTAATTCAGCATACAATAAGGAGTCGCAGTGGTAAACTATATAGCGATCTATTGCTAAATCAACGGGAGTCACAACAGCAGATTCCTGCACATAACTGTAAGCAACTAATCGTACCAGATGTTAAAATAATAATTTACAATTTTAAAATATATGTTTTGCAGTGGAAATTTGTAGAACATGTCTGGAATTTTACTTCATTGAATGGTGGTGAAAAATTTCCGTGAAGCATTGGACAATGGATGGCTGTAAAACAAGCCTGGAGAAATTCTAGCAAATGACAACAAACCTTGTACAAATAATGACAGTTTTTTATTACCTAGTTAAGGCATTAGAAAAGTCAAAGTATATCTTACACCATCTGGAATTTAACCGACCAATAGGTGCTATAAAAGCACATCCTCATGTACTTTATTTATCATCTTTTCTTCATGAAGAATTAATAAAAAGATTCTATCCTCCTTTATGAAAAGTCTCTTACAGCAATCTATTCTCCATGATTGTGTTCAAACATTAATATCAGTAATTGCTTTTTTTTTTTTTGACCAAAGTATATCAGTAATTGCACCCAACATATTTTTGGTATCAGAGCCAAAACCTTTTTTTTCCTCTTATATACAAACCTAAACACTCAAACACAATAAACATAAATCTTAACCATGGCATCAACAAGCAATAACATTGCATTTAATTTTTCCCAACAAGGCATTCCTATGTTTATTGGAGAAAAATATAATATATAGAGCACGCTGATGAAAACATTATTTATCTCACAAGATTTGTGGGATATCGTTGAGGAAGGTTATGAAACTGCTATTACTAGTCCAGAGGTAAAAACAACTTGCACGGCATCTCAACAAAAAGAGCATAAAGAAAATACCATGAAAGACGCAAAAGCATTGTCTTTCATCCAACAAAGGGTCAGTCAAACAATTTTACCACGAATTATGGGTGCAACCATTGCACATGATGCTTGAGAAATTTTAAGAAAGCAATATGAAGGTCATGATAAAGTTATCTCTATTAAACTCCAAAATCTATGGAGAGATGTTGATAATTTGTTCATGAAGGATAATGAAGAGGTGCAGGAATTTTTCTCAAGAGTTACAGTTATTATCAACCAAATAAGAGGTTATGGAGACACAATTCCAGAAAAAAGAATTGTGGAGAAAGTATTGAGAAGTTTACCTACAAAATTTGAGCATATTGTTGTCATTATTGAAGAATCCAAAGATTTATCCAAATTATCTTTGGATGAACTTATGGGATCATTAGAAGCTCATGAAAAGCGTTTGAGTAGATTTTCTACTAACAATCTTGAGCAGACCTTCCATTCGAAGGTTAATATCAACAGGCAACAAAGAGTTGGCAAGACAATTATGAAAATAATTATGGGAGCTCCTCTAACTCTGCTCGTGGACATGGTAGATACCAGAATTTTCGAGGTCATGGTCGAGGAAGAGAATCCAATATGAGGAGTAATACATCTTAATGTCGCATATGTAAGAAATTTGACCATGATTCCAAGGATTGCCGTTTTAGATGCAAGAGATGCAAAAATCCCAATCATTCAGAAAGGGATTGTTATTTCAAAGATCGAGAAGAAGATAAAAATGCAAATTTCTCTAAGGAAAATCAAGATAAACACGTATTTTATTCTTATATGAATGCTGAGCAATCATTTAAAAATATTTGGTATGTTGATAGTGGATGTAGTAATCACATGACTGGGAACAAGGAGCTGTTTGTTGAGTTTGATGATAAGTTCAAATTTGAAGTAAAGCTTGAAGATGGTAAGACACATGAAATCATGGGAAAAGGAGCTATTGTTGTAGACACAAAAGGAGGTAGTTCTAAACTGATTTATGATGTTCATTATATCCCTAAATTGACTCAAAATTTATTGAGTGTTGGCTAATTATTACAAAGAGGTTATATGGTGATTTTTGACAATGGTGAATGCATTATTACTAATAAGGAGAAGAATTGCATTGTTGCAAAAGTAAGGATGGGTATGAATAAAGTCTTTCCTTTATCTATACCTCTTAATGATGAATTTGCCTTGCAAAGTGTGAAAAATGACGAATCACACTTATGGCATTTGAGATATGCGAATTTGAATTTTAAGGGACTTCATTTGTTAAAGAAGAAAAATATAGTGATTGGATTGTCAAATATTTCATCTTCTGAGAAAGTATGTGAAGGTTGCATATATGGCAAAATGCATCGGTTGCCATTTATGAAAACATCATATCGAGTTAAAGTTCCATTGGAGTTGGTTCATTTAGATATATTTAGACCAACAAGAACGCCACCCTTGAATGGCAATAGGTATTTCATCTTATTTATTAATGATTATACAAGGATGATGTGGATATATCTCTTGAAGCAGAAGTCAGAAGCATTTTCCACTTTTCAAAAATTTAAAGCTATGGCTGAAAGGTAAAGTGGATATAAGTTGAAAATTCATCGCACTGATCGTGGAGGTGAATATACATCCGATGAGTTCCAAAACTACTATAGAGATGTTGGAATTAAAAGGCAACTGACTTACGACATACTCCTCAACAAAATAGCATTGCAGAAAGGAAGAACCAGACAATTGTGGAGATGGCTAGAAGTATACTAACACAAAAAGGCCTTCCAAATAGTTATTGGGCCGAAGCAGTAAATACTGCAGTCTATATATTGAACAGATCGCCTACAAAAGCAGTGCTTAATAAAACTCCTTATCAGGCTTGGCATAATAGAAGACCTTAAGTTAATCATATGAAGATATTTGGATGTACTGCATATTCTCTCATAGCATCACAAAAGAGAAAAATTTGATAAGAAAAGAGAAAAGTATATTTTCACTGGTTATAGTGATGAATCAAAAGGATATCGTCTTTTCAATCCAAAGAAAAATGAATTGATTATTTTAAGAGATGTTATATTTGATGAAGATGGCGTATGGGATTGGAAAGAGAAATCTCCTATGGTTGAAAGAGTTTTGCCTGCAACATCTACTATTATACAACTAGATCCTCAATCAAATTCAGGATCAAGTTCTCCTAAAGCTTCCAGTACATTAACTGGTCCAAGCTCATCCATACAAAAGTTTTATCCAGAATCAGAAAGGTACGTTCTTTATATGATATCTATGAATCTTGTGAGTTTGCATTCTTCTCTTGTGAACCACAAAAATATAAGGAGGTAGCAAAAGAAGAAATAAGCCATGGATGATGAGATGGCAACTATTGAGAAGAATCATACTTGGGAGATTGTTGATCTTCTAGAAAATAAAGAGGTAATTAGATTAAAATGGGTTTACAAGAAAAAATATAGAGAAGATGGTTCAATCCAAAAGCACAAAGCTCGTCTTGTTGCCAAGGGATATTCTCAACAACCAGGCATTGATTTCAATGAAACATTTGCACCAATTGCACGTTGGAGACAATAAGAATTGTTCATGCATTAGCAGCTCAATTAGAATTACCAATATATCAACTGGATGTTAAATCAGTATTCTTAAATGGAGAATTGCAAGAGGAGGTATATGTAGAATAGCCTGAAGGATATATTATCAAAGGAAAAGAAGATAAGGTTTATCGACTATATAAGGTGTTATATAGATTAAAATAGGCACCAGGTGCATGGAACAGCAAAATTGATAGCTATTTCCAAAAAAATGGATTTGAGAAGAGCCAAAGTGAACCTTCACTTTACATCAAAAGAGAAGGTACTAAGGATTTCCTTATTATCTGTAATAGCCATGGATTTCCAATATCATGTTATATATGTGTGTTAATAGTTTTGCATATTAGAATAAATAAATAGCAAGTGCGACATATAGATTAAGTAGCATAACTTAATGCATGTGTTTTAGAAGTGTAAAATATACGTGTTTGCATTAGTATAATAAGTACTTAATATTAATATATAGGTATATATGTTTTTGTGTTATTAAGAATTATGTTTAGTTAATGTGGTTGGATGAATGATGAAGTGAGTTAAATTTAATTTAATGCATGTTGCATGTATGTGTGAGTGTGATGGCAGATTTTTGAACCAAAAAACAAGCCCAAAGTCTTGTTTCAATTCAAACCAATGAAGCCCACATCAAGCCCAACTGAAGCCCCGTTAAAAGCCTTCTAATGTGCTTTCTTTAAAGTCAAAGAATGGATAAGATTAAACTAAAAATCTTGCAATTTTCATAAAAAAATCAGACCCTCTTCAAGACAGCCCTCTAAACACACTCAAACTTAACATTTTTCTCTTCCAAAGCCACTCCAACATCAAAGCCAAGTCTCCCATCCAAATTCCTACAAGTTTGACTATTAAAAGATCATACTAAAGCCGTTTAACCAAGCCCAAATTCTTGTGGTAAGTGTATGTTATATTTAGTGCAAGTTTGTTAATTTAGAGATTATGTTAAATATGAATATTGTGTTGTTATGAGTTTTAATAGTTTGCAATTGTTGGTTAATTGTTGAGAAGTGTTTAGGCTGCCATATGAAGTTGTAATATGTGTATGTTAAGCAGTTGAAGTGTGTTGGTGAAAATGAAGTGAAATATGAGTAGTGTAGTAAGGGTTAGTGAAGTTGTGTACGTGTTGAATGTTGTATTGAATGAAGAGTGGAATTTGAAGTGATATTTATGTTGTTTGATAAGTTGGAAGTGAATGGATAATGTTAAGTTTATACACCAAGTAATAGGAAGCTTATTATGTGTTTTGAAGAGAGTTTGAATGTGTAAAAGTTGGTATATGGTGTAAAAGAATTATGGAAAATGCATGTTTTCTGTCAAAAAAATTTTCCCAGATCAGAACTACCTTATACATGAGCGTGCACGAGCTTGCGCTGATCAAAACAAGCTCTCGAGTCACTTTTTCAAACTCTGCCCCACCTTGTATACGGCCATGTAGGTGGTTGTGTAGGTCATAAAACCTTGAAAAATTCCTCTCGGGTCACTTTTTAGTGCCCTACACGGCCCGAGCATGATCATGTACTACATAGTGTACTTTTCCTTGTTTCGCAGCTTGATCGTATTTTAGCCATAACTTTTTCATCCGATATCCAATTGAGGTGATTCAAGTTACTATGAAAAGCTTAAAAAGAGATCTAAAACTTTGATGTTTTGAGTTTTTACAAATTTCAACATTATAAATGCTTAAATTTTACTTCCTTCTAGCTGTTATATTTTTCAAAACAAAGTTTAAAACTTGTTTTTGTTTGTTAAATGTGTGATAGCCTAGGAAATGGATCTTTTTGGACTAAAATGAGATAAATAAATGATAGTTGATGTATTATATTAGTTAATTGATGTAATTAAACATGATTTAGGTGGATTTATAATTTAATAAGCAATTGGATTAATTATGGATGTTAATTGCAAAATGAACTTAGCTGATAATATTAAGTTCAACTTGGCTTAAATGAACTTGTTAAGCATGTAAATGTTAAGTTAAGTTTATGTATGAATTATATTTGAATTTTGTGAGTGTTGTGCTCAGTGTTTAAAGCTAGTTTTGTTGTATACATGATTTGAAGTTATAGATGATGATTTTAGAAGTTATTATGATATTGTTAGATGAATACTTATTATGGTATACCTTTCTGTAAGTTATCTTTGAAATCCTTAAATGTTGAGTTTAAAGTTAGTTATGCTTTAGTATTATTCCAAGTATAAGATGTTGAATTGATTTAAATGTTTTGAAAGTATATGCTTTGTTGATGCCTTGTCAATAAGAGACCATAAATAAAGTGAAAAGAAAATACTTTGACAGATAAAGAAGAACTGTCCATATTTCGGCAGGGCGATATTCGCAGCCATAGTGGGGTTCCAAATTGGTGTCTACTCAAGTTAATAAAATGAGTTTGATATAAGCGGATAAAGAGTTTATGTTCTTATATGAGTTTAACTTTATGAGTAGATGCTTAAACCTATCTTCTGTCTTATCTTTCGAGATAGTTTCTAATTTTTCTGGAGTATCCTCTAAGTTGTATATCTGACTTATCTTTTGAGGTTTTGGTGGCTCTTTCACAAAAGGAAATAAACTCGTTTGAGTTTTTGTCAAGTAATAGACACCATCATCGGCGTTCATGTTTTTTTTTTTTATACAAGCGATTATATATATCATGTACATAAAAACTTTCTTGTGACTGTTAAGTTAGGCATATTCTAATAAACTTAACTAAAGATGAATTAAAGATTGTTTGAAATTAGTTGTGCTTGAGTGGTTAAATCTAATCCGGGGAGCAGTAACTCTGTCATGATGCAACGATACGGTAGTTAGGTGCTTAGGCCACTTTTGTCATGATGTAATGACTTCATACCATGATGCAATGGTGACTTCTTTTTAAATGGCTCAGCAGGTAATCGATAGGGAATATGGTAACAGTGTAACATTTACTTATCTTAAGAGGAAATAATATGATTTAATTCAATATTTATGGGAGCATGTGAATTAATTTATATTATGGAATAAGTTAAGTAAAGTTGAGTAACGGCTATTAACCAAAATGAGATTACTAATCTTTTCGGTTAGATTTAGGAGATATAGATATTCGGGCTATCTGTATCAACCCCCTGAGCAGCTGCTATTACCCAGGACTCCCAGATTCCCAAGTTTGAATCGGAGTTTGAATACTCCAGTGTTTTTTTATTCATATGATCAAAAATAATTAATTGATCATTGTTACGTTCGCATTTAATTTAAGTGTGCTTGCCATTCGTATTTGCTTATGTTATTGCATACTGGATCTCTGGCTCATTCCTTATCTTTTCAGGTTTATTGAAGATGATGAGTTCTTAACCAGTTTGGATTTTGGATCCAATTTTGAGAACTTTTTGGATGACTAGGAGTTTGAGATCGATCATGGATTTTGATGGAAATTTTTGTAATAGATTAAGATAGAAGTTTTGTTAAAGCTTTTATTGTATTTTGTATAATGTTGTAATATCTCTATATGTTTGTTAATGGCTTCTTTACAAGCCTATGTCGGTAGTATCTTGTATATATTTATATATGTGCGAGAATTATGTTTCAAGCGTTAAGGGCAACAAAAGGAAAATATTTTAAGTTTATTCAAAGTTTTTCTTTAAGTGAAGTTCTTGGTATGCTTTCTTATCCGGGTTTTAGCAAATAATTATCCAAACCATTCTTTGTAGACAACCTTACATATAATTTCCACGGGTCATATGTGGTTGGGGACTCGAATTCACCTGTTTTTATATAAGTGGTGAATCCGGGTCTTTACATTATCTATTTATATGTGGATGACCTAGTCTAGACAGGTACAAGTCAATCTATGTTGGATGAGTTTAAGGTGGCAATGATGAAAGAATATGAGATGACTGATCTGGGTCTTATGAAATATTTTCTTGGAATTCAAGTTCATCAGTCCAAATGAGAAATATTTATTTCTCAAGAAAAATATATGGATGATTTGTTGAAAAGATATCAAATGAGCAATTGCAAGTCAATTGCCACACCACTTGCAATAAATGAGAAATTACAATAAGAAGATGGATCACCAAAATTTGATGCAAAGATATATAGAAGTTTGGTCGGGTCACTGATTTATCTACAAACACAAGACCGAACATTGTTTACCCAGTTAGTTTAATTTCCAGATTTATGCAAAATCCAAGTAAGTTACATTATACAACAGCTAAAAGGAATTTGCGGTATTTGCAAGGCACAAAAAATTATGGTATTCAATATATGAAAGAAAAGGAATTCAATCTTGTTGGATATACAGATAGTGACTGGGCTGGATCAATTGAAGATCGAAAAAGCACATCTAGATATGTATTTGCTTTGAGAGCAAATATTATATCTTGGTCTTTAAAGAAGCAAAAAACAGTATCATTATCATCATCTGAAGCAGAATATAGAGCAGCCACAGATGCAGCATGTGAAGTAGTATGGCTAAGAAGAATTTTAGCAGATTTAAATCAAAGTCAAGAAGCCCCCACAATTATTCATTGTAATAATATGTCAACAATTGCTATAACAAAGAATCCGATTTCATGGAAGAACAAAGCATATTGAGTTGCGACATCACTATACTAAGACATTAGTACAAGAAGATGAAATTCAATTTGAATTTGTCAATACAAAAGAGCAACTTGGAGACACGTTCACAAAAGTAGTGCCGGCAGAAAATTTTGAATAATTTAGAAGAAGTTATAAAGTTACAAATTAAGAGGGAGTGTTAAAATAATAATTTACAATTTTAAAATATATGTTTTGCGGTGGAAATTTGTAGAACATGTCTGGAATTTTACTTCATTGAATGATGGTGAAAATTTTCCGTGAAGCATTGGACAATGGATGGCAGTAAAACAAGCCTGGAGAAATTCTAGCAAATGACAACTAGCCTTGTGCAAATAATGACAGTTTTTTATTACCTAGTTAAGGCATTAGAAAAGTCAAAGTATATCTTACACCATCTGGAATTTAAGCGACCAATAGGTGCTATAAAAGCACATCCTCATGTACTTTATTTATCATCTTTTCTTAATGAAGAATTAATAAAAAGATTCTATCCTCCTTTATGAAAAGCCTCTTATAGCAATCTATTATCCATGATTGTGTTCAAACATTAATATCAGTAATTGCACCCAACACCAGATCCATAAGTCAAATCAGCTGACTAAGGAAAATATAAAAAGAAGAAATACCTGGTAGTATCTAAAAAGAGACAAATCTCAGTCTTGATATTGGAGTTAACTGGATCCTCGAATTCCAAGAGTGAGATGGAGTTAGCTAGAACGAAGAACAATAAGGAACAGAAAGAAGGAACGTACCTGGTTGATGTTGAATCCTGTGTTGCATTCGCTTGTCGTTGCCGCTTAATGTTTGATGACATTGGATTTTGTCAGTCCACAACGAAAACGGTGACTCTGTTTGCTTGAATAATAGAGATAAAGAGATTCAACGGAAGAGCAGAGGAGACACAGACGAGATGATGCGGTGATGGAAAAGCCCTTCCTTAAAGTAGACAATAAAGATGAACGGCAAGTGGTTTCCTCGTCCTTTCCTTGGCCTCATTATCTATTTTATTTTTTATCATGCTACAGTATAAGTAACGATGCCTCCCACCATGCACCAAATGTTATAATATTCCTGACACGTCGTATGGAGGAGACAACACGGGAAAGAATGGAACGAACTACCCAATAACATTCCGCCCAATTAGCTTGCTTGTATCCAAGCATTGCATAGTCGAAGCATTGCATTCAGTGTTTTTCCCGTATAAATCCCTGAGATATTTTGGATTTGTGTAGAAGTGTTTGTGCATTGAAAAAATAATTTAATTATATTTCGCATTTGCCTAAAGGATATAATTTGATTTTATGATATATCTCTTTGTTTATCGATAAAATTTACCATAAGCAGATGGAGAAAATTATTAAAGATATGTGCTGCACTCCCACATAAATAACTCCAGTTCAACATGCATACCAAGAAGTTCCAATTCCAAAAGGAAGTAGCCTTTTAAAATAGTTATATCACTTATATCTTGCTCTCTTAGTTGTATTCTTCACTCCTGATGTTTTAATTGATAAAGCATTTGCGAGGAAACGACCCTCTGCTAATGTCCTCTGTAGATAAAGCAAAACTTTTTTAGCACATCGGCCAAAAATGGGTGCTTGACTTCTCCCCATTTGTTTTCATAGATTGTAAACTTCCACAATATTTATATAAAAAAAAAAAAAAAAATCTTAATCGCATAAACCAAAGTTTATCAGATCAAATCCTCCTAACGTACAAGTCCCGTTTCAATTAAAATTAGTTTATGTAAACTTTAAATACTTCAATTAAAAATTTAGAAAACAAATTGAGTTAAGTGAGCTCAAATCAATCTAAATTGTGATAAACAACATCACCTGATAACCGAACAAATATAACCATCTAGTGCAAATTTAACCAAATTGTTTTCCATTGCCAGCCGGCCTCAACAAATTTTCTACCTCTTCCAAGAGGTAACTTTATCAACAAGAGACAAAAGCTAGGTTCTCGTTAAATTATGGTCCTTGATTGATGCAGGGACCACCTAAAATACTAGGTAGGGAGAAACCTGGACCCTAAATCTTTCCTACCGCCGGCTTCTGCCTAGGCAAACATTCCATGAGCCAGCTCATTTGATTATTCTTATCTCATGCTGCATTAATTTATGTTTTTTTTTTTTTCCTTCCCCAACCCCAAGTTTCAATAATTAACATTGGCATATTCCTTTTTCCACTTGTCCTCATTTTCCTTTTGCGTAAATCATTCCCTCCCTCTTTTACCTTTTTTTTTTTTTTTTTAATCCCCCACTCCACATGCCATTTCTTGGAAAGAAAGAAGCAGCAGCACGCCTTGGTCCAACTAAAAATCATCACATTAGGTGAAGCTTTTTGTCTCATCTTTAGTCCATGTAAATTATATATAAATGAATGTGCCAGTGTAGGGCCTTATGTATAGGATAGGCAATGTGAGAAAAGAAAAAATATCGGCAAAAAATTCTTAAGACATTATTTATCAATTTTTTGAATAAAACAAACATGAAAATAAATTGGTCAAGAGGTATTTGATTTGTATGTCAAGTTTTCCTTTTCGGCGATACTGGTCGAAAACCATCTTCAAGAAAAGAGGAACAAATTTATTTTGGGAAAATACAAAAACACCTTGATGCGTTAAGGATGATACATATTGATTTCTTAAACTTTGAAAGTATAGTTTTTAATCCCTTAAACTATAAACACTTTACAAATAGAGACATTCCATCTTTTTTTTTTTTGTCCTTTTCCATACAATTTTTTCGTACAAATTCCATACAAATGTACACATGGAACAACAAATTTTTTATATTTTTTTGACAGAAAAATATAAAATGTCCTTAATTATAAATTGTTATAGTTCAATGGATCAAAACCCATATTTTCAAAGTTTACATGAGTCAATCCGCACCATCCCTAAAGTGTAGGAGGTGTTTTTGCATTTTATCCGTTTTATTTTGCTAATTTGATAGAATGCAAATAGCTCTTGAATGAATAGATACTAAGTGAAAATTTCATAAATTTTCTTTTTTGTTGATCTCCTTGTTAACTAAGACATATACTTTTAGGTTTGTAATATCAATTTTTTTTAATTACAAAACCTATCTCGCAAGATCCATGTGTGACATATAAAATAAAATATGTATTAAAATTAATAGTTTACATAGTTTACAAAGAATCATACTTGTTCTTGCAAAAGATGTACTGTCTTGTCATGAGGATGGAGTTCAAGTGAGATATAATACACATAGCGCTTATTGCAAAATTTTCATTATGTCCACCATAAGGACACCAAGTGTTGTCCCTCTAGCAATATCTACACACACGATGATAGATACCAATTCTAATCTCTATATTGCTAAGTAACTTGAATTAGAATTTCTATATTATTTTCACTAAAAAAATGTCTCTCTATCTTTGTCTCATTTTCATCTTCTCATATTTATATGCACACATATATCAATATATGGATAAGAGAGAATCTTTTCCTTGTAGAAAAGGACTAGATTTGATATCAAATATTTTAAAATAGCAAGTAATATCTTAATAAAAGATATTGTTTATATTACATAATAATCACTTGAAAATAAAGTACTCTTCATATTATTTAATTTGTTTTAGAATAAATAATCCAATTTATTCTAATTATGAAATAAACATTGTTTTTATTAATCTTGTTACTGTTTGCGACCCTCTAGATTTTTATACACATAGGTAATGTATTTTATACATAAACCAAGGTAATCATCTAGTAATAGTTATTAGTTATCCTATGTGATAGAAAAGGTTGTGAACCTTAATCATTATGAACCGATTATTGCGTAATTAAATCTATTTATAAAATATCCTGATTGAATCATTGCATGAAATGTCAACAATGTTTAACCACTTTACTTGGTTCTCGAAATAAATTGACTCAATAAAACTTATCGTGGCAAGTGGCTATAGTCACTCTTATCTCAACCAAGCAACCAATGGATATTGTCTTCCTTATCCAAGAGAGTGATAAATTTTATCTTGACTCATTATTATTCTCTATGTATTTTATATTGCACCCAATAATCGTATTATTTGCAATTTATATTAAGATCACGTTTAACAGCATTAAAGTGCTTCATTTCATATATAGGATACATAAAGGTCTTAAGTCCAGGATTATTTACGCTCGTTCATATAGAGGAGGGACCAATGACATTGAACATGTTGTACCATTTATTAGCATGTCATGTTCAGTGTACCCATTTAACATATGGGTACCCACTTGTATAAGCTAAAAATCTTTTCCTTGGTACAGTGAGAATAACCTTTAGTCATACAATGTGTTGGTCTAAATATCTATGATTCCTCTAGATATTTATCCGACCAACGACAAATTTTAGATAATACAATACCTTGGAATTAATGCTGTTAATAATTTATCCCATTACTATTTTAGACATTTTCTAGTTATCTATAGGACTTCATTGTAAAATATATACAAACAAAAGTATATAAATACAATACATATCTCCCTTTTATTGATAATATTCATAAATACATTAAAAGTGTCTTGGCACATTGTGCATAGTTACAACAATGACAATGTGTGGAGGAAGAAAACTTTGAATTTCACTCCACATTAGTCACATTTTGTAGTTAAAATCATGTTGAGGAAAAGTTCATAAAACATTGATGAAAATGGATAATAATATGGTTGCATTTAAAATAGTCCTAAATAATATTATTTGTGAAACTAGCAAACTATCTTTAGATCGATTATAATCTCTAAACTTAAGCAAAATCATTAAGGAATTATCATTTAGAATGTATTAAGATGTTTTAATGGAAGATTACTACAAACAAATGGAAACAACTTGAAATTATTAGCAAAATTATCTAGAATACAAACATAGATTCTAACCTCTTACTTCAACTAGATTCAATAAAATAAGTTGATCGATTTCAAAGTTCAAGTACCTAATTACATATTTTGCAAAAGTTCAGGTTCTATTTTATGACATTATCCCTTAAACTAATTAAATAGATCATGCATATCATGCATTTTGCATATTTTGAATAGCTAATATCATGCTAAGTGGACCGGTCGGCATGGTTAAGTTCGTGTGTTCGTTTTTAGTAATGGACAACTAAGTCATCTGGAGGAAACGACCTTGTAGGTAGAATCGTGCTAGGGACTTGGTAATTAAGGTCTTATTTAACATCTTGAGTTTTGAAAGTCGTTTAAGAAATCATAAAAATCATTCTATAAAGTATATTACAAAATACTTGAGAGTGTGTAATACCTATAATTGGTGAGTTCGTGTTGAGTCAACGTGACTATGCACACTTCCCTAACTCGAGTCACAAAGAACGTAAATCCAACCATATATGATCTAACCAATAAAAATATGTTTTGCTCATATGGTTGTTGTATTGCACTTGTTTGTCAATAATTGTTTGATAGCAACGTGCAAAAGTTTAATATGAGAGGATTCCATTCAGTTGGTTGCAATTGACTCCCCAATTGTTTGTTTTCGCTCAAAAGTTGAAAGCTAGGAATAAAATAGGATTTGAATGCTTGGAGCATCAAAGATCAAGTGTTGTAAGATATGTAGAGACATAGGAATTTGATAGGCTACATATAGTTGGAGAGATGAAACCTAAAGCTGGAATCTTCTTTAATTAAACCCAAATGATATTTCTCTTAGACCTTGATTTACCTTATCTTATCTTTTCATAAGATATCTAATTCTCCACATTCTTGGTGGACTGTAGAATTTTGGTATCTAATTTTTTTCCATAACAATTAAATACATGTATATGTATGTATAGTACAATGAAAGAAAAATTAATTAGAGTCTTACAAGCTCTGATTTGTGACACAGTCCTCATATTACAGGTGGAAAGAATAATTGCTAGATACATTATTTGTCAAAATATATTCTCCACGAAATGTGATCTACTACAACTTACAAATTGATCATGAAATACCATGTAACCCTTTGATTCTATCATCCATCCACTATCTATACCCCTCATGATTTAAAATGAAACCTCTCCATAGTTTTACAAAACTAGATACATCTTTTAATTGATTTTATAATTGTTAATAAGTTTTATAATTGCCAAAACACTTCTAGGGAAAAGGAAATTAATATATATTTTTTTTAAATTATAAAAATGCCACTAGGATGAAAATAATCCTAGAATTAGGCAAGTTTATCTCGTCTCTTGAAGAGATGAGGTTATAAGTGATTGACTTCGTATCTTCAAGAGACGAGGTTCATTTTATCCTCATCTCTTCAAGAGACAAGGTTGTTGTATTTTACAGCTTTCTTGTCTCTTGAAGAGACGAGATTGACCACTTACAACCTCGTCTCTTCAAGAAACGAGTTTAAGTTGCCTATTTTTTGGATTTTTTTCTCATATGACGAGATTTTTGTACTTTTTTAGAAAAAAGTTGGTTTTTTTCCTTAATCCGACACTTCTAAAACTTTTTCCAAAAGGTACAATTTGAAAATATGTCAATGTAATTTGAAAGTTTATAAAAATGGTCAATATAATTTAGATTTGTAAATTTATTAAAAGAAAGTCTAAGTACTTTAGAAACTAAAGTTTTAGGTTATGTTTAGACTATGTTAGATGTACACTCATAAAACTCACCGTAGTGTTTAAGTGCTTCATTTTTAGCTTAAGCATGGTAAAGATTCTTGAATGGATACAAGAAGTGGCAAGTTATACAGAGTCTAACTTATCCCTATCACCTAGAACAGCTTCTAAATTAGTTTTAAACTTAACTCAAACTAGTTTAACTAAACTAATTATAGTTGCTAACCGTGATTTTTGTTTATATATATATATATATACATATATATAGATATAAACATATATTGGTCAAACTACCATTTGGAACTTGCCTAAAACCTTGGTCGGAACATGTATTTCTCAGTACCAACCTACTAGTTAACTCAAAAACAAAATTGATTGATTTTGACATTGTGAGGTTTACTATCAACCCTATCCATAATGGCCACGAAATGTAGTGATGGGAACTCTTGATTCAATGTGCATGGTGCTCTAAGTCTCTCATAATTAAAAAGTATTAAACATGTAAAATAAAAATATCTTCTCAATTTCATGAATTAAAATATGCTCAACTGTTAAAGATTTTGTAGAAATTCATGAGGAAAAGGTACTTAATCAAATAAATGTTATATTTCAGGTCTTTGACACAAATTTGAGCAAATGGAATGTCTTGAAAAGAAGAAAATCAATGCAAGATAATTTGGATCAAAGAAGTTTGCAACTTTTGCAACATAGAAGTATACATCAGTTATAGACTAAGGTACGCCGTCGGCGTACATCTGGCCTTCAACAAAAATCCTCAACACGGGAGAAGGATTAAGTCTGCACCGCCAACCTCAATTGCAGAGTAACCCAGCATGTATTGCAGGATTCAACGCCGGCAATTCAGAGGTCTACGCCGCCAGCGTTTGGCTGGCTCACAAATCGAACAGTACTTTAATTATAAACGCTGATACATGCGCTGGAAGCATACTTCGAAGCGTTTGAACTTCTTCAACTTACGCCAAACTCCTGGGCTTCTAAGCTGCCGGCCTTCAGCTTGTGCACAAAGGGAACATAATGCAAATTTCAAAAGTCGTTGTCAAAGCCGTTGCAACACAGCCAGCGTAGAGTTCTCGGAATTTTCTGAGAATCAATGAACGCCAGCTAGATCTGAATCTAAGCCGCTGGCATAAAAGACGGCGTTCCTTCTACACTGTCCCAACGCTGATGAATACTAGCAGTGCACATTTTTTGGATCTGGCATTTATGTGAATACTGGCAATAAACACCGCCGGCGTAGGAAGCGTAACAACCGGCATACAGCACAGAAACCTACGAATTTCCAGATTTTGTTCTATATATTGCGCGAATAGAACTCAATGATATTCATTCGAGAGCTTCCATAACATACAATTAGAGAGATTTTTGTTCCAAGATGAGTGGCTAATTTCCTCATTTTCTAGCTAAAGGGATTATTGTGGATTCTGTTCTTCAAAATTGTGAGATCTAAACAATTTACATTTTATATATTTTTTATTCTGGATAATTGTGTATTTTATGTTTGTCATCTTGTTATTTTGCTTGATTGTTACAAATTAGGATCCATTTATTCAATCAACAAAATAATAATCTGTCATTCAGAATAACAAACCCGTGATTGTTTGTCTGTTATGATATTTGTGACACCATAGAATGGTTAATTATGAAATATATGATTAATTGTGTTATGAGAATATGCAATGTAATTTAAATAAGTCATGCCATTGATTTGTTAATCAGAATTGATTGTCTCGTTTTTTTTATGCTTCTGACAAATTAAGCCTTAAGAACCTGTTTAGGGTTGTTTAGTTAGAAAGAGAAATAATTAAAGAACTTATTTTGATTATCGAATCAGTAAGGAGAGATAAGTTGTTAGAGCTTGTTAGCAATCATAATCAATTTGTCCAGATAAAGAATATAGATTTTTGAATCAGTGATCAATTTTAAGAACTGAATTGCAATATACCTTTGGCTGGAAATCCCTTTGATATTGAAAAACCTTATTAAATTGTTTTCTTGTTTAATTGATTTTTGTTGAAATTCAAACCCAATCCCCCCCGCGCCCCCCCCCACATATATCTTCTTATTCGCTAATCTCATAGGAATAGATACTGCTAATCCCTGAGGTTTGACCCTGCTCACCACTAATTGCAAACTTTGAGAGTATGATATATATTTGTTGGATTCGATACCCACCAGGTTCATTCTGCAAGATCCAATATTCAAGAGATCATAGAGTAATATAAAACTTAGTTTATTGGCTTAAGATTGTGCCTATGGCAGCTCCATGCCTTCAGTTACAACTTACGACAAGTCAGATCCTCCTGATTCTATATAATGGTTCCTATCTATTACACATTTTATGTTCTATAAAGGATATTTATTTATGCTACACTAGATCCTCATAAAAGGCACATGTAATGTATACTTTGAATCTTGGAAGATAAGTCAAGCATCCAAAATTTTCTTTCTTGTAACATTCGAGGAGAGAGCAGAAAAATTTATAAATCCATAGGTATGAGAACACACAATATTAGATTTGATATGGTTTCGTCTTGTCTTTTGGCTACAAAGTTTCCTCCATTTATAAAAAGAGGATTAAATTAGTGGACAGACATGTAGACAAAACACGATAATTGATGTGACCTCTAAAGTTGAACCGTGCATAATTATAATTAAGGCACTCTTAACTAGTACAATAATGTCACCTAACAAGTACAATAATTGGTAACCATAGTATTAAAAATCAAGACTTTGTAAATACAATAGTGAAATACTTACATACGCAAATAATGCCAAATTGCAAAGTTAAAACTTTACAACTTGTCGAAATCCTCAAAAAGATTTGTTTGGAGCTAAAAATGACTGTTTAACCTGTGTACCATCTACCTCCCACATAAAGTGGGACAAATTGTGAATATTTTCCGGTAATTAATCTAAATCATTATTGTTGCATTCTAGATCTAATCATGTATGTAATATCACTTCTTCAGTTGTTGCACCTGCTTTATGATTCTTGAGAACCTCAAAATAATCTTCATAAGGATCCTAGCTATCTTGATGAGGGTATTGATTGTGATTGGTAGGAACTAGATAAGGTTCATTTGGTTCACTTCTTATTCGGTTCTTCTTGGTTCTAGCTTGGTTTAGCTCAATTTAAGCCAATTAGTTGGCTTTGGTTTTGTGCATTGTATTATGTTAATGCCTGTTTTCTAGGTGATCTTATGTTCTCATGGTCCTGCCTATTAGCTGATTGTACTTCTGATTCATACGTTCCTTGCCATCTCTCCTTTAGAATTGTCATGTTACCTATGCAGTTTTTCTTTGAAGCTCTCTATAGCAGTGATCATTATGTCAAATATCAAGAGAACACTATCAAGGACCTTGTGACATGGTATTGGATGATATATATGAATATGAGAACCTTTGAACCTAAAACCATTTTTCTCCAAGCTAAACAATTATTCTAAGACCACCTTTGTTATATCCTAAACATGTTTCTTCCATGTGCTTCACCAATAGATGATGTGCAACTAGTCTTCTAATGATTTAGACCATCTTAATATTTTTGCTAGATGTGGATTTGGTCTCCCCATGGATTGCTACACTAGATAAAAATTCTAACGCTTTAATGGTTGACATCGAAGTGGTTGAGGTATAATAGCAGAATAGACAGCAATAGAACCATTTTAGCTCTTTAGAAAAACCATCCACAAAATGAATTATATGTGGATGGATGAAAGGGTATGTTGGATGAAGGCCAAATGGTCAAAGATTCAGTCTTCCATGGGGACTAAAAATAAGATACTACTATTCTTAGATCTTTGCCTTTATGTCTTCATAAAAGTTGTCTCCTACTATGATTTCTATAAATTCAAGTGGTGCTATCTCTCGAGGATTTCTTGGTGCTAGTGAAGTTGATGTCTTTGAGCAGGTAAGCCTATACATTGCTATTATCTTCAATGCCTTCTGCTCATAACTAGGCGATGTCTCATAAGTTTTCTATCCTTTGCCACCTAGACAAGGGTCTTCACACATGAACATGCATAAATACCACTTAAAGATACATGGCGTTAGGGTCCATCTCTTGTAATACTATTGTAGCACGACCCCATTCCTTTTTGTACATATGACGTATAGCAGGGAGGTCCATCTAGGCCACTTTCCTTTTATAGTATTTTTCCTTGTAATTTCTATTTTTGGTAATTTTACGTGTGATCTCCTCAAGAGTTTTAATATCTCCTCCTGCCGGACCTAGAAATGCATATAAAGCTCTTTATGGGGTATGAGTAACCTTGTCGATTCAAACTCTTACTCGCCACTTAACTATACACAGTCAGGAAACGCATTGTGCATTGTTCTCACACACATTGTACAAATTGATCATTAATGAACAACTTGTTCCCTTTCGAGTGTGCCTTGTATTGATCTACTATATTGTTATTCTCTTGTTGTGTTCATCTATACTTGTAGCTTTACCACTAGGCGAAGGCCTTGTTGTGTGAGTTTATGCTTGCTTACTACTACAGAGGCAAGATAGTAAGCACCACACAATCTTAGAATGCTAGTAAGAGCCCTGAACCGTGACAGCAAGTATCAGAGCCTAGGTTATTCCAAAGGGAATAACCATGACACGACAAGATGAGTTATGCAAGAAGGTAGAGAACCTTGAAGAAAGTATAGCAGCAATGATGCATCGTCTTGACACCTTAGTGGCACTTAGTGTGAAGGTGGCAGACTTTGAGTCAACCAACGAGGGGATCAACACAAGGGTTAATGAACTGGCTAACAATTATCGGGAGACAGCTAGCACTTTCAGAGAGGAGGTACGGGTGTCTACTGAAGGGTAAGAAATGAGATGACAAATTATGCAATTGTTTAGGCAATAGATAAGTTAAGGTAACAAGTTACCTTATTAACCAGAGCAGTCACAACTGCCCCAGCTGCAGCACATTGCCCATTCAAAGGTGCAAGATCCAAAACCATTCACTGGTGTGAGGGATGCCAAACTTTTAAAGAATTTTATCTTCTACTTGGAGCAGTACTATGCAGCTATTGTTTAGACCGATGAGAGAACAAAGGTCTCCATGGCAGCTATGTTCCTAATAGGTGATGCCAAGCTGTGGTAGTGCACCAAGTATGAGCAAATTTAGAATGGAGCGGCACATGTTGATACCTGGGAAGAGATGAAGGCTGAGTTGAGGACTCAAATCTTTCCAAAGAATGTTGAGTATAATGCTAGGAAGAAGTTGTGTGAGCTTCGACACAGCGATGACATTTGGAAGTATGTCAGAGAATTCTCAATGCTTATGCTTGCTGTCAAGAACATGAGCGAGGATGACAAGCTATTCTATTTCCTGGAGGGTTTGAAGTCGTATGCCAGGAATGAGTTGCAGAGGTGTTAAGCCCGAATTTTGCTCCTTTTCTCTTAGAGGTCCCGATTTATATCAAACCTAGCCCAATTGATATAGATCACTCGACAATGAACCAGTAGAGTTTTCGTTAAAAATCCCGTTTTGAAAAATATTTGATTGGAGTCGCTATCGGCTAAAGCCGAAAAAGGTGAACTAAAAACCAAATGGGCGTTTGTTTTCTAGTTTAGCTACTGGTCTATGGAAAAACTAAAATTGATGAGTCTGAGGCTACTACTTTAAAACTAAAAATGGTCATCTAACCTTTTGATGGGCTTTAGAAATCTTGAATTATATGAGCCAAGAGATTAATTTTGATTTATATATATAATATATATATTTTTTTTTTTTTTAATTTTAGATTTTTTTCTAAAAATATATTTACATATTTACAATTTTTTTTTTTGTTTTTTAAAAAAATCGTAAAAGTTTTTTATTTTTGTGACCGCCCCAAGTGCCTACGTATCTACTAGTCGGAATCAAGTGCCCGTAGTTCGTTTTGATTTTTGCAAATCTTTTAGTTTGTTTTTATTTTTTAATTGTGAAAAATCCGCCAAGTTTAAGTTATTAATCAATTTGTAAATTTTTTTTTTCCTTGAAAATTCCTAATGAGTCTAATTTTTATTCCAAGATTTTTGAAAAACACCTAAAAGACACTAATTTTGAGAAAATCCCATTTATTCTATGTTTTTGTAATTTAGAAAGTAAACTAGGCGATATATTTATATGCTACCTGGCAAAAAGATTTTATTTACTAATATATCTCATATATGGGAAAAGGTAAAATAATAATAATAATTTTCATTTTCTATTAAAGTGTGGTGATATTTATAGGGGACCTAAACATCGTACTAATATGTTATGTACAAATAAGCCATTAACAAAGTTAAAATCTATTATACCAACCCGACTACATATAGCAGCCATACAAAGTTTACATATTGTATATATAAACAATATATATATTATATATATATATTTACAATTTTTAGTGGACTTAGTGGACCTAATATTTAAATAAAAAATCCAAATATAGCATAAGACAATACAAACAAACGCATCACAGGCATAAACTTAAATAATATAGTAATATGAGTATATATTATGTACAATACTGTAATATTATACACATATATATGCTTTCCACTATGTTTGCTTTCGTTATCGGTATACGAACATCTAAAAAGTATACAAATGAATTAATAAATGGACAAAACTAACAATAGTAAAACAGCTAAATAAAAAAAACGAATTCAGAATTAGCATTGGTAAAAAAAAACAAAGGTCAAACCTGGGGAATTTACAGGTCATACCAGGGCTCTCGTGGGTCAGATTTTGGTCAAAACTCATCTCTCTCTTTATTTGTTCTATTGTAGTCGAAATTGACTTTTGAATGGTAGAGTTGTGGTTGGGAATTCCAGTGGTTTGTTTGGCATTTGTGTTCGTGTTTGGAATGGGATTTTGATGTTTAATCATTGTGATGGGCAATGGGTTATTGATTTATGAGAGAGAAAGAGAGATAGAGAGAGTTTGAGACGATCGAGAAGGCGAAGGGAGGAGATGGTAGAGAGGAAGATGACCAAGTGAAAGGGGGATCGAGAGGGAAAGAGATCCAATAAGGGGGTCCTCCATTTTTTTTTTTTAAGATCTGGAAATCTGGTGTTTGTTTTTTCTTTTTTTTTTTCAGACTTTTTGTCTTTTTTCCTTGGACTGTGGAGGGGATCGGGGTTGCCTTTTTATAGAGGCCGGGGAAGGCAGAGGGACGAACTACGACCATTAATCGCCGACGGTTTCGCAAATGAAAGGTTGGAGAAGGTGAGGGGTTGTGAATGTGAACAGTTAGGAATTGGATTCTAGAAGCATCGATTATTTTTTATCCATTAAAGTAAAAAAAAAAAAAAGAAATTGAAACCAATCCAAAACAAGTTCATTTGAGCTTTTTAATTCCACCATGGCGGAAACAAATAGGGACACGCGCATGTCTTCCTAGGCGTGCACGCGCCTCAAAAGTGAAATTCTTCAGAGCACTCAACAAGGATCGAATGCGGGCCTTCCAATCTCATACGCGCGCCTTAGACTAACTGAGCTGAATTTTTCCTCGTTAACTAAGCCACTCCAAATGTACTTAACCTATCAAAATTAGGCCTAATACAATTCTAATGAAAATGGGCCAAATTTGATATGGGTTCGAGATCTAAATTATTTTTCAAATTTAGCCTAAAACATGACAAGCCCAAAATCTTTTTTATCTTTTATTTTTTATTTATTGTATTTTTATTTTTTCATTTTTTTTATTCTAAAAAGCTTATTTACTAAAAAGATGGGGTTTTTTAATTTTCAAATTTTTATATTTTTTTTTCAATTTTGTAATTTTTGTTAATTTTTAATTTAGCTAATTTCTTTTATTATTATTATTTTTTTTTTCAATTCTCATTGTATTTTCTATCTTTTTACAATTTTTATAATTTTTGAATTTTTTTATTTTTTTTAAAAGAGGGGCAAAAATGGGTTATCGACAGCTGCCTCTCTTTATGGTGGAGTTTGAATAAAACTCCACGATAAAGACAAAAATGACACCATTTTTGCCTAAGACCTAAACTTGGCAGATTAAATTATAAAACCTCACCTTGACAGGCAGGGATTTTGAGAATGGCCAACTTTGATAGCGAAGGATTTTTTGTTAAAAAAGGTCACCCTAATAGCTAGGGATTTTTTATCACCTTGATAAATAAGGGATTTTAGTCACCTTGATAGGTAGGGATTTTGTTCACCTTGATAAACAAGGATTTTGGATCACCCTGATAGGTAGGGATTTTGGTCACTTTGATAAACAAGGATTTTTTATCACCTTGATAAATAAGGATTTTGGGTCACCTTGATAAACAAGGGTTTTGAGTCACCTTGATAAACATGGGTTTTTTGTCACCTTGATAGGCAGAGATTTTGGTCGCCTTGATAAACAAGGGTTTTGGGTCACCTTGATAAACAAGGGTTTTGGGTCACCTTGATAAAGAAGGGTTTTTTATCACCTTGATAGACAAGGATTTTTGGGCACCTTCATAAACAATGATTTTTTGTCACCTTGATAGACAAGGGTTTTGGGTCACCTTGATAAATAAGGGTTTTTGGGTCACCTTGATAAACAAGGGTTTTTGGTCACCCTGAAAGGCAGGAATTTTGGTCACCTTGATAAACAAGGGTTTTTTGGTCACCTTGATAAATAAGGGTTTTGGGCCACCCTTATAGGCAGGGATTTTGGTCACCTTGATAAATAAGGATTTCGATCACCTTAATAGTCAAGGGTTTTTTGGGAAAGTCACCCTGATAAACAAGGATTTTGGAAACTTTTGCTCCCTAAAAGGGTGAGAAAACTTTTTAAAATGCCGAAGTTCCTATAACTAAGGAATACCAAAGTTCGAAGTGTGATAGGAATATCGAAGCTCCTACAACTCAGGATAACTAAGGTTCTAAATGCTTATGGGAATTTGCTAAGGCTTTTAAAAAATAACACAAGATGATAAAAGTGCTCATTCTTGAAAACATTTTTGAAAATTGTTGAAGTGCTTGGAAATCTTTTTTTTTTTTTTTTTATTTCTCTTTGGGAAAATTTTCTTTTACCATGAATATTTCAAAATTTATTAATGTTTTTGAAAATTTGTTTTGCTAATGAGCGGGAAAATTTCATTAACCCTTTTCATCACAAAGTGGATTTGCTTAACAGTCATTTGCTCTGGTCATGATATATTCAAAATTGGTTGTTTTTCGGGGGGTGATAATGGCATAAATGTCTTTTCAGGGTAATTCTCATTGAACGGATGTATCTGGGACTTGTCCCACTCTAGCATTAAAGCTTTGGGTATGTGAAGCTCTTTAGTCAAAGAGACATCATGTTCCATGGCTTGTCAATGATTTTGGAATCTGCTTGAGGTATCCAACCTTTCATCTCAAATTAGTATAGAATTGGGTTTGCCATCTAAGCATGGTTGTCAAACTCGCGAGTCTACTCGTACGTTTCTACGAGTTTACGAGTTAATGATGATATTTCGATTCAACTAGCATACAAAATCGTTTTTTGAGTAAACTCGTAAGTAGAATCGTAGAATCGTGAGTATAAACGGTAGAATCGGTGGTAGAATCGGTAGTAGAATCGTAAGTAGAATCGTAGTAAAATCTTAAAGTTGTATTTTTACACTTTTTTTTTCTATTTGAACTTTAAAAATGCAATTAATTTAATATATTTAAATTTAGGGTTTTTGGGGTTGGTTCTTGATATTTATCTTAATCTAACTTAATTTTAGTTTTTTAAATATTTTTTTTCCTTTTATTTCATTTTTTTGTATTTTTTAGAGAGTTATTTTCTTTTAGGTTATATACTATGATATATTTTGAACATTTTGAATGAAAATTAAACTAATATATATAGTGTTATGTTTTTCCCTTTTTTAATAATTTTCTATCTATAAATATATTTGCCATAAATATAATGATTTTTTATGTAATGATTTTTTGTGCAAATATATAGTGAACATGAAAATATTCATTACTACACAAAACTAGCTACTCACACATGATAATTTAAATGATTTGCAATACATCTCAATAATATAGATTATGAATCATCATTAAATAAAAATAATTATTTTAATTATAAAATTGCACTAAATATATTAATGACAGTATGTGAATTATGATTGATAAAACTTAAATTTTGGTTGTACATAACTAATTTAATACTAAATTCTTTTTTTCATAATTTATTAAAGTTTTATTATTTTTAGTAAGTACATCAATAGTTTTTGTAAGTAAATTTACATTAGTTGTAGAATCTCACGATTCTACGTTTCGATTTTACGTTCCGATTCTACGGACCCCTTAGCGATTCTAGGTAAAAACTCGAGTTTGACAACCATGCATCTGAGTATAAAACTATAAACATCACCAATCGCTTATTGTAGGGGGACTTCAACATTCCAAAATACCATTCATGCAACACATCTCATGCAAAAAACGGGGTGACTGGACTTTATTGGGGCTTTCCATGTTTCTCACATGCTCATTCTTATCTTCTTCTTCTTTTTTTTTTTCAATTCAGGGGTGTTATAATGAACTTAGGGCCCATTCTTTTGACTCTTAAGACGCTTGTTCCTAGAGAAAGATCTTTTAATGAAATTGTCCAGTCTAAGAGGACTTCCTCACACTCTCCAATGGCTTATTTTCACTCAAACCTTCAATTCCCTAAATTATGGTCCAACTTGGAAGTGATACATTCTAAGTCAATCTGATAGGTCTTTCTAGAACTGAAATGTAGGCTTTTGTTCAATGGTTTAGTAAATGAAGGATATTCATGTGAATGTCAAATTTTAAAATGGATTCAATTCAGTCATCATCCCGGGTTTACAAGTCAAGAACCATTAGGAATAAGTAAGTCGTATTTGCCCTAGTTTCATGGGTGAATATTGTTTAGGATAAATTCAGTTCCTTTGATTAGAAGAGTCTACTTGGGAGGAATGTGTATGAGTATGTGGTTCTTTTAAATTCTGAAGCTTTGAGCCTTGTGTAAAAAGCATTGGCATTGTGGGCATTGAATTTGATAGGCCTAAAGTTTGAAGAATATTTTTGCAACTTGTAAAGGGCTTTAATGAGCCTATGAGGTCAGATTTGACTTGGGAATTTTTGGCTTGAAGGGCTGAGAAAGTGTATGAGCTAACCTTTCTTTTTTCCTCTTTTTTTATTTTTTTAGTTTTTTTGTTTTTCGTTTCTCTCTCTCTCTCTCTCTCTCTTAGCTAGCTTTTTGAAAAGAATGACTTTTGATTTTATTTATTTTGTCCCAAAATGAATTTAGGCTCAGAGTGTCTAAGAAAGTTTAAGTGTATGTATGGCAAAAGACTCTTCTTCATTTCAAAATGAACATGACATATCGATCACAATCATTACCCATGAATTGGTGCAACTAAGGCAAATACGACTCATTTTATCCTTTTTCTCCAATTTGATTGATTACCGTAACCTCCATTTTGCCCCAGTGTGGGGTGGCTCTTGACAGGGTTTAATTTGAAAAGTTTCTTCTTAATTAGCTCAAATGGGTTGGTAAGGGATATAAGTGTTTGGGACAAAAGAATTGAATGCCTATCGTCATTTTGACTAATGTATTAAATGCAAGGCAGACCTCCTCTAAGGAACAAGTCGATTTCCTCACTTGATTATCACTCAACTCTCCTATGTTTACGATAAGTGTTTGCAATCATGTTTGCCTCTTGTCATTCTGAACTATTCTGGATAAAAGATTCTTTTGTATGCATAGAGACATTTCAAAGCCCTTAAGAGTCATTGTTCTTTTGAGTGTTGTTGCTCCTATCTTGGCTGACAGATTCAGATATTCAAGATGCCTCTAAATAGGCCAACTCTCGTCTTCATCTGAAAACATGCCCCTATTTAAACCTTTACTCCAATTGGTGGCAGACTGATTAATGATTTCCTTCTTTAATTGCTCTAGCCTTGGCTAACATGTAAACAACAAATCCCTTCAAGATACATTGGGTACTAGTATGATCTGATCTTAGTTGGACCCTCATTCACTATGAGCATTTTTTCACATGTGGGAAAAGTGGGAGGAGTGGGCAGGGGATCACATTTAAAATAAGTAGGACGTAGGCTTTTCGACTTCTTTTACTGTATGGAGTATTTGGATTAGCTTCTTGGCCCAAGTGAATGACTGTTGAGCATTGGATTAAGTCTATCCATCTAAAGTAATTTTAGGGTTTGGAAATATTCCCACTTACTAGCAATTTTTATTAACTTTTTTTTTTTTTTCCTATAAATTTTTTTTTTGTTTTTTAAAAAGAGGAAATAGTTCGAAATTGCCCAAAAATAAAAAAGATATTTGTTTTATAGAAAATTTTTCATCATTTTTTTGAAAGAAATTATTTGCAAAAAAGATGGGAGTTTTGAGAATTAATCTAGAAAAACTTTTATTAAACAAAATTGTTTTATAGAAAAAAACTTTCAAAAAGTGACATGATTAATGTAGGTGCCTAAAGTTAGACTTTATTGACAAGAGGTGCATAAATCATATTTACAAGGGTGGGCTTGACTCTATATAATAATTGATATTTATTAGAATTTGCTATTTTTCAATGTTTCCTATTTGATGAACAAATAAACTCTATTGACTTTTATTAACAAAAGGGATACTTCCTATAACTATGACAAGCTCTACCTGATAAGGGATTTTTTTTTTTTTTAAATGAGTAGCTTATGTTGGATTTGTTTTTAAGAGTAACTACAAAGGTGTGATAAACTTTATACACAAAGTAATGGATTTTAACTAGATTGTCTAAACAAGTTTTTATCTACAAAGGTCATAATTTCTACCAAAATTCTATACAGGTATGTATTTACAAGGGTATTAGTCCCAAAAAAGGGGGTACTAAATTCTATTTAAAAAACTTTAGACATAAACCTTTTTTCTCGTTTTTTTTGTACTTTTTTATTTTGTGAAGTTTATTGTTTCGTGAACAAATAATTATGTAAATATGGATTGATTAGCTTATTTGGCATAAAAACTAAATAGGTGGATATTTGCAAGGTGGTCTTAAAGGGATATTAAATTCTATTTAACAGGAGTTGTAGGCTTAAGACTTTTTTTTGTATTTATTATTATTATTTTTTTTAAGAAGCATAAGCAAGTTTGTTTAACCACATGATTTATTTTAAGGGGGTTATTTACATATTTAATGGAAAAATATTTACAAGAATGCCCTATGGACAAGTCTTGACTTTTCATCCTATCTTTTTTCATGCTTTTTTTATTTGTAATTTTTTCTATTATTCATAAAATATAAATCATTTGATTATTACCGATTTGTTTATTTTTGCATAAAATTTTATCTTAAGAGGTTTATTGCAAGTTTTATTGAGAAATATTTACAAAAAAAATGTGTAGGCAAACATAATTTTATTGTTTTATCCTTTTCTTTTTATTGTTTTCTAAATTCAACAAATTTAAAACTATTTACAAATTATAATTTATTCATTAGTTTAAAAAGAATTTATTTTAATAATTTTTATTATTTTTTTGTGAAGGATATTATGAAAAGAACAAGCACACACAAGCATACAAAAATATTTACAAATATTTACAACAATTAGAAATTATGATAGGTTCTAAGGGTACCCCATTCTATAATCTCACCGCCCCCTGGTAGGATCAGGTCATCAATTATATCAAAACGGGCCTAGAGGAGCCTAATCACCATCGGGCAGTGATAAAATCACATAAGCCCATAGGCTACACAATGGCCCTCCAACTTAGTTTCTAATGGGCCCCGGTCTGGCTCGTTCTAAATACATATAAAATAAAGAAAAAACATCACAATATATACACAACACACATATATTAAAAAAAATCTTATAATAAATAACATACCTCAAGATCCATAAGTTATTTGTATATTGACTCCTGCAAAACAAAAGACTTGAAGGCAAATATTTACGGTGATATGTACAAAGGCCTATGCTTCCAAAATTTCAAAATTTCTTAGGCCCTTAAGCCTAGACGAGCTCACTGAATTTTGATTTTCCTAGTGGAGTCGCCAAGCTATCGAGCTCGATTTTGCTCATTTTCTCCTAAAGGTCCCGATCTATATCAAACTCGGCCCATTTGATACAGATCACTCAATAAGGAACCAATAGAGTTTTGGTAAAAAAAGCTCGTTTTCTAAAAAATATTTTGATTGGAGTCACCATCGGCTAAAACTGAAAAAGGTGAATTAGAAACCAAATGGGTGGTTTGGTTTCTAGTTCGGCTACTGGTCTATGGGAAAACCAGAAATTGATGAGTTCGGGAGCTACTACTTTAAAACCAAAACGGTCATCTGGGCTTTTTATGGGCTTTAGAAACCTTGAATTACATGAGACAAAGAGATTAATTTGATTTATATATATATTTTTTTTAAATTTTAGATTTTTTTTTCTAAAAATATATTTACATATTTACAAATATTTTTTTTGTTTTTTAAAAAAAATCCTAAAATTTTAATTTTTGTGATCGCCCTGCAAGTGCCTATGTATCCGCTAGTCGGAATCAGGTCCTCGTAGTTCTTTGATTTTTGCAAATCTTTTAGTTTGTTTGTATTTTTTAATTGTGAAAAATCCACCAAGTTTAAGTTATTAATCAATTTGTAAATTTTTTTTTCCTTGAAAATTTCTAATGAGTCTAATTTTTATTCCAAAATTTTTGAAAAACACCTAAAAGACACTAATTTTGAGAAAATCCCATTTATTCTATGTTTTTGTAATTTAGAAAGTAAACTAGGTGATATATTTATATACTACCTGGCAAAAAGATTTTATTTACTAATATATCCCATATATGGGAAAAGGTAAAATAATAATAATAATTTTCATTTTCTATTAGAGTGTGATGATATTTATAGGGGACCTAAAACATCGTACTAATATGTTATGTACAAATAAGCCATTAACAAAGTTAAAATCTATCAAACCAACCCGACTACATGTTATATTATCTATTTTATTTCATATATCTTACACATATAGCAGCCATACAAAGTTTACACATTGTATATATAAGCATTATATACATATATATATATATATTTGCAATTTTTAGTGGACTCAGTCGACTTGATATCTAAATAAAAAATCCAAATATAGCATAAGACAATACAAACAAACGCATCACAGGCATAAACTTATATAATGTATAATAATATGAGTATATATTATGTACGATACTATAATATATATATATATATATATATGCTTTCCACTATGTTTGCATTCGTTATCAGTATACGAACATCTAAAAAGTATACAAATGAATTAATAAATGGACAAAACTAAAAATAGTAAAACAACTAAATTAAAAAAAAAAAAACGAATTCAGAATTGGCATTGGTAAAAACAAAAAACAAACGTCAAACCTAGGGAATTTACAGATCATACTGGAGTTCTCATAGGTCAGATTTTGGTCAAAACTCATCTCTCTCTTTATGTGTTCTATTGTAGTCGAAATTGACTTTTGAATGGTAGAGTTGTGATTGGGAATTCCAGTGGTTTTTTTGGCATTTGTGTTCGTGTTTGGAATGGGATTTTGATGTTTGTTCATGGTGATGGGCGATGGGTTATCGATCTATGAGAGAGAAAGAAAGATAGAGAGAGTTTGAGACGACCGAGAAGGCGAAGGGAGGAGATGGGAGAGAGGAAGATAACTGGGTGAAAGGGGGATCGAAAGGGAAAGAGATCCAATAATGGGGTCCTCCATTTTTTTTTTTTAAATCTGGAAATCTGGTGTTTGTTTTTTCTTTTTTTTTTTCAGACTTTTTGTCTTTTTTCCCCTGGATTGTGGAGGGGATCGGGGTTGCCTTTTTATAGAGGCTGAGGAAGGCAGAGAGACAGACGACGGCCATTAATGGCCAACAATTTCGCAAATGAAAGGTTGGAGAAAGCGGAGGGGTTGTGAATGTGAACGGTTGGGAATTGGATTCTAGAAGCACCGATTATTTTGGATCCATTAAAGTAAAAAAGAAAAAAAAGAAATTGAAACCAATCCAAAACAAGCTCATTTGAGCTTTTTAATTCCACCATGGTAAAAACAAATGGGGAAGACGACGCGCGTGTGACACGCGTTCGCGTCTTTCTAGGCAAATTCTTCAAAGCTCTCAGCACAGACCGAACGCGGGCCTTCTACTCTCGTACGCATGCCTTAAACCAACTGAGCTGAGTTTTTCCTTGTTAATTAAGCCACTCCACATATACTTAACCCATCAAAATTAGGCCTAATATAATTCTAACAAAAATAGACCAAATTTGATATGGGTTTAGGATCCAAATTAATTTTCAAATGCAGCTTAAAACATGACAAGCCCAAAATCTTTTTTATCTTTTATTTTTTATTTGTTTTATTTTTTTTTCATTTTTTTAATTCTAAAAAGCTTATTTACTAAAAAGATGGGGTTTCTTAATTTCCAAATTTTTATATATTTTTTTCAATTTTGTAATTTTTTTTAATTTTAATTTAGCTAATTTATTATTATTATTATATTATTTAATAATTTTCAATTCTTATTGTATTTTCTATCTTTTTATAGTTTTTATAATTTTTGATTTTTTTTTTAAAGGGTGGCAAAAATAGGATGTTGACAAGAGGCAACTAGTAGCAAACTCAGCTCAAGCACAAGCAGTAGCAGAGCGCTTGACTGACTACGCCAATGATACCAGAGGGAAGAGTATGTCATCAGCACACGATGATGTAAGATCTAACAAGCCAAGCAAACTTAACAGTAGGGGAGCTCCAAGATCAAGTAGCAGTAGTGTTAGTGGGGGCCAAAAGAAGCCTTATAACTCCAACCAGTCTGGGAAGAGTGGAGCATCGAGCAGTAGCAAGAAGCCCACTTTTTCTTGCTTCCTGTGCAATAGACTGCATAAGGTAGCATAGTGTCCTCATAAAGCAGCACTTAATGCCATGGCAAAGAAGGCTAAGAGTATTTGTCAAAATGAAGAGTCTGAAGTGGAATGTGAAGAGCAACGCAGGATGGAAGCCTTACACAATTACACATGTTATCAGCAGTTGGAAGGCTTCATTAGCGCACTACAAAGCCAAGATCGACAATGACCTAATGTATGTCCAGTTACACATCAATGGCAAGAGTGCCTATGCAATGGTAGACTTGGGAGCCACACATAACTTTATTGATGTGCCCGAGGCTGAGAGATGGGGGCTAGTGCTGATTGATGATACTAGCCAAATTAAAGCAGTGAACTCCAAGGTACGTCCTATCAAAGGAGTTACTAGAGGTGTGAAGATGAAGGTGGGAGATTGGAGTGGAAGTCTCAACTTCATAGCTGTCCCCTTAGATGACTTTAGAATAGTCTTGGATATTGAGTTTTTGATGAATACCATAGTTGCTTCTATGCTAGCAACTGATTGCTTGTTGTTTATGGGTAACAAGCCATGTTGTGTGCCTGTGCAGAGGCAAAAGGCGAGCAGTGGAAGTAACAATGGAAAGAATATTGGAGCAATGGTTTTATTAGCGCTCAAACTTAAGCAAGGGCTCCAGCATCAAGAGCCTACATTCCTTTCTATCTTAACAGAGAAAGAAGATGGAAGGAATAATAGGTATTGTTTAGAATGTCCTGAAGGAGTTTAGTGCTGTTATGCCCGACAATCTTCCTAAGGAGTTACCGCCAAGAAGGCCTATGGATCATGAGATTGAGTTGATCCTAGGGGCCAAACCACCTGCTAAAGCTCCATGCCGAATGTCACCCCTAAAGCTTGGTAAGTTGAGAAAGCAGCTAAATAAGCTGTTAGACGCGGGTTTCGTTGGACCCTCAAAAGCACCATATGGGGCTCCTATCCAATTTCAAAAGAAGCACAATGGGAGTTTGAGACTATGCATTGATTATCGGGCTCTTAACAAGTTGACTGTGAGGAATCATTATCTAATTCCTCTCATTGCTGATTTATTTGATCAACTGAGTGGGGCCAAATACTTTACGAAATTGGATCTTCGCTTGGGATATCAACAAGTCTGCATTGCTGAAGGTGATGAACCTAAGACTACTTGTGTAAACCCACTATGGTGCCTACGAGTTTCTGGTGATGCCCTTTGGTCTCACCAATGTTCCTGCAACATTATGTACTCTAATAAACAATATGTTCCATAGGTGCTTGGATTAATTGGTGGTTTACCTTGATGACATTATAGTATACACCAGGACGTTGGAGGACCATGTAAAGCACTTGTAGAGGGTCTTTCAGAAGCTCAAAGAGAATCATCTGTATGTAAAGCGAAAGAAATGTGTTTTTGCCTAGAAGCGTATCAACTTTCTTGAGCATGTGATTGAATAGGGGCAAATTTGGATGGATGGGGCCAAAGTAGAAGCCATCAAAGAGCGGCTTATTCCAAGGAGTGTAACTGAGTTACACTTATTTCTTGGACTTGCCAACTATTACAGATGGTTTATGGAGGGATATTCCAAGAGAGTTGCCCCCCTTACAGATCTCTTGAAGAAGGACCGAAGGTGGTCCTGGAGTGAAGAGTGTCAAGCAACATTTGAGGAGTTGAAGTAAATTGTGATAGAGGAGCCAGTTCTTGCCTTACCTGACATCTCCAAACCATTTGAAGTCCATACGGATGCCTCTGACATTGCTTTGGGTGGAGTGTTGGTGCAAGAGGGCCATCCGCGCAAGTATTCAGCTTAAGAGAAGGAGTTGCTAGTATTGTACACTGTCTCAGAACATGAAGCACTATCTATTGGGGTCAAAGTTCTTGGTGAAGATGGATAATTCTACTGCCAGCCATATTCTTACTCAACCTAAAGTCTCTACTAAGCAGGCAAGATGGCAAGAGTTCCTTGTAGAGTTTGATATGGATATTGAGTATCGCAGTAGGCGAATAAATTAGGTAGCAAATGCACTGAGTAGAAGAGTAGATTTAGCCTCATTAGCTCAAATCGCTCAACAGTATGCTAATTGAGTCTCCTTTAACATACAAGAACAAAATTTGAGAGCACTTAAGCTAAGACCTATTGGTTAAGAATTTAAAGCAATTGATTGAGGAAGGCAAGACTCGTAGGTTTTGGGTTGAAGGTGATTCGATCTATACCAAGGGTCGTCACCTGTATGTTCCTAAGGCAGGGAACTTAAGAAGGGTACTCTTGAGGGAGTGCCATGATACATTGTAGGCTAGTAATCCTGGTTGGCAGAGAATGATGAGCTTGCTAAAACAGGGCTATTATTGGCCAGATATGAAGGATGATGTGATGAAATACACTCGAACTAACCTGACTTGTCAACAAGACAAGATTGAGAGGCAGCGACCAACAGGACTGTTAGAGCCCCTTCCTGTGCCTTCTCGCCCATGGGAGAGTGTTTCCATGAATTTTATCACTTACCTGCCAAAGTGGGGGAGCACTAATCTATCTTTGTTGTTTTCAACAGGTTCTCAAAGTATGCTACCTTCATTCCGATTACATAGAGTTCCAGTGCAACAAAGACGGAGCTTTTCTTTAAGCATATAGTGAAGTGTTGGGGTGTGCCCCATAACATTATCAGTGATCGGTATGCTAAATTCACTAGGAAGTTTTGGATCGAGTTGTTCAACATTTTAAAGTGCGAAACTCAATATGTCCTCCAGCTATCATCCTCAAAGTGATGGGAAGACAAAGCTGTTCAATGGCATGCTGGAGGAGTATTTGTGCATTTTTGTTAGTGTAAATAAAAAATTGGGTAAACTTGCTGGATAATTGCCCGTTTGCTTTAACATCCCGAAGCTCTCCTTCCAACAACAGCCTTATGGAGATTATCATGGGTCAGCAACCATTGTACCCACATAGTGGTCGCACCTTACATTGTAAATGCTTAAGAGCTTATCAGTTTGCCAAGATAGGAACAAAATTCTGAAGTTGCCAAAGCTTATCTTCATAAGCTTCCAAACGAATGAAGAAATGGGCAGACAAGAAGCGCCAACTTAGAGAATTCAATGTTGGAGATCAAGTCCTCATCAAGCTTCTCCCAAAATAGGTCAGATCATTAAGGAACAAGGAATAAGTACATGAGTCCAGTTCCTATCATTGCAAAAATTGGGAAAGCAACATATAAAATAGAGCTACCCGCAAGGTTGAAGGTCCATCCATTCTTTCATGTTAGTGTCTTGAAGCCTTACTTTCCAGACATGGAAGACCCCTCTTGCTACATACCTAAGCGACCACGTATTAAGATTAACTTCAACATGATTCAAGCTGTTGAAGATATCCTTGCACAGAGGAATGTTGAAGATCCGAACACTGGAGAAGAACGCACCGAATACTTAGTGAATTGGAAGGATCGAGGAGAAAAAGATAATAGTTAGGAAGTAGCAAAAGACCTCATGCAAATCTCAGAAATAAATTATGTTCCAACTATGAAGCCTCAATCAGGGTCAAGCTCAACCACACATTGATGAGGGCGTCAGTTAGATTAAGTGGGGAAAGGTGTCAGGGTCCATCACTTGTAATACTTTTGTAGCACGACCCCAGCCCTTTTTGTACCTATGATGTATAGCAGGGAGACCCCTTTAGGCCACTTTCCTTGTATAGTATTTTCCTTGTAATTTCCATTTTTGGTAATTTTAGGTGTGACCTCCTCAAGAGTTTTAATGTCTCCTCCTGCCGAACCCAGGAATGCATATAAAGCTCTTTATGGGGGTATAAATAACATTGTGGATTCAAGCTCTTACTCGTCACATGACTATACACAGTTAGGCTCATTGTGCAATGTTCCACACACATTGTATTATGGTTGATCATTACTAACAACTTATTTCCTTTCAAGTGTGCCTTGTATAGATCTGCTATATTGTTCTTTTCTTGTTGTGTTCATCTATACTTACGGTTTTACCACTAGGCGAAGACCTTATTGTATGAGTTTAGTCTTACTTACTACTACAAAGGTAGGATAGTAAGTGCCACACCGTCTTAGTATGCTAGCAAGAGCCCTAGACTGTAACACATGGATACTGCCTAAAGGTGATGAGTTGAGCAAGATGACTCCCCGTTCAATTAGAACTTGTGGAGCCTCCTACACTTTCGATTAGATCTTAAATTTTCTCGATGTTCCAAAAGAAAATTGGCAATGAAACTTTTCTGTCTTGAAAAATAATAGCATTAGCGTGTTGTGAAAGCAAAGCACACCTACGCTATACTTATGTTCTATTGCTACTGATTTTTGTAACATACGAGCATTCTTTACACACCATGATGACAAGGAAAATTAAAGAATTTTCCCCTAATCTCTAAATACAAAGTTATCTTCTACAAAGTTAATTGAAAAAGAAATAAAACCTATTATTAGCAACTTAGTGGATTAATTCATTTAACCCACTAAAATTTATAATTGGGACAATTAGACTCTCACATTTGATTTAACCAATCAAAATATATAAATGGATTAAATGGGATGAGTTTAACCTATTTAAACTACTAGTTATGTAAGCTAGGTTAGAATTAATAAATTCTCACATTTTAACATAGGCCATTGTGGGTTGACTCGTTTAACTTAAAGCTAAAGTGAAGTAAATAAGGGTGGTTGGTTTAATTCATTAAGCTCAACCTCAATTTCTAGTCAACATGTCAAAGTTTGAGTTGAACCAAGATCATAATTTTAAGATCAAGAGCTCAATTGAATTATGTTTGTTTAGTTTTGATTTATCTAAAAATCTCTAATTATAATAATATTAAGTAATTTTAATTTGTGGAATTAACTAAATTGGTCCTAAAAGAAATATGCTCTTACTTCCCAAAATTTATAACTAAATAGATGGAAAAAAAAAATCCTTTCAAAGCTATTTATCCAAAAAATAAAAAAACTCCTAAAGTAATTTTTATTTTTTTTATTTATTTATTATTTTTTTTTTTTGTGGTGTGGGGGGTTGGGGTTTGGTGTGGCCAAATTCAAAAGAAATGCTTAAACGAGCAATCTCATGCAATAAGACTTGACAAACTGTATTTTTATATTTTTCATGTATGCTCTGATGTGATGTATCAAAATTTTCAAAATACAAAAAATCACATACAAATAAACAAATTAAAATTGAAAATAAATTACAAAACGCATGATAAAATATACACTTACAAAAGTACATATCTTATATTTGATTAAACTCATATAGCATTCGAAGCTAATTGAGTTATATTATAAAGTTCAAGGTTAACTTAATGAACTATACAAATAATTAAAATAAACATCAAACTGAATTTGAATAGCTGTCAAATTAACTTAGTTTTACTTACACAACCCAGTAGCAAAATATCAAGCTTCTCTTTTGCAATTTTTCCAGTTATATTCGAAACATCGGCACTGGGAAGCAGACCTCGGGCCCCACGGGACCAAAATGACTGCACCAGCCGTGGAAAGCTTCGCTGCAACAGCCTTCAGGAGCGTGCGGGCACGCAACCTGAGCGAGTGCGCATGGTGGCTGTATCTAGGACCGAACACGTCTCTTTGATTAGTGAAGTATATGACGCCGGTCGGCGGTCACTGCTGCCTTGTCGAAAACTACGTTCGAACTCAATCGATATTATGACATTAATTCCATACCTGGATCGTATCACAATTCACAACCCATATGAAGCATCTTGCATGAGTAAAGAGGCGACAACCCAATATCTATAGACAACAAAATCAAAGAAAACATTAGAACGACCAATCGCGGTATCAATTCAATCGAATAGTCCAGTAACTAAAAAGGAGAATTCCTGATTATATGCGGCTGGCTACATATGCTGAGTTAATAGAAAGCATATACAAATGCACAGAGGGGCATTAAACCGAAAGTATAAAAGTAGCCAATTGCTATGAATTTATTGATAGCACAAGGAAAAATTTGCCTCCTTAAAGATTATTCCTTTGTTTGAGCAAACTCTATCTCTTGAGGGAGGGAGAGAGGGGTAAAAACACACAAGTAACGTACGTTTGGGATTTTACCATTCAGTTTGTTCATCAGAAAAAGGAAGATTCCTCTCCACCATGGTCTATGATGCGCCATTTTTCAATAAATCCATTATCACCAATTCTATCCCCCTCTAAATCCTGTGCTGCAAGTGCTATATTGTCCCAAAATGCAACTTGGCAAACCTGCATTGCATGCATGTGAATCATCAAGCCCATGATGACAAAAATGCACACAGTAGAAATGACCTTGCGCCGTAGAGAGTAACTAGGGTTTTCATGGTTGGATTAACCAATCCGTGGCCTTATTTTTTGAACCTAACTGAAATGGTCGGTTCTTTAATATATTGATCCTAAACCGATCAATTATAAACAGTTAACCGCTTTAACGATTAATAATTTTTTTAAGTTAATTTTTTCGGTTTTCAGTTTTTAACTATTTAACATAAGAGTTATGCAAAATTTACTGTTAAATCTATGTTTCAATATGGCCATAAAAAAATTAGAGCATTTTTTATAATTATATTAAAAACTATAAATTAAGAATGCAAGATTCAATTTTTTTAATTCATAAGCAACAAATATCAGAATGCAAGAGTTCTTTTCTTTAAGAAAAATTCCACCAAGATGGACGAACCATTCTAAACTCTATCGATATTGAATACATATGGTAACTAATAAAGATAAAAAGCCATACTCGATGCAACCAGTAGTGCTCTTGGTTATAGATTTAACAAAATGTCTAATTTGTAATTTACAATTATAATCTTAAGAAAATAAATCATAAAGGAGAGTTTAATATTATATAATAAGGGTTAAAAAAATTGGAATACATTTTAAAAAAAAATAAGCTAATAAAAAAATTACAAAAAAAAATAATACTTCATATCCAACTATTTATATTTTTAACAAAATAATTATATAAGTACATTATAAATTATATATATAATTATATATATATATGAACGGTTAACCAAAACCATCGGTTTTTGATTTTATAAACTGAAACCGAAATTGAAAACCGAAAAAATTAAAAAGTCCAATCATAAACCAAAACAGATGGACCGATTAACCATTTTTTTCAGATTGGTTTTTCAATTTCGCTGCAATTATTCTAAATATTCAATTTTTTTTTTACACATCCCTAATAGTAACCTTTTTAAATGATGACTCACTCATCATTCCAATAGGTTGATTTAGGATCTATTTGTTTGGCTTTTTTTGACAGATACAAATACTTTTTTTTAATTTTTTTCTAACAAATTATTTATCAAGAAATAGATATAAATAAAAAAAAAGTTAGTAGTTCTTATCAAAAGATTAAATAGATCAAATATTGATAAAATATAGATATAAATTGAACATATTTACATATATCACTTTAAAAAAGATACAAATACAAATGAAAAACAGATCTTCCAGACCGAACCTTAGATAATCTCCACCTTCAAATGCACAAAAAGCTATTGTAACTTTTGTCCTCATCGGATGTCTTGAAAGTTCTACTACAATAGTACGACGTCAAGTACTAATAAATATTGCTAATGCCAAAAACAGAGCAATCTCAACTCCCCACTTAGCCGCTTATGATCTGGAGAAGAAGCTATTTGTTAGATTCTTTGTATTGCCACAAACTGAGCATTCTTGAAATTTATTGGCTTTGACCTCCAATGGTCTCTACTCTACAGAAAGATAATAATCCAAAGGGCTCTTACCTTCGCTTTAGAATTTGTGAGAGAGACAGTGTAGCCCAGCGCTGCAGCTCCCTGGAATCTTTATTCAAGTAATCCAAGTATAGGCCCTTAAAATCACCAAGATTTCCACAGTGATACACAGAAAGGCGACATGGTGCTTCCTCATTGATGTCAGGTATACTTTCCAGGGATTTACAATCACGAAATTCCATGTACTTCAACTTCTTCGACCTTGATAGATTGGGCAACCTTTGTATAGAGGCGCAACTCCACACCGATAATGACAGCAGAAAATCCAGTTCTCTCAGACCTTGAATGTCAACTATATTTGGGCAATCTAGTATCGTCAGTATGCGAAGTTGCTTTAAGCAAGATATGGACAGCCTTACAACTGATGTACAACCAATCAATTGCAGATCATGGAGATGTCTTGGGCCAGCGATAATAATCTCTTCTAAGAAACAATAATGAAGCTCTAAAGAGAATAGATTGTTCAAGCCGGCTAAGAATTGCTGATTGATTGGTGACTTGACACCATACAAACTCAAAGTTTCAAGACTTGAGGGAAGACAAGTCAAAGATCGCGGGTCAAAACAAGTTATGGAAAGTTTCCGGAGTCGATGAAGGGAACTCAAGTCAATTGGAGAAAAGATGGAGAAAAGACAAGTCAGCTTCACATCCTCCAATTTTTGCAACCTTTGTAGCCAATCTATCGAAGTAGTATCTTCAAGGGACTGCTCATAACCAGGGTATCCATTTAAATTCAAAGAAACTAAATTAGTCAAGTTTGAGAGATCAGGAAGTCTAGGGAACTCTTCTGAGAAGAATTCGACACTTAAAACTGTTAAACTTGTAGGCAATTTCGGCAATTCCGAAGACGTGGGAAGAGATAAATTAAGTTTTTGAAGATTACAAAGTTGTTTGATAGAAACTGACACTCTAGTGATATTGCTACCTTTTACGTCGAGGATTCTCAAAGGAGTTAGTCTCCCTATTTCCTCTGGGAGCTCACCATATAAACGACGACACATAGCAGCATGTAACTCCTCAAGATTCTCCAGCTCTCCTAAAGCCTTTGGTAACTCTTTAATGCAAGTTCCGTTCAAATTTATAAACTTCAACCTTTTCAGGTTTCTAATATTTTCAGGCAGTTGAGTAATTCTTGTAGATTCCAAATCAAATTCATTTAGTTTCTCAAGTCTCCCAATAGAGTCTGGTAGGAATTCTAATGCACAATGGCTTATCTTTAAAATTTTCAATTGCCTGAGGTTTCCAATAGAATCAGGTAACTCTTTTATACCTGGTTCGCATATGACTAGTTCTGTGAGCGAGGTTAGCTCTCCAAGCGAGGGATACAGTTTTGTAACTCCTAATCTAACTATCTTCAACTTTGTCAAAGACTTTAGGCCATCTATGGAGGCTGGAAGTACAAGTGGTTTGCTACTCATATACTTCCCTGAGAATTCAAGGTAATCTAGGTGCTTTAGCTTATTGATGGACCAATCAATTTCATCAAACCAGCAATCTATGAAAATCAATCTCTCGAGTCCTGAAAGTGACGAGAAGTTGGGCGTTTTTATTGGAAAGGTGCATCTTGTAAATTGCATAACTCTCAATTGTTTGGCCACCTGCAAAACACACACAACTCACCATTAGATGCAAAAGAGTAAATGTCACATGATAGCAAGATGACATGATGAACAAATAGAGAAAAATGGGTTTTTGGGGATTAATACCATGATTGCTCCCCATCCACTCCAATCTTCCATGAACCAAGACTTGGAGAGCTTGATGACAACTAAGTTCATAAAACTTAAGTTGGTAGCTTTAATCTCTGGAGGACAATGAGACCAAGACAACCATCTTAATTGCTGGAAGGCATTTTTGAAATCACCCTCAAAGTCCCCGCCGTCAAATCGAAGGAACTTTAAATTGGTTGCCTTAACGAATTCTCCTGGTCCAAAATGGTAGCCAATATCTCGTATCCCAAGGTCGAGGGCTACGATGCTCTCCGTTACCTAAATATTGACATTTTAAAATATATGACACTTATCAACAAGAGTTGCTAAGAATCCAAAACAAGAGAATAGTTGACTATAACATACCTCTTTTTTTCGTACTGCATCTAAAGCAACTTCTGGAGACCATAATCTACTAGGTTTTGCTGGAATTTGGTTTTCATGATCTTGAGTTTTGGGTTGGGCAATTGCCCTTCCTAGATCTTTCAACTGGTCGTGCATCCACAATTTGCCATGTTCATTCACCTTTATTAAAGATCTACGTACAAGAACATTGATTGCACAATTTGGGTAAAGCCTACACGCCTCCCAGAAATAGATTGGATCCGTTTTTTTTTTATTATTGAAGAAGCATGCAATATCCAAAAAAATCTGTTGCTGCTCATACTCCAAAGCCTGATAACTTATCATCAACGTTTCTTGGACATCCTTATGTGGAGCGTCCTTTATCTTGTACAATGTGAACTCCCACGTTTCTTTGCCTTGGTTATAAAGTGAACAACCTATGACTTGGAGTGCCAAGGGAAGTCCACCAGTGGTGGCAACGATCTGCATTGAGATATCATGATACTCAGGCGTTGGATGATCATTCTCAAAGGCATGTCTACAAAAAAGTTGAAGAGCAAGGTCAGGATCCATCTTCTTCATTTCAAAAAAACAATGCTCTTTATTGTCTTCAGTTGGCAAGAAGCTGATGTCCCTTGTTGTAATGATGATTCTACTCTTGGGACCGAACCAGTTGGACTTAGCTGCTAGGTTTAGGAGATGATTCCGCTTGTCCACATCATCAAGCACAATAAGGACTTTTTGATTACACAACCTCCTGCTAATTTGGCTTATCCCATCATCAGTATTGGCAACTTCAATAGCCTTAAGATTTAAAGTATCCAATAATAACTTTTCCTGTAACTTCACCATGTCATGGGCACTAGAAGATCGTCGGACGTCTTTAAGAATGCAACTACCTTGGAAATGGGAAGAGATATTTCTGAAGACAACCTCAGCAAGTGTTGTTTTTCCGATTCCACCCATGCCATGTATCACAATAAATCGGACATCAGGAGTTCCATCCTCTAACAGCTGCATAATATGTTCAATCTTGTCATGAAAACCAAACAAGCGATCAGGCACACTGGGAATGGCTTCGTTTGCATTGATGTCACTGAGAACTCTTTCCTTGATAAGATTGACAAGTTCGTACAGGCTGTTGAAGAAAAATAGAAATCATACATATTTCACTTCAAATCAGGACTTAAAGAATAAAGCCCAAAATTCAAGAGCAGTTACAAGGTGAAAGGTATATAAATATTACCCATGATCTTGCAAGTTCCATCCCTTGATTGTGGCTGCCATCTGGAGCGCATCCTCCCATGGTTTCACGGTAACTTCACCGAGCTCATTCTTATGGTTTTGCAGGGCAGAGGTGTACACTTGTGATCGAAGCTTGACGTCTTCACTGACGCTGACATCGTAGAAGATGGGTAAAATCACTTTCTTTGCCTGACCACTCGAACGTTGCCAGCAATCTATCATTTTTGCAAGTTCACGGAGGCACCACCTGCTTGAAGCATAGTTCTTGGAGAAAATGGGAATGTAGATTCTTGAGTTGGTGATAGCTCCCAGCAGCTCTCCTTTGATTAGTTCGCCTTTCCGGATCTCTTCATCGTCTAGGAAAACACGGAATCCAGCATCAGTTATGGTGTGATAAAGAATATTGGTAACAGTGTGGCGGCTGTCGGGTCCTCTAAAGTTGAGGAACACGTCGAAGCCCCGGTTGTCTTGGGATGTTTCACTGTCTCGGGATGGAGAAGCTTCATTTGGGATGGACTTTAACTTGATGCTCCTGACAACCAGAGTGCCATTATAACAGAAATGGTGAGGTAATATCTCTTTCATCACTGGTCTAGTGCGGCTAAGTATAAATAGAACTAAGATCAATTCTATTCACACGGTTTTAATTTGAATAGGACAACAATAAGATACAAATATCGGAAGACCCAAGAGAACTATTAGCAAGCCGAGACATCTCCCAGGGACTATATAGAATAACTGATTTTACATTAGCAGTAATTCAGCATAAGCAATGCACAATAAGGAGTCGCAGTGGCTAACTATATAGCAATCTATTGCTAAATCAACAGGGTCACAACAGCAGATTCCTTCATGTAACTGCAAGCAACTAATTGTACCAGATCCATTACTCAAATCAACTGATAAGGAAAATATAAAAAGAAGAAATAAGCATGGAAGGAGTTACCCTGATAGTGTCTAAAAAGAAAAAAAAAGAATCCCAGTCTTGAGATTGGAGTTAACTGGATCCTCGAATTCCAAGACTGAGATGGAGAAACACTAGAACGAAGAACAATAAGGAACAGGAAGAAGGAACGCACCTAATTGGTATTGAATCCTGTGGTGCATTCTCTTGTCGTTGTGGTGTACTGTTTGATGACATTGGATTTAGTAAGTCTACAACGAAAACCGTGACTCTGTTTGCTTGAATAATAGAGATAAAGAGATTCAACGGAAGAGCAGGGCAGACACAGGTGAGATGATACGGTGTTGGAAAAGTCCTTCCTTAAAGCAGTCAATGAAAATGAACGGCAGGTGGTTTCCTCGTCCTTTCCTTGGCCTCATTATTTTATTTTATTTTTATCATGCCACTGTTAATGTAATTGATGCCCTGCATGTTCACCAAATATTATGATATTCCGTCGCGGAGATTTATTAATATTCCTTACACCTTGTATGGAGGAGACAACATGGGAAAATATTGAGCGAACTACCCAGTAACATTCCGCCCAATTAGCTTGCTTGTATGATGTATCCAAGCATTGCATGGTTGAAGCATTGCATTCAGTGTTTTTCTACTATAAATTCCTGAGATACTTTGGATTTGGGTAGAAGTGTTTGTGTATTAAAAAAATAAATTAATTTTATTTCGTATTTTCCTAAAACGTATAATTGGATTTTACGAAATATATCCTTATTTATTGATAATAATTTACCATTGAAAGTCGGAAGAAATTTGCAACGTTATCCTGTTCATTATTTCATTTCTTTTTTCGGTTATTTCTTGGGCATACAAATCTATCCATTGAGCATACGTGACATCACGACATTTAATGTGATTTATCCTTTTTAAAAAAAAAAAAAAACCTTAACAGCATAAACTAAAATTTTATTAAAATAAAATCCCACGTAAGGTAAAATTAATTTATGCAAACTCTAAATACTTCAATTAAAATTTAGAAAACAAATTGAATTAATCGAGCTCAAATCAATCTAAATTGTTGTAAACAACATCACATAATAATCAAACAAATATAACTATCTAGTTCAAATTTAACCAAATTGTTTTCCATTACCAGCCGACCTCAACAAAATTTCTACTTATTTTAAGAGATAACTTAATTGAGAAGAGAGAGATTAATAGGTTCCACTCAAATTATTGGTACTTGGTTGACGCAAGGTCTCCCTAAAACATTAGCCTTGGGAGAGATTTGGATCCGAGTTTGTTTGGATGATTTATTTTTTATTTATATTTATATATTTTTTTAAAATAATATATATAAATATATTTTATTTATATTTATATTTGATCTATTATTTTTTTTTATCTTCATTTAATTTTTTACAAATAATTTATTAAAAAAATTTATAAAAATATATCTGTCCCTTTCAATAAACAATCATATCTTTCCGATCGCCAGCTACTCCCAGTCAGACACAGCACCAGCCAGCTCATTTGATTATTCTTATCACATGTTGTATTAATTTATGTTCTATTTTTATCTTTTTGCCCTTTTCGTGCATGTGCCGCTGGAACAACGTGGCATGTTTTAGTTTAAGGCCTTATCTATAGGATAGTTAATGTAAGAAAAGAAAAAGAATGGGCAGAAAATTCTTATACATTATTGCTTTTTTTTTTTGTCTCTTTCGGAATAAAACAAACTCGCCATTAAATGGGTTAAGAGGTACTTCTATATCAAGTTTTCCTTTTTCCACGATGCTGGTCCAAAACTTTAATATTATTAATTTTGTATATATATCATATGTATATTTGATCTATATCTATAACTTATATATATATTATTTATATCATATTTATTTGATTTATTTATAAATAAAATCGTCAGTTTTTTATTAATATTTATTTTTTAATATATATCTTTTTAAAAATGATAAAAATATTATATCAAAATAATAGAATCCAACGGGCTCTTAATGAATAGACGGAGAGTGGAAATTTCATAAATTTTCCTTCTTGCCTATCTCCTTGCTGACCAATACATATACAATGTGTGGAGAATAAAACTTTGAAATTTCACTTAATGTTAGTCACCTTTTGTAGTTAAAATCATGTGGAAAAAAATTCATAAAACATTCATGAAAATGGATAATAATGTGGTTGCATTTAAAAGGGTCTTAAATAATATTATCTACTAAACTAGCAAACTATCTTTAGCTTGATTATGTATTCTCTAAAACTTAAGCAAAATCACTAAGGAATTACCATTGAGAATGTACAAAGATATTTTAGTGGAAAATTACTACAAACAATTGGAAACAATTTGAACTTCTTAGGAAAATTATTGAGAAAATCAAGTATATTTCTAGAAGTTCTATGAAAGATTTTAACCTCTTACCTCGACTAGATTCAATAAAATCATTAATTAAGATTATCGATATTGTTTTGGCCTTAGATTGCTATTCTATAAGTTTACATTATCAAATATTCACAATAAAAATCTTGAAAAGCTTAGGATAAAGGAAGTTTTGAATACTTTACATAATAACTAGTTAAACAAATTTTCATATTGGATAAAATATATATATATATGCACACACCATGATATATCATTTGAGAATATCATGAAAATGACTTTTGATGATATTATGTACAAAAAATTATAATGAACTATTTTCACGACATGTATGATCCTATATAACATAAGAAAATATGTCAAATAATTTATTCACAACATACTTAAATATAGGTTTATATAGATATAGTGGATAGGTAAGTAGTGAAATTACTATCCAAAAACACTTTCATATAAGTACACCTATATATGTGTGTAAAGATTACATTATTGCTACATTAGAATATATAAAAATATTTACATACTCATACTTAAGGAGGAGTTTGGATGATATAGCACATTGTTCAAATAAAATACTAAGGAAGAAGTTTTAAGGTGTTTGGATAAAAGCATTAAACTGTGTTGATCCACATGCCAAATGCCAAAATCTGCATTACCATTGGAAAGTATGAAAAATCGCATGAAAAAACTAAAAATATGCATAAAACAAATTTACACCAAGAGAGTCCTACCTAATTTAAATTTGAATAGTGAAAACCACAATAAAAAAATTGAATTGTAGTTTGGTTTATGCAATGGTTCAATTGGCTGTTTTTTGTGGGCAATTTATTATTCTTGATGTATCATGTGAATACAAGTTAGATTCTAACCTCCTAAAGGATTACTTTGATTAGTTACTGCTATGATAAGGTGAGTTCTCTATGATTATTACATTGTTTGTGTGTATAATTTAGTACATTAAATATAAAGATAATAAAATTGTATGCATGTTGGGCTTTGGGCTTGCTTGTTCTCAAATTGCTTAAGTGCGCAGAATTTAAGATTGAAACTATGCACAATTATATTGTTTGCATTAGTTGTAAATATAGATTATCAATTATATAATCCATAATGTGGATATTATACTTAAAATAAGGAAGAAGATTAAAATGAAACAAAATTTTGATATTCACTACAGCCATGGGTATGATCTCTATTGTCGTAATGATAATTTTGTTTCAACGATTAATTTTTTAATAGTTGCAACTTTTAATCAATTTCTTAAAGAGTTTTATGTATTTGGGTAGCATTGATTCATGATAATGGTTCATGTTAATTAATAACTAACTAACTTGAAATCCAAACAATGCAACCCATGTCCAAACAATATGACTCTTAGAGAAAGCTATAATGGTTAGAATATCTAATCATTATAAATATAATGTGTTGCAATTGGTAATGTTTGTATGATCGGAATTCTTGTCTTTACTTCTCTCTTTTCTTAACAATATTATATACATATATCTCAAATATATTTAAGTGTGGTTTGATACTTGAAAATTTGCTATTCAAGTATCAAGACTTAGTTGTATCATGGGGGAATTCCGCAACATAACTCTCATGACAAACTTTGTGTGAGAGGCATAAATTCTCTAAGGAAAGTGAAAGGACCTAGATTTAAATTCTATTTAAATTCCATGTGTTTATTTATTCTCTTGAGTATTGAATTGAGTGAGTATGATGAATATCATGGTTATGTTGCTAGTAGTCTAGAATGCATTATTTTGCATGTGTAGATTTAAATTAATGTCTTTGTTTTATATGTATTAATGTGTGTGTAGTAAAATTATCAATGGTGTCTTTTGTACATTAAGATATTAAGTTAAGTTAGATGTATAAATCAACTTCATATTTTTTTCTTAAGGTTAGTGGGTAGAGTTCTTAGTAATTAAGTTAGTAATTAAGCAAATACAAGCCCCAAATGAGACCTAAATGCACCCCAAATGCCTCCTAAATTTATATATGCCTTAAAGGGCAAATTTGGAATATGTTTAAAGTCAAATTTTGCATAATTAACCTACTTTTAGAGGCAGCCATAATTTTATACGAATTTTGCTTCTTCTTTCTTTCTTTTCTTCTTCCTCTTTCTCAATTCCATTCCAAGCTTAAGACAAGGTCTATATCAAGTTCTAAGAATCAAAGTTTTCCTCAAGGCAAGGTATATATATATTTGAATTGATTTAGTTATGATTGTTGCCTTATTTTGTTTTTCTTCCTTGAAGTGATTGCATGAATTCTTCATTGGAATGAGTTTAATGTTATCCAAATTGTTTGTTCATGCTTGGGATGAGTTATGAATGTGTTATATGAGTGTGTGAGTTTGTGCATGCATGGTTGAAGTAATATGAAGTGTTGGAGGATGAGAAGAGGAATTGTGTAGGGAATTTAGAATGGATTGAAGTAGAGTTTGAAGTGTTTAATTGTGTTGATTTCATGATTTGAGTTGCTAGGATTGAGTATTATAGATAGGAGTGAGTATATGAAGTTGGAAGTGTAGTTGAGAAAGATTTTGAAGTGTTTTAAGATAGAATTTTATAAAGTGGAAAAACAGGGGATTTGAAATTTTCGTTTAAGCCTGTTTTTAGAACGTACGCCGGCACCTGGGGATTCAACGCCGCCGGCTTATAGGCAGCGTTGGACTTAGATTTCTTAAGGCTGGCTGAAGCCCGCCGGCTTTCGCTAGGAAAGTCAGCCGGCGTTCTTTCATTCATATTGTACGCCGGCCGCTAGGAATCAAGGTCGCCGGCGTAAGTGTCAAAGCTGCCCGCGTATCTGGGTAAGCGGATAGCTTAGACCTCTCTGGACGTTTTTAAAAATTTTGGTTTTGGATTCTACGCCGGCTCAAGGCCGCCGGCGTAGATTGCAAAGGCTGACGGCGTACCCTTGAACACTGCCAGCGCTGGCAGTGTTGATTTTCAGAGAATTAAGTACCGGCTCAAAGCCGCCGGCTTTGGCTGCCGGCCTATCCCCTGTGCTTTTGAAATTTAAAAACTTTTTCTAAAATTTTTCGAAGTTTGTTATTTGAGCAATTGAGTATTTATCAAGCGATTTGCGATATAATAGGATGTTTAAATGCTTATTTATGACTTTGTATTCAATTATTTGGATTTCTTTGATTAACTGCGATAATGAAATCTATACTTGTTGTGTATTGATTATTGTGATATTTCTATTTCAGTTAAGGATTCTTCGGTTAGTTCATCACCGAGAGATCCTAGTTATATACTAACGGGTTCAGGTACGCAATAACTTGCTTGATGATTGCTAGGAATAGACATTCTTAATTTAATTTAAATCAATTTGACTTAACATTTGAATGAATTGGATGTCTATTACGCTGTTTAATCTGGTCCGAGGAGCAGCAAACCTGTCATGATGCAATGACATGTTAGCTAGGCGCTTAACCAAGTCATGATGCAATGATTTTACCATGATGCAATGGTACGCTATGATGCAATAGCGATTCTTTTTGGTTAAGTGGGTAGCTGATAGGGGGGAATAGTATCTGAGTAACGTTTGCTTAAACTTAGGGGGAAATACCATGATTTAGTTCAAAGTTTATAGGAACTTGTGAACTAGGCTCATGTTATGGACTGAGTTTAAGTAGAGTCGGACAACGGCTTTTAAACCCTAAATGAAACTATTATCTTTATGAAATAGATAGAGGAGATATAAGTATTCGGACTACTTATATCAACCCCCTGAGCAGGTGCTGTTACTCAGGATCCCTGAATTCCCGAAGCGTGTCCAGGGTTTGAATACGCTCTTGTTGATTTGTGAATGAAAATGTAATAAAGATAACCACTTGTTTTATAATGCATTACATCAATTTGATGACTTGTTTTTGCATTGGTTATTGTGTACTGGGCCTCTGGCTCACTTTTGCTGCTTTGCAGGTATTGGAGACGAGTATTACGATGACTTGGGCTATGGGTCCGATTTCGAGAGATTTCTGGACGAGTGGGACGAATATGATCCGATTACCCTGGACTTTTAGAAGACTTTTTGCTAAGGAAAAGTTATGTATAGATGGCTTGGTAGTTAAGACTATTTGCTGTAAAGACCTTAAGATTCCTTAGGTTTCTTTTTGATGTAAGAAGGCATGTAATTTTTGTAGTGTCTTGTATTGGCACTAAATGATGTTTACGTGATGTAAATGTATGTATTGATTGCTTTTGTTAGCAATCTTGTTTGTTAAAAATTCTTACAAAGTATAGTGGTTTTGATCAAACAATTTTCATAAACTGTTAGTTTTAGGACAAACCTTACATATAATGTGAAAACGTTATATGTGGTTGGGGATTCGATACTCTAAGTCTCGGGATTTAGAGGATCGGGTCTTTACAGAAAGCGATATCATTCGTGCCTCTAAGTCATTGTTATTCTCCAAATTTGTTTCATTAGAAATTCTTTCCTAACATTAGTTACACTAATTTGAGTGCTTGTGAAAAATTGACTGAACTTATAATTATTGGGCTTTAAATTAATTAAATGGATCATGCATATCATACGTTTTGCATATTTTGAACAGCTAGTGCCACATTGAGTGGATCAATTGGCATGGTTAAGTTCTGTGTCCATTTTTATTAATGAGGAACTAAGTCGTTTTAGGGAAACGACCTTATGGGTAGAATCGTGTTGGGAGCTTCGCTTAGGGTCTTATATAGCATCTCGATATTTGAAAATCACTTGAGAAATCATAAAAATCATGTTATAAAGTATTTTACAAATACCCAAGATTGCGTAATACATGTAACTGGTTGTTTCGCATTGAATCATGGTGACCATGCACAGTTCCCCAACTAAATTTCGGTGAGAGTAAATCGGAACCAAATACGATATAATTGGTAAATCATATGTGTTTGCTCATATGGTTATTGCATTGCACTTATTTGCTAACAATTCTTTGATAACAATGTATGAAAGTGCAATATAAGAGAATTTCACTAAGTTAGCTATAGTTGACTCCTCAATGGTTTGTTTGTGTAGGAAAATTGATAGCTGGGAATGGGATAGGGTTTGAGTGTTGAACACATCAAAGATCAACTATTGCAAGATAGGTGGATACATAGGAATTTGATAAGCTAAATATAGTTTAAGAGATGAAAGCTAAATCCGGAATCTTCTTTAGTTAAACTAAGTTGATATATATATTTATGTTAACTTATATATATATTTTTAACTTAGGTTTACCTTATCTTTGTAACATTCCAAATGTAACATTCATTCTTGTTCTCAACATGTTCAGCAATCCAAAATAACAACAAATGAATCAAAAGCAGAAGAAGAATATTATTGTCGATTACATAACATACCTCCAGCCATTGCCATGAATATGAATGAAACACTCTCCACACCAATAGCAAGCTGAGCCAAGCTTGGTTTTCTGAATATGGAATTCGTTTTGATACTTCTAAACCTACTCTTCTTCACAGATGGCGTATATGTAAATGAATTTGAAGAGTGGTGTTAGGGACCAACTGAAGATACACCATTCCCTTATATGCTCCGTCCATCAAAGAGCAAAAAAACTGAACGTGCATTTGAGGGGCTAAAGACGTGGGTAGTTGAGATACAATCCCACTTCCCACTTCTTGAAATGATGCAAATTTGTTGGACCACTCGGTTGTTTCCGAGATTAAAGGAGAAAAAAAAAACCAACATTCTCCCACTTGGTCCATACATTCCATCATTTACCTTAATGAGAAACAAAATACATGAATCATGGCGATAGGTTCTCTAATAACGAGTATTATCTTCCATGTATTACAATGCATTGTGTCTCTCAAGCCCATATGACTTAACGAATAAACCCTATGTTTATTCAAGGTCCAAACTTTAGTGATATTTTTCTCAAAAATTAATAAACAGACATGTATGTGCACGAAACAAAATAAGAAAACATCAAGTGAATAGGAGTTTCAAAAATAACAAATGTATGTACAATGAATATTTACATCATGGAACCAAGTCCCATTCTGACTACATGATCCTTAAAATTCTTTGGTGGCATGCCTTTAGTCAAAGGATCAGCAATCATCAACTCAGTGCTAACGTGTTCAATGACCACTTTCTTTTCCTTAACACGTTCTCTAATGGTTAAGTATTTAATGTCGATATGCTTACTACGACTACCACTCTTGTTATTCTTAGCCACAAACGCAGTAGCTGAGTTGTCACAGTACAATCTCAATGGCCTAGAAATCGAATCAATTATTTTAAGCCCAGACATGAAACTCTTCAACCATACACCATGTGATGTAGCCTCAAAGCAAGACACGAACTTGGCTTCCATAGTGGAAATAGCAGTTAAGGTTTGCTTCGCACTTCTCCAAGACACGGCTCCACCAGCAAGCATGAAAATATAACCAGATGTTGATTTGCGAGAATCAACACAGCCAGCAAAGTCCGCATCGGAGTATCCAACAACCTCCAAATTGTCAGTCCGTCTATATATGAGCATGTAATCCTTTGTACCTTGAAGGTATCTCATTACCTTCTTTGCAGCTCTCCAGTCGTCAATACCTGGATTACTCTGATATCTCCCTAGTATCCCGACAACAAATGCAATGTCAGGTCTGGTACAGACCTGAGCATACATTAGGCTTCCAACAGCTGAAGCATATGGGATGTTTTTCATTTGTTCTCGCTCGAGCTCATTTTTGGGGCATTGGCTTAAGCTGAATTTGTCACCCTTCACAATAGGTGCTATACTTGGTGTACAATCCTTCATCCGAAATCTCTCTAAAACTTTATTTATATAGGTTTCTTGAGACAAACCTAAAATTCCTCGAGATCTATCCCTATGGATCTTAATTCCGATGACATAAGATGCCTCACCTATATCTTTCATATCAAAGTTCTTTGAGAGGAATTGTTTGACCTCATATAGCAAACCCCTATTATTGGTTGCAAGCAAAATATCATCCACATATAGTACAAGAAAACAAATTTTACTCCCACTGACCTTTGGTATATACATTGATCCATAATGTTTTCTTCAAAACCAAATGAAATGACAACATTATGGAATTTCAAATACCATTGACGGGAGGCTTGTTTTAATCCATATATGGATTTATTAAGCTTGCAAACCAAATGCTCACCTTCACTAGTGGAGAATCCTTCAGGTTGTTTCATGTAAACCTGTTCCTCTAGATCACCATTAAGGAAAGCCGTTTTCACATCCATTTGGTGCAACTCCAAATCAAAATGTGCAACCAATGCCATAATTATACGTAGGTAATCTTTCTTAGATACAGAAGAAAATGTCTCCGTGTAGTCGATTCCTTCCCTTTGAGTGAATCCTTTAGCAACGAGTCTTGCTTTATATCTCTCAATGTTGCCTTGTGAGTCTTTCTTTGTTTTAAAGACCCATTTACATCCAATGGCTTTTACACCATCAGGTAACTTGACAAGATCCCAGACTCCATTAGACGCCATCGAATCCATCTCATCTTTCATGGCATTATGCCATAAGTTCGAATCTTCAGAACTCATGGCCTGTGAAAACGTCTCAGGATCATTTTCGGCTCCAACATTGTAGTCAGACTCTTGCAGATACACAACATAGTCACTAGGAATTGTTGATTTCCTTACTCTAGTAGATCTTCTTAATGCTGCATCAACATTCTCCTGAGGAGTAGAATCATGTTGGTTCAGCAGGCTGTCCAACAGTTTCAGGGATATGTTGAACTTCAGCATCTACTGGATCAGGATCAACAGTTTGTGGTACCTCTTGGACTAGTTCTTCAACACGCCTTTGAATTGGAGGAGTGTTGTTAACAACAACGATCAGTCCGCTACTTGAAGTGGTACATTGAGTATCTGTATGATCTTTCTCAGAACCAATGCTCTGAGATCGATCGCTCCCACTGATCAAGTCATTCTCAAGAAATTTTGCATTTCTTGACTCCACAAACCTAATGCTATGAGATGGACAATAAAATCTATATCCCTTGGACTTTTCAGCATATCCAACAAAATATCCACTAATAGTCCTAGGGTCTAACTTCCTCTCTTGTGGATTATAGACTCTTACTTCAGACGGACATCCCCAAACGCGCACATGTCGCAAACTTGGTTTCCAACCTTTAAATAATTCAAATGGCGTCCTTTTGACAGCCTTGGTTGAAACCCGGTTCAATATGTACGCAGCCGTTTTAAGAGCTTCAGTCCACAATGAGATAGGAAGCTTAAAGCTTGCAAGCATGCTCCGTACCATGTCCAATAATGTTCGGTTTCTCCTTTCAGCTACTCCATTTTGGTCTGGAGAACCGGGCAAACTGTATTGGGCAACAATCCTATTCTCTTGAAGAAACCTCACAAATGGACCATTCGCTTGTCCACTTTCTTTGTATCTACCATAATACTCTCCGCCTCTATCGGATCTCACGATTTTAATTTGTTTTCCACATTGTTTCTCTACTTCAGCTTTAAACACCTTAAAAGCATCTAGTGCTTCATTTTTGTTATTAAGCAAGTAGAGATACATATATCGTGAATAATCATCTATGAAAGAGACAAAGTACTTATTACGGTATGCATCCATGTCTGGACTACAAATGTCCGTATGTATGATTTCCAATAATTTAGAGCTCCTCTTGGCACCTTTCTTTGACTTGTTAGTCTGTTTTCCCTTAATACAGCTTATACAAGTCTCAAAATCGGTAAAATCTAAAGTATTAAGTACCCCATCATTCACCAACCTTTTAATTCTATCAATGGAGATATGACCTAATCTTCGATGCCATAACATAGAGGATTCTTCATTCACAACACACCGTTTAGTGCCAATCTTTTCATGAACGTGCATGATAGTATGGTTATCATCATTTCGTAAACTAAGAAGAAAAAGACCATTAGACAAAGTACCATATCCAATAACATCAGATTTATAAAACAAATTAAATCCCGAATCTGAAAAGTTAAAGGAATAACCATCCAATACAAGTCTGGAGACTGAAATTAAATTCCTAGAATACCTAGGAATATAAAATGTCTTTTTTCAATTGCAAAATGTAACCACTACTTAAGACTAAGCTGCACGTCCTAACAGCTTCCACATGTGAGGATATCTTATTGCCTGAATAAATGCTACGCTCAATTCCCATTGGCTTCCGCAGGTCTTTTAAATCCTGCAATGAATTGGCTACATGGATTGTAAAACCAGAATCAATCCACCATGTGTTATGATTAACATCAATCATATTGGATTCATAACATACAGGTGAAAGTTGAGTACCTTTCTTATCAAGCCACTGCATGAACTTGGAGCATTGTTTCTTCATGTGCCCCTTCTTTTTACAGAAGAAGCACATAGCCTCCTTCTTAATGTCCTTTAGGGGAGGAACTTTCCCTTTCCCTTTGTCTTTAGGCTGATCCTTCTTCTTGTACTTCACATGAGAAGTCAAATTCACCCTTTCCTTTTCTTTTTCCTCCATAAGCAATCTGCCCTCTTCCTGAACACACATGGTCAACAATTCATTGATTGACCATTTATCTTTATGTGTTATAGGATATCTTAAATGGGCCATATTGTTGAGGTAAAGTGCAAAGGATGTAGTGAATTAGGAAGGTTTCTGATAACTCAACCTCTAATGCTTTCAATTGAGCCGCAATGTCCCTCATGCGCATGATATGATCACGCACACCCTTAACACCAGTGAGCCTCAGAGTCGAAAGCTCTATAATTAGGGTGCTAGCCATTGCTTTGTCTGAAGTGGCAAATTGCTCATCAATGGCCTTCAGCAAATCTTGGACCTTTTGATATTGCTCGACGGAGCCCCTTATACCAGCAGAAATTTTAGTCTTTATGAACATAACCGACAAACGATTAGATCGCTCTCATTTTTCATAAAGACTTATTTCATCTGGAGCGCTGGTTTTAGTTACTGCAGGGGGCTCCACTTTCCTTATGGCATAATCAATGTCCATCCATCCCAAATGAAGGAGAACTCTCTCCTTCCAAACCCTATAGTTATCCCCTTTGAGCTTGGGAGCATCACATCGCATATCAAATAAATTGACAGGTTGAATTGCTGCAATAATTAAACATACATGCTCATGTTACAAAATTCGAAGCTAATAAACATATGATATGTTTTACCAATGTAAAATCATGCAAGAATATGAATCTACTGACATAAAACTTGCATGTGGGCTAAAGTTCTAATTCAATTAGATTCATCTTAAGTCTTACAATAAAACTATCAAATTATGTTCCCTTTCCTAATCCCTGTGGGTAAATTAGAAAATATAATTTGATATTTTATGCTAATTAATCATATACAATATAATAAAAATTCCTGTGGGGTAAGATCTATTATATTGCATATAATTAATTACAACTAATGTTTAATTTCCATATGTGATCTTTAATAATCCTCAGGATAATTTTAATTAATTAAAGACGCTGTGGCTTCTCTCTAATTAATCAAAATTATATAGATCACTTAAACATTAACTATATTCTTAGGCTCAATTATTGCATAAACTATAAGCAATATTGTATGAACTTAATTCTAACGCACTCACATTATCTAATAATATTTCATGTATAATGATAAACAATAAATTATACACATAGCTAAATAATATAAGCACATAATATTAATAATTAAATTCATAAAGAGCCAACAAGAATTAATTTATTCTAATAACCAATACTAACTAATTTTAATGTGTAAAAAAAATTATTTATCTAATTGTATAATCATAAAGGATAATAAATAATTTACACACATTAAATCAACATAAGCTCGGTAGACAAGGAGTAAAGGGAAAAATTGAAGGTTGTGGAATGTATATATATGTACAGGACAGCCCTTGCTACAACTAACAGGGAGGACCCACATATGAAATATTTCATTATTACTAAATAAATACTCTAATTTAAATCCTACAGGAATATGAATTCATCTCGATAGAAGCATTGGCCTGATGGTAAAGGATCCTTTACGGCCCGTTTACTTCAACTTTGGAAACAGGCAAGGAATAGAAAAGTTATTCCTTGGGAATGATATTACCGGTAATAGAGTAGGAATGTTTATTTCTATGTTTACTTTGTCTAAAGTTTTATTACGGGGAATACACATTCTATTGTTTACTTCAACTTATTAATTCTAGCATTAAACTGCTAATAAAGCTAAAAATACCATTATGCCCTTATTGTGGTATTAATTCTAGCATTAAACTGTGATATTTTATCAATATGTAATTTAATTAAGGGTAATTTGGACAGGGTATTTAATTTTTTATTGCTTCTGGAGTGGGAATAGAAAAGGAATAAAAAGTTCCACCTGTTAGATGGAACTTTTTATTCCCTCTATAGAAGAAATAAAAAGTGCATGGGAATATTTATTACTGCTCATTTAATGCAAGTAAATAAAGTAATAGAGGCATTCCAGTAATAGAAATTCTATTCCTCCTCTATTACCTCCAAGTAAGGTATCCTGTCGATCGCGGGTTCGAAACCAAAGTGCATCTAAGCGACTCTTTTACTAAGTCGTTAGATAACTATATTAAATTAAATTAAATCTAAATGTACGTTTTGGAATATCTGACCATCTCATATGGATTTGTTTTTGAAAATATGAGATGTGGTTTAAAAAACGTACGCATTCTGACATGAATGTGACTTTTCATAATGCACCTAGAATAAGGAGTCCATAACTTTTCCAGCTACCTTTTATTAAATAATTAAAAATATTTAATTTAAGCCATCAGTTCACTGAAGACTAAGGCACCCTGACGGAACTTAAAACATACGCGCATATTTGTATACGTATCGTCTTCAACCTCATGACGGGTCAATTTGACCCGTTTCAAACCTTTTTTTTTTTAATATACACACCAGGACACAAACCTTCGAGAAAAAAAAAAATTTCGCCACCCAATATTTAGTCTCCATATAAACAGCAGATTCAAAATTTGTTCAAAGGCCAATGGGAAGCAGAATACGGAGAAAAGGGTGACATAAAATTTCCAGTCTCCAGCACAGAAAATAGCAAGGCAGAGGCGTCAATTCGCAGGCTCTGATACCAAATGTAACAATCATTCTTGTTCTCAACATGTTCAGCAATCCAAAATAACAACAAATGAATCAAAAGCGGAAGCAAAATACGATTGTCAATTACATAACAATCTTATCTTTGGCAAGGCATCCGATTCTCTACGATCCTAATAGATCATAGAGTAATGATATCTAGGTTATTTTCATAACTATTACATGTATATATACGTATGTATAGTGCAATAGAAGAAAAATTAATTAAAGTGTTGCAAATTTTAACTTGTGAGGCAGTCCTCATGATTAGGGATGCAACTGCGCAGGTCGTTATAGGATACCCGACCTGCCCAACTCTCTAAAAACCCTATAGAGTTATAGGATGGGGTTGGAAAAAAATTTTGTGACCTTGTAAGGTCACGGGTCAAGTTCGGATCGTAGTTATGACCCTATAGGGTCGACCCGACCTGTTAAGATTAATAGAAAAAAAAAAAAAAAAGTTATATAACATCAAAACTTTACTATATCCAATTTTTATTATTTTTATAGTTTTATGATTGTATAAATTATTTTTTTGTCTCATTGAGAATGTCATGCTTTTTTATAATTAATAAGAGATAATATTAGTATTTATGTATCTATGTCAATCCTCAAGTAAAGTAAATTCTACTATGTTGTGGTACAAATTGATTATCATACATTGAAAATCAATTGTCTAACTTATTGACTTCTTTTTTTTTATGTGTAGCTTTATCATCAAATGAAAAGAAATTGGAACAAATAAGTAAAATAAAGAATATATCATGAAGACAAGTAGACAATTGATAAATAAAAAAGAATGAAAAAGGAAAAAAAAAAGAAAAAAGTGGAAAAATATAATCGAGTCAACGATACGGGATGGGTCAGAACCATGACCCTATAGGGGCGGGTTTGGAAATTACGTATAAAACCCTATAAGATCACGGATCGGGTGTGGGTAATCCTATAGGGAATCGGGTTCAGGTTCGGGTTCGGGTTTCATGTGACCCGTCCCAAACCCATCCCGGTTGCATCCCTACTCATGATACAGTGCATATGGAATATGATTACTCCAAGGTGATCTTACTAGGCCTCCCTTTTTAGAGTCATTACAGAAGTAGTATCAAGACATTGGTTATTAGAGATAGAATGAACGTACCAAATGATGAGATGAGGTAGATATTGGGTAGTCATTTAATCCTTATGAGTATATTCTATATCTATATATCAATAAGACTTACATACCTACATATATGCAAATGTTACTCAACATATGAACTCTTATGCTGCCTCCTAAGGTGCAACATATAAACTCCAATGTTCCTCCTTCATGCGCAAAGTATAATCCTTAGCGTTTAAAAGACAAACACAACCTAGTTTCAAGGACGAAACATTTGATAAGGAGAGAGCGTAATCCCCCAAGCTATAGCCGAATTTTTTATAATTGTTACAGATAAAATTTGGAAACAAAATTTCGGAGAAGACTTTAGGAGATGCTGTAGAAAAATCAGTCCCAATTTTCAGTGAATTGAATTTTCGACAATCATCGATACAGATAATTGGTAAAACAGATAATTTAATTTTGATAATAATTATACTTCTCGAATTTGTAACCGAACTTAGTTAAGCTTAAAAAAAAACAATTAAGATAACGCGAATAACATATAACGAATGTTAGGCACGGAACGATCTAGTCTCGTAGGATGAAACTGTATAATAAACTTATAAACTAGAAATCTCAAGTTGCTAATTTTGGGAAATATTTAAAGCTTTGCGAAGAAAATTAATAATGCCAACCCACACATGTTGCATAATACACACACATATATAAATCGGTATCTAGTGATTTACTATCAATTAAATAATAGTAGTAATATTAAAATGGTACAATACTTAAAACGATGATGGGGATTTAATTAGATAACTTTTTGTGGGAAGACCGAAATATCATTACAAGCTAATCCCCTGCACCCACTGGACAATAATTGCTTGTGGGATTATTATTATTATTATTAAAGTGTAAACGATTATAAAGCATAAAGATCACCTATCAAAATATAAAAATAAATATATAAACTTAATGTTCAAATATAAAATTGCACGAATAAAAACTTTATAATGCATGCTGAAATTTTCTTACTTTAAAATGATCTTGTATAATGAATCTAACTCTAATGTAGTGACAGAGAATAAGTATTAGTACCTTGTGATGATTCCTTTCAAATAGTAAAAAATGCTATTAAAGGCCTCAAAATCCATCACAGATTTTGTAATATTAAAAAAAAAAATCTTTTTATCTACCAAGATAGATTCGAAAATGATTGAATGATAATAAATAGCTTTTATTATTTATTATTATTATTGTTGTTGTTGTTGTTAAACTGTTGCTAAAAACTTAAAACGATAAGGCAGGTGCCATTGCTAAATTAACTAAGTTCGTTAAAAGTATAAATAAATGTACAAATATAACTAGGAATAAGACCCCACACCTATTTTATAGATATGAAATGGAAGTAGATATCATGATTGTGAATGAGTATAAAGTTAATGGAAATTACAGTACTGTTTTTAGGACTAGTAGTATAAGTAGATGTAAAAAAAAAAAAATGGAAATAGGTATTAAGATATTGTAATTTAGTAATGATAGCGTTTAATCGATAGGTGATATAAAAATTAAACTAAATAGAAATGAAGAAAATTGATATAAGTAGAATCTAACCACAACAGTTATTAATTATACCGAATGAAGGAAAAGTTATTTAGATAAAAGGTACAATAAGTCTGTAAAGCTACTAAGTACACAACGAATGAATTTAGATCAACTATGCACTGTAATTGTCATGAAATTAGTAAAACTTATAATATCAAATAATGGAGATTGGAGTAAATTGAATATGACGTCAAAGAAAGTAAATTTACCATGGTATTAAATTATGAATGCCACAAATCGAAGGTTCATTTAACACTAATTCTATTAGCCAAATATTAAAAAGTTATAACTTGATTGTCATCAGAAAAATAAAATAAAATAAATAAACGTCATTTTTATAGTAAACTTGCCATGCATTTTAACCTCTTAATAAAAGCACTACACAAAGATTTCAGATATGTTATATAATAATCTATAGTAGCAAAATATATCTAACACCTCATAATCTTTCCAGAGAAGGATCTTGATAATTACTCACGTGGGTAATAGGATTGCAAAACTTTTTAACGATTTGAAATTCTTTCATCTTTCGGCTGAAAAGACAGCAAAACTAGATAAATAAAGACCTATAAAATGCACTAAATCTTTTTGGAATTTAGGACATAAAATGTCCTAAATCTTTTTTGAATTTAGGAAGTGACAGTATGAAGAAATACCAACTAAAAAAAAATATCCGATGACGAATACAGTAGCAAATTGGAATATATAACATCAGAGGGGTACGGATAGCAAGTATAGTACCTAAACTTGTAACCAACTAAATGGAAAATACGCTAAAACGTGTATCGAAATTCCTAAAGAATAATACAATAAAAAAATAATAAATGATAATAAAAGAATAAAATCACCATGCATGCATCCAACAAATTAATATGTATACAAGTGGAAAAGAAACTTTAATTACAGAACACAAAAGCTACGTTAAAGATAAACCTGTAAAGAACGATAATATATAGTAGGATTTTCTAAAATCTCAAAATAAAAAATTCTAGATTTTAAGTATCCTAAATATATTTGCACATATATAATCATTAACTAATTGACACAATATAATTTTATTGCTAAGTTACTTAAAGCAACTTTATTGGAGTTGCTTGACACAGACCCTATGTTAAGCAACTTAAAAAATTAATAAAGTGAGTTATTAGAAGAGTTACTTGATATGAGAATCTATGTTAAAGTTACTTAGCTAAGCAACTCAAAAAATAAACTTCTTACTCTCTCTTTTTTTTATTGGTAAGATATAACACATATATAGATACTCCAATTTTGCCTAGTTAAGGTTTCAATTTGTAATGAAAATTAATGTTATATTATGCCCACAAATTTAAAAGAAAAAAGAAGAGAAAAAATCATCATAATAAAAAATATATAAAAATAAAAGAAAGGGAAAAATAAAAAATATATATAATAATAGCAAATACTTTTTTTAGCGTGATATAATATTAATTTTAATTATAAATTTTTTCTGAACTCAATTAAATAGCCCATGTGAATTAGTCTTTTCGAAACCTTAAATACAATTTTTATGCAGATTAAAACTGAGGCAAAGGCAAACGACTAGACAGTAAAACACACACACACATACACAGGATGCCAGGGTTCTAATCTACGCGAGGACAGTAAAATTTTTTTCTTCAAGGTGCATGAAACACATGCACCGACACATGCTGCATGTATGATGCTTGTGTACAGCGCACACATCATCTTCCCTAAACAAACTGTCATTTTTCTCATGCGACATGACTATTTCAAGCTTGTTTTTTACCCATTTTTACTCTGATTTTCATCCAATTGATGGATGAGATTTGAAGAAGACTGGGATGCTACAGATTTGGATAAAAAAAACTAGTCTTAAAACTTATGATTTGGCATCGATTTTGGATCCAAAGTTTGCAAAAAAAAAAAAATGCTTTTTGTGCACGAAGCAAATTTAAATTTTGATCCGAACTATCACTTAGCTTCTAGAAGCATATATCTGAATTTGCTATCCTCCTTCTGATGTTCATTAAGCTCGAAAATTATGAAAAAAGCTCAAGAAGCTTGATTTCACACGTGTCTCATTATCAAGGTTGTTAGCCGTATCCCACCTAATTAAACCCCTAGATAGTACAAATAGAGGTCAAGTTCTCAGTTCAACACATTAGAAACAATCAATTTCATTTGAAAAACACCATTAAGCTTCAAATCAAGCTTTGAACATCTAGGGTTCGTTTCCAAAATTTCTCCGATTACTCTTAATATAGGCCAAATTGAAGCAAATCAAGGCTGCAGTTAGATCCATGGGCGGTGAAAGCTTTAGCTAGTAGCTTTCCCCTTCATCCAAAGGCCTTCGATTGACAATGACCAACAACCACTGCTATCGCTGCCTTGTTTCGATCGTGCCACCAGCTTCCACCTAATTTCGAGCTAAACCACCACTACCACATGAGTACTTACTTGCGGCTACCGAGAACCGCCAGATCAGCGATTTCAAGCACTGCCAGCTACCCGCTTCCATCAAAACCAAGTCCAACCAACCAACCAACATGAGATCCGACCTTAAATCTGCGCCCAAATATGAGATCCGATCTACGCCAGGTGAGTTGTTTATGGGGTTAATGTCGAATTTGGTACCTTAACTTTGCCCAAAAATTCAATTAAACAACTGAACTTTCAAAAGTTCAATTTTAGTACCTAATTGTACTTTTCAAGGCCAAAATTGGTACCTCCATTACCTCTGTTAGATCTGTTAGTCTATGTGGCATTTTCAGCCAATAAAAATGAGACACATGTCTTTTTCCATTTTTGTCCTTTCTTCTTCATTCGTTTTTTCTTTTTCTTTTTTTTTTAAATCTTCTTCTTCTCCTCCTCTTCAAACTGTAACAATTAAAACCCAAAAACCAAAACACCATATCAGTTGATGTAAACCACCCCATCACCATCTTTACTCCCCTTTGACACCAAAATGACCCCAACACACCACCAACGATCAAGCTTCCAGCCAAAATCAAAACTAAAAACCCACACCTGCACTAATCATTGCAACTTACCAAAGTCTCCTACATGAACTATCTTAACCTCTTTCCAGGGTATAAAACCCCCCTCGTTAGCTTCTTATAAAATCCTAAACCTAAAACCCATCCCTCTCTCTCTTCAAGAATTGCTTCCTCCGTTGTGACCCCAACACCACTATTGAAAGATGAGCTCAACATCGTTATACCCACAATTCGAAATCTCGATTTCCTTAAGATGTGGAGGCCATTCTTCCAACTTTATTGGTCGATCATCGTTCGAGATTATTAGTGCTAAGTTTTTTTATCTGGAAGCCATTCCATGATGCCCTTTGAGTTTAAAATTTTGGTTTTTCTTTTGGTTTTAGACAAAGTTTGAAGCTTTAATGCTATGTTTTTTTATTTATAAGTCATTCTACGATCTCTTTGAGTTCAAAGTTTTGGTTTTTCATCTGAGTTTTAGATAAAGTTTGGATATTTAATGTTGGCTTTTTATTAAAATTGAGTCTATTTTAGTCAATTTAAGATTTTGAGTGGTTTATTCGAAAATGTTTTGGCTTTGATGTAGGTTTAGTGGGATATTTCGACAAAGTCATAATCTTTTTTTGACTTTCTGGGTTCTATGTACAGATTTGAAAAAATTGTTCAACTAACTTTGGGTTTTTCTTTTTCTTTTTTTTTTGTTATATTTATTTGGGTTTAAAAACAGAGGAAGAAGAAGATATTAAAAAAAAAAAAGAAAAATGAAAGAAGAAGAACAGAACAATGAGGTACAAATGTTAAATTTTTTTAATTAAAAAAGACAAGTGTCGCATTCTTATTGGCTGAAAATGCCACATAAATTAATGGACCTAATAGAGCTTACGGAGGTACCAATTTTGAACTTCTGAAAGTTCGGGTGCTTAATTAAATTTTCGAGCAAAGTTGAGGTATCAAATTCGACATTAACCCTTGTTATTTATTTATTTATTTTTGTAATTTAAAATAAAAATAATAATTTAAAAACATTTTTCTTAAAATGAAATAAAAGGAAAACCTTTTTTTTTTAAATGGAAATATAGAGTTTTCAATCCTAATAATAAATAATGTGATAAAAAAATCTTTTGATACATAGACAATCTTATATTCTTAAAAAAAAAAATCAACTTGATAGTTCATAGGATCACACATTAGGAATTCATTTTTACAAAAATTGAAAATTTAATGAACTTAAATTGAAAATGGTTCAAATCTAAAAGATAACCAACAAATTAGAGTTTAAAAAAAAACAACATTTGTTTCATCCCGATTAACAGGTATGTAGATCCTTCCTAGGTGATATAAAATCTAAAAGATTTATTATTATTATTATTATTATTATTATTATTATTATTATTATTATTATTATTATTTGTTCAATCACATTATCTTGTAAATTTTGAATTAATTAGTTAGTTGTAAATATTAAATGATTTTGTCATCAATTTGTAAATAAAATTGCAAATTTAGAAATTTATGATATTTGACATATTTTTTAGCATTAAAAGGATTAATTTTTAATTTATGAAATTCAAGTGGTAACCATATGGTTTTATAAGGTAGCTTCCAAATTCAAAAATTTCTAGTCATCAAATTTGGTTTTAAATCAAATATTTTGCAAACTAATAGCTAAGTTAAGATCAACCAACCCATTTATCTTAACTTAGAAATTTTTTTCGATTTCAATCAGATGGCGACTCCTTCAAGTTTTCACAAAATTTAAATTTCTTTTAATTCCTAGTTAATGGTTCGTATGAAGTGGGTTTGGGTTTAATACAGATCGAATTAAAAGAAATAAAATTAGAAATGAAAAATCCAGGCTCGACAACATGATAACTAAAATACTTTTAAAAATTTATTAAGCAACTCTCTTTCAGAATTCACCAATAAAAATATTCTTAGAGAGGTTGCTTAATACGAATATCATACTTAATATATTGATATTGTCACGCCTTGAATAGAGTCAAGGCGTATCTAGTTTCGCCACGTATAATACTTAAGTGTTATACGCAATGGCTGTCATAAAGACTGGTTTATCATGATCATTTCTAACAAATTTTTAATTTCTAAAATCGTTTAATTAGCTTTTGACGACTTTAAAATCTAGTAGCAAAAAATAAGGTTTGCAAAATCGTTTACTACATAGCTACTCCTATGAGTAGACTAGAAACAAAATTAACTATCATCTCAAAATAATATCGAATATAAAGAAACTGTATAAGTATCAGATAAAGGATAATACGTCCCATGGGTTTGTATAAACAACCCTCAAGAAGAGATCATTCTAATCCAAGTTTGATAAACTAAAAAAGACCCTAAAACTCAAAAATATGCCTCGCGACCTAGTTGCTCCACTCATCCAAAAGATCCTCAACATCGATCCCATAAACCAAGTAATCATAATAATCCTCATCAGAACCTGAAAAATAAATAAAAGGAATGAGCCGAAACTTAGTATATAGTAACATAATCACATATGATATGACAAACACACCTAAACTAATGCAAACGCAATAATCAACAAGTTATTGTTAAATTTAAGGCGAAACATCAACATGGGAGCACTCATGCTCTGGATAACAAGCCGAGGGAAACAAGGGCTCCTGAATACTACTTAGGGGTTAATATAAGTAGCCCGAATACCTATATCCCCTATCGGAATCACTATAGTAATAGCGTTGTCCCAAGTTCACAATCATTACGTATCTCCATTTATTTTAGTCCATAATGTAATGCGACTTAGCTAGTCCCATAAATGTGAGTCAGACTATACTACTTCTCACCAAACATAAATGGAATTATCCCTGATACTGATTTCCCTATCGGCTACTTGCGAGCCACCTCAATTATCAATAATATGAGGATGGCCTAAGCACTTAACTACCATGCTAGCATAGCCTCAAGGTTATTGCTCCTCCAGACCAGATCAACAACACAAGCCAAGCAAGACAATAATATATTAGCCATCTTAGATTTTAATTATTTAGGAGACTATCTAAAACAGCAACACACAAGTCATTGCGTACCTGTTAAGTTTGTAGCCTGGTATAAAACAGAAGGCAGACCAGAGCGTATGTTAGAAACAACGATATCTGTATAGAAGTTATTCAATATGAGTATGTATACAAATCGATTATCAAATTCATAATATTTATTCAATTATGTTTAATTATTCATTAAGGTATTAAGCTTAAGGAATTTAGTTAAGCCATGAATATAAGAGTTTGAATTTCTTATTTGAAAGTATTGGCCCCCATGGATCCTATAGTAGGCCTAATATGAATATTTCTAAGTCTTACATTATTTCAAGATAATGGGCTTTAGCGAATTTATATTAACTCAGGTTGAATTAGGCTTTATTTTTGGATTTAGGTCCAATTGAAGTAATATTGGCCATTAGACCTAAGAATTGTGTTCAAGCACAATTAGAGTTAAATTAGAACCTAATTAGCTATTAGGCCTTCTAATTTCCGATTTAGGCTAATTTCCTATTTAGTCCAATTAAAGGTACTTTAGCTTATGGGCCCAGGATGTACTACATGAGCCCATTAGGTAATTCAATACCTAGAAATCAAGAATGGACTTAAATAATTTGAATCAAACCCAATTAGAATAATTATGGATCATTGGGTCCATATTTGGAAATTTAAGTCCATAAAGCACAATTTAGTAATTATTTGTTTTGAGATCCTAAAGCTATAATGAAATTGAATTTGAATAATTTAGGTCTATTAATGTTGAATAGGCCAAAATAGCTAAATTCAAGGGTGGACCCTTAAGAATTTGCCAAGCTCGTATTAATTGTTTACTCAATTTCAACATATCAATATATATTGATTTGTTCATTTAATAATTTGATTATTTAAGTTTATATTGTAATGTAATATACATCTATTTCACGATTTCGACATATATAATTAGTAATCCAATTAAATAATTTATTCTCAACAAATCATTTCATAAAATAAATAAATAAATGAAAACATAAAGACATGATGTACGTTCGACCCCTTTTATTTTTTTACATCACCCATCGTAGATTTCATCATTCATTTAGGCAACATATATGTGCGTGTGTTTCCGATGTTAATTATTTCATTGTCCATATGTCGTGCTTTAATAAAATCAAATCCATCAACATATTACGCATATCTAAGATTCCAATATATACACGGTTTCATATATTCAACAACACCAAATGCGTCAATTAAAATATTACATACATATATTTACACTATCGGTATATATTTATATTACAACACAATTATCTTTAAATCCAAAAAAAAAAATTGTATAATCAAATTAAACTTAATTCATATACAAAATCAAATGTCGGTTCAGCCCACATGCATAACGTCACCTTCACAACATTATCAATCATCATCGTCCTAAATTGATTTTTTTTTTTTTGTAAATTATCATCATCATGGATCTAAAAAAAATCATCATCATGTATTTATACGTCTTGATATTTATGTCTTTAACATTAACATTTCTTCAACAATAATTTGTATACCTATTGGATTATCTCGTTACATATTTTACAGCACAACAAATAAATTTAAAAAAAAATACTTACTTGTATTAGCACAATAAAATAAGATATTCCTATAGCAAAACCCTCTTTTAAAATATCCACGAATGCCTAATCTAAAAAAAAAAGTATAGAGATTAATGGGGTTTATTAATAATGGTATACAAATGAATAGTAGTTGTATTGGATGATACCTAATGATGCTTGAAGAAAAAAGGAATGAGTTTTGTTTTTAGTAGTTCTTGGTGAAAGTGAGGATTTTTGATGAGTTTAGATGTGTTTAACTATGTAGGGTTAGGAGGTTCACTGGCTAAGATGAAAGATTATGTCGATAAGGTTAATTAGATATTAGGATAAGTTTCTAGAAGATTATGAGATGTTATTATGGGGAGTTCTCATATGAAATCCTACTTATGATAAGAATAGATTAACGTTTGGATGTAGATAGCTGATATGATTAAATCTCTAATTTTATTTAAAATTAGTTACTAATTCAATTACACTAATTAATTTATTTATACCATATAATTCACCTAGACTATTTGAATAAATCATCTAAATTTAATAATGAATCTTGGTTTTAATTTAGGTTCAAAATTTTCCATATTTTTACTTACTAATTAATACCTTGATACTTAAACTAGACGGTCATTAGGGGTGTTTCAGATATGACACGTTTATGCAGCTTCTTAAACAACTTACAATAATAGGCGATTGGGTTTTTGTCCCTCCATCCTAATTGTGTACTATGCTTGAGGAACAAACCAAAGAGGGAATAATAGGTTCCACTAGTAGTAGGCAAAAAAAATCAATCGAATCGAACCAACCTGTAACTGAACCAAACCAAACCGAAAGTATGTTTTGTTTTAACAATTTGGTTTAAATATTTTCTAATCTGAACTAATTTGTAAATTTATGGTTTGGTTTGGAAGGTAGACCAAACCTATCCATAAAACAGAACCAAACTATTTTAGAAAAATAAAATAATAATTTATTTGTAAGTTATAACTATAGATTTTTTTATGATGATTGATTAAAGGTCATAAATATTCATATGATTTCATTTGATATTTATTATTTAGTGAATATTGATTAAAATCATCTTATTCATTTTTAAATTTGTTTTTTAGGCTCATGATATCTATTTTCTTATTGATGATGAACTATTGTTTTTTAATAGTTTTTAACTTTATAAAGTATGGAATTTATTTATTTAGTTATAAACTGAAATACCCCAAATCTTTACCAAGATTAGAAATTGAGTTTAGATAGATTAAATAATCAAATGAATGATAGGATATAAATAGACAAGTTGACAAAGTTAGATTAGTAATTAATTAAATGAATTTGAGATTTGAGTTTCAAATTCCCTAAACATGTCATCAAAGTGTTTAAAGAATTCCTAAATCATTGATTCATAGCCTAAACACTAATTCCTAAATCTCAGTAAAATTTGAGTTCATTTGCTTGAATAAAAATATCAGTTCTTAAACCCGAACTCAAATTAAATATCTTTTATCTAAAATAAATTCTCAAATTAAGTTCTTATTACAAGTTCTTAATTTCTAACATATTGGTTTCGAAACAAACTTTTAAATACTTCTAGAACTATAGATATTGATCTGATAGTTCTAAAACTATATCCTATTTCTATTTTATATAAAGTTAGTTTTATCCTTCCCTTTTCTTTTATTGACTTTTGCTGCCTTTGCCTTTCCCTTTCATTTCATTTCTTTACGTTTCCCTTTCTTCTTCTTCTTCTTCTTCTTCTTCTTCCTTCTTTCTTCCTTTCTTTCTCCAAATCCAACACATAAATCTCAAACTCAATAAGAGGAAAGGAGGAATCAAGTAGAATTAGCTTCCCTAAGAAGAAGGAGAAGCAATTGCATGAGTAGACTCAAAAAAAAAGCTAAGTTTTCGTTTTCTATTTCTCTTTGTTTTTACTTGTTATTTACATTTCTAATTGATGAATTGATGTTGAAATGGGTTGAGAGTGCTGTTTATATATGTATTTGTTGCTTTCATGGTTGATGGAAGTTGGGTTGTGAAGGAGGAAGAAGATGATGAATAGTAGTTATGGAAGTTGATGAAGTTTTGAGATGTTTGATGTGGTGAATGTGAAGTTATGCATGTTTGAGGATGTTAGAATAGATGTAGGGTGTAGTATGATGGTTGTAAAGTGTTTTGGAGAAGGTTTGAAGTGTAAAAATTTTGTAAAATTAGTGTTTGAAACAAGGAATTTCGTAAATATGTCACTACACCTGTCAAAACACCCCTGTTGCCAAGGGTGTAGTGCTATCGGATCAAAAATTTCATTTCCCCTGAGTTGAAACGGCCTCCAAAACACCCTGTTGCCAAGGGTGTAGTGTCCAAAACACCCCTGTTGCCAAGGGTGTAGTGCTCTCGGATCAAAAAATTTCATTTCCCCTGAGTCAAAACGGCCTTCAAAACACCCCGTTGCCAAGGGTGTAGCGCTCGCGGATTTCTTCCCTGACGCGACACTGTTTTGTAAATTGGTCATAACTTTTTCATACGACCTCCGATTAAGGTGATTCAAGTTGCGTTGGAAAGCTTAAAAAGAGATCTACAATTTTTATGTTTTGAGTTTTTACAAATTCGGAACTTATCGATGCTTAAATTTTAGTTCTTTCCAGCCTTTGTATTTTTCAAACAAAGTCAAAAACTTGTTTTGTTTGTTAAATGTGTTTTTGCTTAGGAAATGGATCTTTTTGAGCTAAAATGAGATAGATACGTGATATTTGATGTGTAATGATGATTGAGGGATATAATTAAGCATGATTTAGATAGATTTATAAATTCAACAAATAATTGAATTTCCATGAGTATTAAACCAAAAGTAGTTATGTTGTATATATGATTTCCATTGCTTGATTTATGATGTTGTGATGACTTAATGAAACTAAATGATCTTGGTAAGTATATAAATGATGATTTATGTATCTATATGAATTTTATTTGAATTTCCTTCATGCTAAGTTTAAGATTTGTTTATTATTTGTTCTTATGATTAGCTTGATCTTAAATGAACTTAGTTAATAAGCCTAGGTTCAACTTGACTAAATGAACTTGAAAACTAAAATGGATTAGATTGTTTAACTTTGATGAATTTGGCTAGGTTTAAGCTAACTTGGGATTAAGTGACTAGATCTTAGATGTATAATGAATTAGTAATTAATCTAAGTCCAATTTGACTTAATGAACTTTACTAAGCTAAAATGAATTAGATTGTCTATGTTTAATCAACTTGACTTAGTAAATGAATCAAATGACTAATTTTAATCAAATTGACTAAGGTTAAGCTAAAATGGGTTAGTAACAAATAATTGGATTAAATGAATGAATTAGGATGATCTTTGATTAATATGGGGAATATGTTGTTTCAAATGTGTTTACTTGGAAAATGAATATTTTTGGTATATGAATTCTTTGTTAATGCTTTGTAATAAAACACTATAAATAAAGAGAAAAGAAATTCTTTGACAGACAAAGGAGAACTGTCCATATTTTGGCGGGCGATCTTCGCAGCCATAGTGGGGTTCCACATTAGTGTCTGATCAAATAGGATTTAATAAAATGAGTTAGAGATTAGTGAATAATTGATATAAGTTCTTGTATGAGTTTGTTGAAGTGGATATTGGTTTAGGTTCTTATAAGAGTTGTTTCTTGAACCAGTGGTAGATATGAGATATATCTTCTGAGATAGCTTCTACTCTACCTTCTGAGACTCTGTTTGGATTTCATATTCAAGGTACGCAGTAACTTGCGTGTTGAATGTTAGGATAGGCATTCCTAAACTGATTAAGACTTAAACTCGGCTTAATAATTGATGAGTGTTGGTTGTGTTATCGTTGAATCCGGTCCGAGGAGCGACAACTTGTCATGATGCAATGACAAGGTTAGAATAAACGCTTAGGCCACTTATCATGATGCAATAATTTGGCTCGGCGGGTTGTCATGATGCAATGACAATATTATAATAGGCGCTTAGGCCAATAGTCATGATGCAATGACTAGGCTTGGCGGGTAATCGATAAGGAATGTGGTAACTGCGTAACGTTTACTTAATCTTGAGAGGAAGTAATATGATTTAATTCAATGTTTATGGGGGCATGTGAATTAAATTATTTATGGATTAAGTTAAGTGAAGTTAAGTAGCGACTATGAGTCCTGGATGAGATTACTGTTTCTTTTTCAGTGTAACGTTATCTAGGAGATATAAGTATTCGGGCTGCTTATAACCCCCTGAGCGTCGTGAGCGTTACTCAGGATCCCCAGATTCCCATTGGCTTGTTCCGGAGTGTGAGTGCTCCATTGTTGATTTGTTTATTTTAATGAAAAGATAATAACTTGTGGATTGACGCATTGCATTTAGTTAAGCTCGTGTGCCATTCCGTGTGTGATTGTGTTTGCTGTGTACTGGGCTTCGGCTCATTCTTGTTGTTGTTATTCTTTTTACAGGTTTTGTTGTTGATAAAGACGATGTTGATGAAGTTGATGATGATGAGTTCTTGTTGATATTGGTAATGATGGATGATGAGATGATGATATGATGATGTTGTTGCTATTGGAGATGTTGTCTTGGGCTTTTGGGTGCTTCCGTTGATTCGGGAAGGATTGTGGTTGAGTGATGTGAGTCAGGAGCGTTGAATAGTTTAGTTGTTTTGTTTCTTCTTTTCTTTGGTTTATAGAGACTGGATTTATTTATAAATTTGTATTTTCATTGAAGGGCTTGTTAGTGCCCATGTTTTTGTAAATAAGCTTTTGTAAATATTTGTTTAAGTGAAAGCCTTTCCACTTGAGAAGAGTGGAAGTTTTGAAATGTTTTTATTTCTAAATTGTTTATAAAATTTGATTTTCCGCTGCCCAATCCAGTTATTTAGAAATCTAACTAAACGATTTCATAAATTCTAAAATTTGTTTAGCAATGTTCAACATAAACACCTTCTTTTAAGACAACCTTACGTATAATTCGTAAGAGTTATACGTGGTTGGGGACTTGGTGTGCTTAATTTGAGAATTGAGCATGTCGGGTCTTTACATAAACTCATTACATATTAATTATTTAATGTATTTTGTCAATAGATTATTTTATTTATTGATGAATTTTGTTGATAGATGATTTTTTATTTTGGCTAAATTTATTGTAGATGACTGACTTGATGGTTCTATTAAAAATTGTAAATTATGAATTATCATGTATTGGTTAGTGAATATATTAATGGATAAGTGATTTTATAGAAAACTATCGATTAAATGTATGATGAATTCCTAAAGTATTTTGTTGTGGTTGGTAATATAAACTTTGTAAAATGATATAAATATTTAAGTATCTATACAAATCTTAAAAAACTAGAAAATAAAATTTTAGTTAAAATTTTTTATTTAATCCGTAATCCAAACCGAACCAAACCGTTACTTAATGATTTGGTTTGGGATGGAAAAACAATCAAACCGCAAATTATGGTTTGATTTGGCTTTAGGAAAAACCGAACCAAACCAATCGGTGCTCATCCCTAGTAATAACATATTAGTTAAAATATAAGACAATAATTACAATAAATATATACATATATATATATATATAATTGCCACGTTAGTTGACACGTGCAATATAATTAGTAACATATAACACCTATAAATTATAGGTCTTGCCTTAATAGGGCTTATTAAGCAAAGCACTTAGTTTATGTTATACGTTACTTCATAAATCCATAAAGTGAAGTTAGTGTCTTAAACAATGAAATCACTTAAGCCACCTTATTTTGCATAAAAAAAAAAAATTCCCATGAAACACCTCTACTTTTCACCACTTTTTCCTGGTCAACTCTAATAGGTCCTCCCTATATATACTCCAATCAAACTTCCAAACTCCTTACGAAACTACAAGCACCCATCAAAAAAATTTTAAAATAAAATATATAAGAAACAAGATCTCTCTCTTCCAAAGTTGAGATGCTATGGTGCGAATCATGAAGATAATTTTCATAATTGCCATAACTATGGCTCTAAGTGTTACTATAACCATGAAATCGGTAACACAAGTTGAAAACAAGAAACAGGCGAGCCCAAATCACGTCGAGGATGTTTCGATGCTCGAAGATGACAAGAAAATAATGCTTCCTTCCAAAAGGGTTAGCCGCTTCCTCGCGGCGGCCGCCAATCCTAAAGCAGCCGACCATTGCATGAAGGACAATGAAGTTTGCTACATCCTAGGAGGCATCAACTACAAGTGTTGCAATAACAAGTGCTTTGATCTGTCGACTGACGACAAAAACTGTGGTACGTGCAAGAACAAGTGCAAGTATCGGGGGGAGTGTGTGGACTTATCTTACGACAAGAGACATTGTGGGAAGTGCAATAACCCTTGCCCTAAAGGTGAATACTGCGTTTATGGATTGTGTAATTACGCTTGATGATTTATAATGATTTGGTTTTATTATGGTCACCAAAATGGATGTTTTTATCTTTGAGGTATGCATTTATATATAATTCTTATTGGAATAATAAAAACCACGTAAGTTCTCCATGTGTGGTTCTATACTTATATACCTTTTTAAGGGTCTGATTGGATGATTTACTTTTAATGTGTATCTATATATGTATTTGTATTGAAATAATATGTGCAAATATATTCGATTTGCATCTACATATTATTTATATTTAATCTATTTGATCTTTTAATAAGAACTACCAACTATTTTTATCTATATTTATTTCTTGATAAATAATTTGCTAGAAAAAAGTTTGAAAAAAAATATCTGTATTCTTTCTACAAACAAACAAACCCTAAAGAAATATAAGGGTTTATCTATATTAATTATTGTAACAATGTTGTTGATGACTTTTGAATATTAATAATATGCATATCAATTATTTTTATAATAGTAAGAGTGCGCACAAATGAAGAGTCATTAGTTAATATAAAGCCACACACCACACATATATTTGTGTGTAATTGGAAGAATTTGACATAATGAAATAAATGATTTTTAAAAATTATGTTTCGTCTTTTACATACTGCAACCTCACTTAAAAACACGTAATCTCTCCCGAATTTAACTGGGGACAACATTTTAAATCTAGCATCCTGCTAAATTGAATGATTCTGACATAAACCGTTCTTTATAGACAAAACCATGACAAGGTATGGACCATATATCCATGGTCATTTGGTCGATAAAGCAAATAGATCGGATCTATATAGTAGTTTACGAGTCTATCTTAGTTTATTTTTCGTACATGTCGAGCGTACTTATCCTACCTGTGGAAAAGAAATATTTTCGAGTAATGTTATACTCTAAATCAAATGCTTATTGTACAAAACATTTCCGCACGAGCTTTTCGAGACTATTTTTGATACCTCATAACTTGTAATATAAATTTCGATTATTATCTAATAAAGGGGTATTTTTGAAAATAATTACCATTTGTGATTTGTATATTTTATTTATATTAAAATTTAATTCACATTTATATGTATACTATATATATAATACTTATATTGTGTTTGGTTCATAGGATTGGAATTGATATTCCATCTTTATTATTGCAACTAGTAATTCCCTCAATTAATTTGAAAAAAAATTTATCATAAGAAATATTTATTCCATGTAAGATAAAATGGATAAATAATCCATATATTTCGTTCCTTCATTAAATGAACTGCTATTCCTTATAAAAACATATAATTTTAAAAATATCTCTAACCATAAAATAAAGAAGTTACCATTTTTTTTCCTAACCTTATACTACATACATAATACTTATATTGTGTTTGGTTCATAGGGTTTGAATTAGCATTTTATCTTTATTACCACAAAATAGTTATTCCTTAGTTTGCCTTGCGAAAAATTTTATTATGAGAAATGTTTATATTCTATTTAACGCATGAAATAGATAAAGAATCCATGTTCCTTCATTATCAAATATATTACTATTTCTTATAAAAATATTTATTTTTTTCAAGTATATTTCTAACCATAAAATAAAGGAGTTACATTGTCTTTTTAGTCTTATTTGATTTCAGTAAACCCAAAACGGTATCGTTAATTTGTATTTCTGGCATAACTTATAAATGTTAAGGTTTTATTTGATTTTATCAATAAATATGTAATATATTATTCACGTTGCTCCCGTCGTTGACAATTAATTCAGCCCCGGTGATAGGTGGGTTGATTGTAGACCCGGTGAAATCGATAGATTGACTTGCAATTTTCGACCGTACTTTATGCAGTTTTGAATAAATAAATGGTAGTCAAATTAGATGCATCCTAATAAGTTCTCTTCCGCAAGAAAAGTCAAGATCTTTCCTGTTTTCATTTTGGGAAAGAGTCTTCTTTACTTGCCAAAAGCATGTCAAAAATTTTCTTTTATGCTATCTTTCATCTCCTGAAGAAAACATATCTATTCCAATAAGTCAACTTATTTTCATTAATTCTATAAACCAGAAAACGATGCAAATGATGAGACTAGTTATTAAGCAAAATTTTTTTTTAAATTTAATTTTAATTTAAGTATGAATGTATTTTTTAAACTTTTAAATATTACAAATAATCTTATTAAACTATAATAGGATAAATCATATTTGATTTTTCTATTTAACCCAAAAAAAAAAGGAAAAATGAGTTTAAAATCTAAGGGTATTAAAGTATATTCCAGTAAGTTTCAGGGGACTTTTTTTTTTTACCAAGGATCAAAATTTGAAAGGATAATTTAACATCTAAAGGTTATTTGTCAACTCATCAAAGTTTTTATAATATTTTAAAAGTTTATATGTTGTATCTGTGCTAAAGTTGAGGGAATATATATATATATATATATATGTATTTCATAAAATGAAATGAAAAGAACTAAAAACATTGATAATAAAGAAAATTTAACATATGTCTCATTAGGATGTGTATTTCAAGAATATAGTGAATAATATACGAGACGATTTGCGTTTTCATCTGCATTATCTTTTGTTTAGCTCATAAATAGGAACTGACATCTATCGAAAATAATATACTTAATAACTTTCATTTGTTATCTCTCTAGTCGCATTATTTATATAACATACACTACAAGAAATTTTGGCTTTAGAGACAAAAAATTCTGTCTCTGAAAGTGAAAAATCTGTCTCTAAAGACTTTCAGAGACAGAATTTCCGTCGCAAATTTCTGTTTCAAAAATCATCATCGCTAATTCTTTTAGAGACAGATTTATTTTCCGTCGCAAATTTGCTACGGAATTTCTGTCGCAAATTTGTCTCTGTTTTATAATTAGTTATTTTTAAATATCCAATTAGTAAATATTAAATAAAATTATTCTGTCGCAAATTTGTCTTTGATTCTAAGACAAATTATTACAAAAATATACATTTGCCTCTTATTTATCCTTCCCAGGAGGTCACCCATCATAGAATGCTACATACTAAGCACACTTAACATTGAAGTTTTCACAAGCACTAAACCGATAAACCAATTCGTATCTTCATGAGTAAAGTTCAACTACTGTCTATTTAAGAGATACCACAATTTACAATATTATAACTATAAAACATTTTATATATCTTTTATAGTTTATTTTTATTTTATAATTTCACTTTACATATTTATTAAGGATTTTTCATTAATATTTTATTAAAATAATATATAATATTAATATACAATGTTTACATTTTATAATAATTATTTTAAATTATATATTTATTATAAACATATAATATTTTCAGTAGTATATTATAATTTTTTTTCCAAATATGATATTATTATTAAAAAATATTATATTTATGTAAATATAAATAATGTTATACATATAAATTTATATATATATATTTAATGATATATAATATAATTATACTTTTTACATTAGTTATTTAATATCTTATATTAAATTAATAAATTGTATATTTTTAATTAATGTGTTTATTTTTTTATTTCATTTTTGTTGCACTTAATAAATTATAATATAATGTAAACAATATAAAAATATATTTTTCATTATTATATTAATAAAATAATATATAATACCAATTTAAATATATTTAACTAATTTTTATATATTACATATTTTATTACTTAAATATACTATATTTTTACATAGTATATTATTTTTCCTGAATATGTTATTATATTTTAAATAAAATATAGTATGTAAATATAAATTATGTAAGATATATATAATAAATTTTTTTTATATTAAAAATATATGAATAGTCATAATAAATATTAATAAAAAATTATAAATAATATATATATTTTATTAATATATTATTAAATATAATATATTATTTGTATATGTTTAAATATACTAAGTTTACATTTTATATTAATTATTTTATTTTACATATATTATTATTGAAATATACTTTATTTTTAATTAGTATTTTTATGATATTACTTGCATATAACATACTCTATTATTATTATACACTATTTTATTAAGTTGTATAATTTGAGTTTTTATATAAGTTATTATGTAAAAGAATATATAATAAATATAAATATAATATTTATGTTTTAAGTACTATTTTTAATTTATACTTTATTATATATAAATATGTAATGTAATGTTAAATATATTATAAATAAAATATATAATTAGTTGTAAATAACAAATGATTATACATATTATAGTTATTATATAATAAAATTATTTACAAATATAATATATGTCCTTATTTTATATAATGCACATTTATATATATATATATGTAATAATTTAGTTTAGAGACAAATTTGCAACAGAATTTAAAAAAATAGAAATTGGCGCTAAAATAATTTATTTCCCTCCAAAATTAGAGATAAATTTGCAACAGAAAAATTTTCGTTGCAAATCAACGTGTAATCCGTCGCAAATTCCGTCGCAAAAGCATATAAAAATTAGAAGATTATTCATAATTCATGTCATCATAAATCCGTCGCAAATCTGTCTCTAATTCATTTTTTTAGAGACAGAAATTTTCCGTCGCAAATTTTCTGTCTCTAAAGGCTAGTTTCTAGTAGTGATATAACTCTTATTAAGTTTTTAGCCCTAATTGGAGCATTACTTATAACTCCATGTCCTTTGATATTCAGTTGGTTGTAGCATGCATTTGATGGAAGTTGGAAAGGTGGCTGTGCTCTGATCTAACAACAGCAAATGAATTAGGGATGTATACGAGAAGACACAATGAACTTAAACTTAGTCCGATTCGAAATTATTTAAGCTTTTTTTTTTAATTCTAAAAGAATGAATGATAATATTTTCTATATATTGATTTTGTAATAAGAACCTACAAATTTATAGTGTATAATTAGGTGAATAGGAAAGGAAACTGAAAAATACTTAATTCCTAGCCATAAATTAGAGATCTAGTTGACTCTATATTAGTAAACTATATATTTTACAATCTTTGATTCTATATCAGGAATATAAATATTTTATAATCTCACTAATTAAAGAGAAAATATTCTAACACTCTTCCTCGAGTTGGAACATAGATATCATATATGCCCAACTTGTTAAAACATTTTGAGAATATACGATTTGAGACTGCTTTGGTAAGAATATCTACCAACTGATATTCAGACCGAATCTTGGGCAACTCCACAATCTTGTCATCTAATTTCTCCTCAATGAAAAATCTATCAATCTCAACATGCATTCAACGATTATGTTAGACAGGATTATGAGCTATATCACACGCAGTCTTATTATCACAGTACAATTGGATCAATTGCCGGGGTGGATAACCTAAATCTTGCAAAAGCAGTCATAGCCATAAAGCTTCACAAAGTCCAAGTGCCAAAAGTTGACCATCTATCATAAATTTCTCTAGCCCAATCAGCATATGTATAAATATCAATATCTTGCCAATTTGTATTTTTAGTAAATAGAATTCCTTTCCTAAGGGCAGATTTCAAGTATCTTGAGATTCACATAACTGCATTCATATGTAGTTGTCCAAGATTATGCATGAATTCGCTAGCAACACTCAATGCATAAGCAAGATTAGGTCTTGTGTGAGTCAAGTATATCAGCCTCCTTACGAGTCTTTGATATCTTCCTTTATTAACTGGTATTTGGTTTGCTTCTACACACAACTTCAAGCCTTACTCAACTAGTGTGTCAACAAGTTGACATCCTCACATACCAGTTTTTGTAATAAGTCTAATGCATATTTTCTTTAGGATAGAAAAATTCCTTTTTTTAAACTTGAAACTTTGATCCCAAGAAAATATTTCAAGTGACCCAGATTTTTCATTTCAAACTCTTTGGACAAGTTGTAAGGACCCGCTATTACCCCTAGTTGAAAGAAGCAATAGCAGTTCCCCAACCGCATATAATCTGCAGAATTATATGCAAGGTTGTCTTAAAAGGATTGTTTGATGAATTGTTCACCTAATCTTAAGGAATAAATCATTTTGAGAAATAATTACTTAGTAGCTTTTCAAAACATATTAACATATATATACACAACTTCAAACAAAGGCAGATCAAGCTAGATATATACATACATATATTACATCCACAGGCTTCTTACAAGCCTTAAACAAAATAACAAAATATAAAGCTTAACAAAGCTTTACAAACATCCATTCTAACTAACTATCTAGTCTATTACAAAAAGAATGGTTCCGTCCAGTCCTGGTCAAACTCTAGTCCTCATATTCCTCCAAGAAGTCCTCAAAATCGGAGCCATAACCCATGCTCGCATAGGACTCGTCCAGGTCATCACCTGAAATTGTTAAAAGAATGAGCCAGAGGCCCAGTACACAGCAACGAATACAAAAGCGAGATGAAGCACACAAGCTTAGTCTAAATGCAATATGCAACATCCATTCAATTATTCTTTAATCTTTAATTAATCAATCAACACGGGAGTATTCAAACTCCGGACAACAGGGATCGCGAGGGGACCTGAGTAACACTCGGACGCTCAGGGGGTTGATATAAGTAGTTCGGGTACTCATACCGTCCTAGATATCGTTAAGTCAAAGAGAAAAGTAGCTTCCTCCAGGGTTAATAGCCGTTACTTAGCTCTATTTATACTCAGTCCATATCATAAAATATAGTTCACCCGTTCTCATAAACGTTTGAACTAAACTATGGTACTTCCTACCAAGTTTAAATAAATTTTCACCGATCTATACCCCCCGTCGACTACCCGCCGTACCACTTAATGAAAGTCATCTCAAATGACAGGAGTGGCCTAAGCGCCTAGATCTATCGTGCTCAAACCGAGCAAGGTGCCGCTCCCCGAACCGGATACCAACTTCCATCCCAAACTCATCAAACTATGAGGGGTCGCCGTTAGGTTCATACATGACCTGGCGTAGGAATTGGATTTTAACGGCATAAAACACAAGCAACAATCACATTTTAAGTTTTCTTATTATATATTTAAGTTTTATAAATGCCTATCCTAACAGAGACAAGCAGGTTACTGCGTACCTGTATTAGCTCGGGAGTTAGTAGGGATGGCCGAGCGAGAATCAAATACTGTTCAACAGAATTATTACAATTTTACACTTAGTTCAAGCTCAATATCAACCAATCTCATACATTATCATCCAAAGAAATTCAAATAAATCATCACAAGATTTTTAAAATAAGTAAAGGAAATCATATATATAACATAACTAGTTTTAGCTTAACTCTCATGAAAATTCATTAATTTGTTAAATCTATAAATATATTTAAATCATGTTAAATTATATCATTTAATCATCATAATACATCAATTATCATATATCTATCTCATTTTAGATCAAATATATCCATTTGGTAAAGCAAATACCTATAAATCAATCAAAAACAAGTTTTTAACTTTATTTAGAAAATGTATCAGTTGGAAAGATGTAAAATTTAAGCACTGATACGTTTCGAATTTGTAAAAATTTAAAACATGAAAGTTGTAGATCTCTTTCTTATCTTTCCAACGCAACTTGAATCATCTCAATCGGAGATCGGATGAAAAAGTTACGGCTGATATACGAAAACATGTTTGAGCTGCAGGGTTCTACGCCGGTTCCAACGCCGGCGGCGTTGAATGCAAAATTTGCCAGCGTTAAGGAACCACGATTCTGGTCATGAAAAGTCATTTCAACACCGGCAGTAGACTTCAAAGCCGGCGGCGTAAATCCTACACCGGCAAAGTACACCGGCAAATTTGCAGGCGTTGACAGCAGCGGAAATTTTCCAAAGTTTTTCCCCTGTTTTTCCCTTTTTCAAAAACATTTTTACACTTCTTCAACTCATTCCAAATCTTTCCAAGCTTATTATAAGTTCATTTATCACTTCTATCAATCAATCATCATCTCAAAACATCTATAACCCTATTCTAATCATCATCCAACAATTCAACAACCAAAATCTCCAAATTCACACTCTATACCATCATCCAACCATTCAACCCTCATCAACACTTCAAACTCACTTTCAAACAAGTAAAACTAACCAATCTAGTCCTATTACACTTCATATAATATCCATACAACATGGATCACGAATTCATAAACAAAATATCATCAAGAACACATACAAGCATGAAAATGAAAAATAGAGAACACACTTACCACTTGGACTTCTATGCTCGGTTTAAGGACTCTAGATCAAGCTTTTGATGGTGAGAATTGTAGAAAATCAAACTTCAACTTAGGGGTCACCTTGGGAGCTCTTTTGATGAAGAGAGGAATGAGTTTAGGGCAAATAGAGGGCTTTTGGTTTGGTCTGAAATTTTTGGCCGAATTTTTGAAGTTAAAAAGTTTAAACTTATCCTATGTTGACTTTAAGGGCATGAGGGCATTAAAGGCTTAATGACTTTGGCTTTGGTTAATTAATTTAACTTGTTTTACTTAATTAAATGGCTTTGTTTTAAGGCATTAAAAAGGGGTTTTATTGGCTCTATTTTTACTCAAATTTTCTGCTACTTAGGGGCTTTCATATGCATACATTCCATTTATTTCTAACATGTATATTTCACCCTAAAACATATTGATATTTTATAAAATAACAAATAACTAATTCTAACATATTTAAATAATTCTACACATTCACATATCACATAGTTCATCAAAATTTAAATTAACCATCAACATATATTTATCATGCATAATTCAACAATTCATTCATAAAATAAAATTAGGAATTTCTTAGCTATTTCACAAGTACTCCTGCAAAGCTTTCATTTCTCCTAGATCATTACCTGTAACTATCATGTCATTTGCATAAACAATAAGAGCAGTGATCGTATCCTGTCCCCTTTTCATAAATAAAGTCTAATCTGAGTCACTTTGGTGGTATTTAAAAGCAATCATAGACTTTGTAAATCTTCTAACCATGCTCTTGGAGACTGCTTCAACCTATACAGCGATTTCTTTAGTTTGCATATCTTTGTACTCTGCCTTTCTGATGCCATAAATCCCCATGAAGCTCATATAAACTTCTTCAGACAATTTACCATGTGAAAGGATATTTTTTAAATCAAATTGCTGCAATGACCAATCCAATATATAGCTAATGACAGTATACTCTAACAGTATTGATTTTAGCTATAGGTGAAAACATCTCTGTATAATCAATCCCATAGGTCTAGGTATATCCTTTTGCTACCAGTTTTGGTTTATATCATTCAATTGTGCCATCTGCTTTATACTTCACCATGGAAACCCATCGACATCCCACTGGCCATTTTTTTGGTGGGCAATCAATAAGTTCTCATGTTTCATTCTTCTGCAAGTTGTTCATTTCCTCATTCATCACAACTCTCCACTTGAACCAACTAAAGCTTCCTGCACACTATTAGGAATAACTATGGTAGATAGTTGATTTACAAATTACTTAGTTGATTATGACAGATTGTTATTTGATACATAATGGCTCTTGAGATACCTAACTTTACTCAAAATTTCAGGTTCAAAGGTAGGATTAGGAATACCTTTAGTAAGACGCATTAGTAATTGCTTTCTAGATGGCATAAATTACAAAGTAGGAACACCTTCACTAAACAATTGGTGTGATATATCAGAAAGGGACTCAAACTCTTCAAACACCTTTTCATTTTCACTTGTTGGACTCGAATCTTTAGACTCTGGTTCAATCATTCCTTCATACTCCAAGTGATTATCAACACCATGTTCCAAAGTTTCAATATTGATATTCAAATCACTAACATCATTATCATCGAGAAGTTGATACTCCCCCTGAAATTCATAGTTTAGAGTTTGAACTTCCTTCTGGTTCTACCTCTAAAGTTCAAGTTCAAAGGAAAAATACATTAAGTGTTCATGGAACACTACATCTATTGTTATTAACATACGCTTAGTTAGAGGATGATAATATCTGTACCCTTTTTGACTTATAGCATCCTCAAGAAAAACACATCGTAAGGCTTGTGGAGCTAAATTGTGCTGTTGTTGTTTATGGGTATGTACAAAGACTATACATCTAAATACACAAGGGGGTATATTTGGTGCTGGTAGAGAAGCTAAAGCCTTAGTAAGAGTTTGGAGTGGTGTTTGAAAGTCAATAGTTCTTGAGGGAGTTCAATTGATTAAATATACTCTAGAGAAAATCACTTCTCCTCAATAAGACATTGGCCTATGAGCTTAAATCAATAATGCACGAACTACTTCAAGTAAATGCTGATTTTTCCTCTTGGCCACCTCATTTTGCTGAGATTTATGAACACATATAGTTTAGTTAATAATTCTCTGTGTTTCCAAATAATTCATCAGTTTAGAATTTTCATATTGCCCAACGTTATTATTGCGAAGAACTCAATTCTATGCATTGTATTGAGTCTTAATGATTTTGTGAAATTTTTGAAATAGCAAATTCTCTTCACATTTTGATTTCATTAACCATAACCAATTCATCCTAGTACTATCATCAATAAATGTAACAAATCAATGGGTTCCACCTAAAGTTGGAATTTTGGATAGACCCCATACATCAGAGTGAACAAATATAAAAGGCAAAGGACTTTTATTTAAAATTAATGGAAATGAAGTTTGGTGACTTTTTGCAAGTTCACAATCATCACAGCAGAAAACAGAAACATCAATCTTTTAAAACAAACTAGGAAATAACTTTTTTAGATAGCCAAAGGATGCATGCTCCAACTGTTGGTATTGCAATCATATTTTTGCTTTATTCTTTTCCACTCTAGAGTCATCAACTGCCAAGACTTGATGTAACTTGTATAAAGTTTTTTACTTTAGGTCCAAGTAATACAAATTCCCTCGCCTAATACCACAATCAATCGTCTGCTTTGTTTAGATGTCCTTAAGAAGACAAAAGTTAGGCAAAAAAATTACAATACAAGACAAGGTTATTGTTATTTGAGAAATAGATAAAAGATTGTAGTCTAAGGAAGGACGAACTAAGACAGAATCCAAATTTAAAGAATCAGTGAGAGTTAAAGGCCCTTCCCTAATAATCGGGGCCTCATTACCATTTGCAGTTGATACAAATTTTTGCACAGAGGGCTTAACATTAGTGACCTATCTAGAATCAAATATCATATGATTTATAGCACTATAATCAATTATCCATGTGTTGTTATTAATAGATGTAGAAATATAAAAACTCTTACCACCATTATCTATAGTAGTTACCAATGTTGAAGTTGTCTCAGCAGCATCATCTATTGCATTTTTTTCAGTAATAGCAGCAGTTGGTTGGGTTCTTTTCACTTTTTTCCTTCTAGATGCTCGATTATAATCCCACCAATCTGGATATCCGACGAGTTCATAGCAATGATCTTTGATATTGTCGGATTGGTTACAATGAGTACATCTATATGTAGGTTTTTCTACACCACCAATTGTTTTTTACTTGTTTCGAGTTACCATTGTTGTAGCTTCAGAATTTTTAGAATCACCCTTGAATGTTGTACGATGATTGGCCTCTTGTTGAATCAAAGCATAGCCTTCTTCTAGGTTAGAAATTGATTTCTTGCATAGGATATCTTGACGAACCTATTCAAAACAATTATCAAGCCCAGTAAGAAATATATACACCTTTAGTCTTTCAATAGATTTTTGGTATGCATCAACATCATCAGGATCTTTTATGACCACTTTATCTCGATGGTCCGATTCTTGGAAATTTTCAATTAACACACCGTAATATTCAAAGAGAGATTTTGCATTTTGTTTGGTAGCGAATGCTCTCTGGTTTAAGGTAAAGACTTGCAACTCGTCACTTTCATGATAAAAAGCCTATGATAAAGCGCTCAAAATTTCTCCAGTCGTAAGTAACCATAAGTGTCGCTTCATAATTTATGGACTCATAGACCTCAATAACCACATTTTCACCTTTTGATTTTCAGCGTACCACTTTTCATATCCATCTTCTTATTCTGCAGGTTATTTTGTTTTTCCACGTATATACGAAATTTCTCCCTTTTGGCAATATACATCTCCATTAGTTGTGACCAAACATCATAATTTGATTTCACAAGAGTAACTCTTACCTTGAAGACTCCCTCGGATTGAACAATAATAAGGATTATTTTTTATTCAAATGACTCGGCATTTTTTTTTTTACTCATTGTGTTTTATTTTATGAATTCAAGAATTCTTCTTCTTCTTTTTTTTTATGTGTGTATTGTTGGCTCTGTCACCAATTTGAAAGATATGAGAAATTCAATATTTACTATATATTGATTTTATAATAAGAATGTACAAATTTATACTATACAATTAGATGAATAGGAAAGGAAACTAAAAAACACTTAATTTCTAGCCATAAGTTAAGGATCTAGTTGACTCTATATTAGAAAACTAGATATTTTACAATATTCGACTCTTTTACAATCCCACTAATTAGGGAGAAAATATTTCAACACAAAATATATATTTATATATTTTAGTAAAGAAAATATTGACATAAGAATTTGACTGAAATATGCTAATATTTAATCTCAATTTGAGTTCTACTGGCTTATAATTAGTTAATTGTGTCAAATATTATACAAAATAAAAAATTAAACTATTTAATTCAAACTTAAACAGTACTCAAGTATTAATTGAATCCAACCAATTTCAAATATCCATATGCTATGGTTCTCTATATATAATAAAAACCATTTATACCCTAAGTTGAACCACTTGTCTTACTTACCTAGCTTTAGAGTTCTAAGGTTACATCATGAGTCTGTTTAGATGGTCTGTTTTTCATTTGTATCTGTATTGAAATAATATGTGTAAATATATCCGATTTGTATCTATATTTTATCTATTTGATTTTTTAATGAGAACTGCCAACTATTTTTTATCTATATATATTCTTTAATAAACAATTTATTAGAAAAAAAAGTTTGTATCTGTAAGGAAAAGCTAAACAAACAGACCCATATCTCTTCTTCCATTTAATATATAAATAAATATATATATATATATATATAGACACACATACCTTCTTTACTGTCTTAAAGCAATTATTTAGGTCGTAAAAAACTCACAATTTCCCAGAAGAATTTTATTTTATTTAAATAGGATTCTGAAAAAAATTAAGAAGAACAAAAAAAAAAAAAAAAAAACAAACCTGCCTTTCATAAAATCATGACATAGCTTTCAACCCGGAGAGATTTATGAAATCTATTTATTAATGGTGGAGTGCTGAGTAAAGTCCAAGTGCATTTATGAGTGAGTTCAAAGGGGCTTTAACCAGTCACTTAATCGGTTAAATTTAGCTTAATCAAATTTATATATAATTATATCTTATCTTATTTGGTTGATAGATTGCGAAAGAAAGACTAAGCCAAACCTGTTCAAGAAAGAGCTACTTAATCTAACTCAACAATCAACCTCCGCTCGAGTTTCAACTGTTTGGCATCCACTCGAATTTGATTTGACAACAACCGAACCCGATCTTAAAATGTTTAGCTCAAATTGGACTTAAAATGCTTAATTCAGTGAGTTTGAGATTCTAATTTACCATGAGTTGAGTTGAAATGCTCGTTGAAATTTATGAATCCTTAAATTCCTAAATCGATCAACTAGGATACACGTAGAAAATTAAGACACAGACAGTAAAGAAATATGTGAAAACCTGAATTAATAGTTAAAAGATGTACAAATTGGCCTATTTGGATGTTTGATCTTTCAAAGTCGATAAGCAGCTTTGAAGCGATTTTATCTTCCTCTTTTATCTTTTCTGAAGAATATGTGTGGTATGTATGACTTGTGGACCGAGACCATATATGTGTGTGTGCATGTATAAGTCAACAGTTAGCTCGGTAATTTCTATTGTTTCCGGTTTAGCCAATCGTAAAACTAGAATGATATATTGGTCCCCATATATAAAATCTATACTTAATTTGATGCAATAAAATCCGTAATCTTATTAGATTATTTTATTTAGACTTCATTATTATATATAAATAAATAATAGCCTTATTACATAATTATTAGTAACACATATAAAACCATATAGTGTATTAAAATAAACCTAATAATGTTAGTCAAGTTTGAATTGAATTTAGATATCAATGTTATTTGAATTTGAATAAAATTTGTTCTTTAAACGAGTCAATATCAAAAATTAAATTTCTAAATTCAATTGGATTTAAATTTGAATTCGGTATTATAGTCTTCATTCGATTTCTTTACTATATTAAGTTATTAACTACTTCAAGCTGAGATCTTTGCTAACTTCCTATGGGAATTGTGTCCCTTGAGACTTTGTCACAGGGTGCAGCCATGTAGCTAATCATCAACTTCAAACAGCACAACTTCGAAAAAATAGTTGTTTGTTTATGGCCATAGGGTGCTTCGCCAAGCACTCAATGGAAATGATTTTTGAGCTAAATATTGCAATTTGTTAATTATTATTATCAATGGAACTCGATCGCAAAACCGTTTCTTTAGATTGTACACATGATAATAGTTATAACTTATTTTTCACATAAAGGAGCATGAGCTGCCAATTTACGTCGAGCACCATGTAGGATTTGGATCGCTTTCATTTTCTTATAAAATGTATACTCTAATTTTTATTATGCTACACACATTATACCTCGTACCCCACTTTGTCGTGGACCCTAAATTGTAAGACCCTTTACAAGCTAAAACTCGAGTTTACAAATTTTTTCTCTCTTTAAATATATATATATTATATATATATATATAAACTTTATTGATTTTTCTCGGATAAAAACATATATTAAATCATCTCTCTATCACTTATGTTTAATGTGTGACTGTTGTCGTTTATCAAAGGTGCCAAGTAAGGTTTAGCTTTGCAAGGTATATATTGCCGATTTTTTCAGAACTAAATCGAGATAGTTAATCTCCTAAATCTTCAAGAAAACGAGAGGCATCAAGTATTTGGTGTTGTAAAGTTGTCCCTTTTTTAACATTCTTTTATTTGCTACTCATACTTGCTAAAAGTACTTAAAATGCTGTTACATCTAATTTGAGTTTCTCTTTTAACTTTAGCTATAACTTTTATGCGTGTTGCATAGACCTACATTTGTTTTGACTACCTTGTCCAAATCTACAATATTTTGCTTTAAGTGTAATATTCATTGTGCCATGAATATTGGCAATTTTACTTCTTTTTACGACGATTGCTATAATTTCCTTCTCTTATTTGATTTAACCTTACCCTCAAGGTTGAACGAGAAGTTAATCTAAACTTGGAAATTTACAAAACTATTGTCAAAATACGGGGTTCATTATGCCATGTTTCGTCTTTACTATGTGTTATCAAAGGGTCATAATTCTTTCTCCCTTCGAACATGGGAAACATCAAAAGACAAACGGCTTTTGTAGGTATCCATAGAAAAAAGGCTTGTGATGCGGCATAGAATACCTCACTGTGTACCGTAGGTTGTATTTGATAAAAAGTTAATTAAACTTATGTCCTCATTATCAATTCTTTTAAGATCTGTTATTGCTTATTCTTGTGTTGGTGTTGGAATCAAATATGTAAAAGTAAAATCAATTGTTGTTTCGGCCAAAAAAAAAAAATTAGTAGTTGTTGTTATCATCTCCATTGTGTTTTACTAACATTTTCTTTTAGAATATATCTTTTAAAAACCCCATTTAAATTTATATGCCTAATTTATGTTTCAATTCTTACAATTGTGCTTTTTGTTGATGAATTTGTATCACAAATGCAAACGTCAATGTGGATGAAAATGTGGATTGTTTGGCTTGAACATCACTGCTAGAGTACGAATTCTTTTCTGGGTTGTCGGTGTATGACTAATCTATAGCGTGAAACCTTTATTCTATCATGTCATACTTAAAAGGTCTGAACTTTATCATGAGTGTTTTAACAGAATATTTTTATAGTGCAAATTGATTAAATCAATGCATCCATTTGTATTGTATTGAAGGTTTATCTTTTATAGCAAATAATAAGAATGGAGAGATAGATGGATGGTTCTTGGATCACCTATCTTTAGCAAAACCCTCCATTAAAGATGTGTCAAATAGAAATACAAGACTGCATGCGATACCACATGTGTACCGCATGCATGTCCACTTGCTTATATGGTTTGTAGGTGGTTCTATTTTTCGTAAGAATGGATTAAGCTTCTCTCCTTCTATTTAATTAAATTTAAGAATAATATGACATCAAGCACTCATGCTTAGATGCTTACAGATCATTGATACAAAACTTTGGTATGTTTATCTTGATTATGATAAGTAATGACATTGAGTACTCATGCTTATAGATCATCGTTACAAAACTTTGGTATGTCTATCTTGAATATGATAAGTAATATAGGGCTGCAAATGAATCATACCAAGATGAACTTTTTGAAGGTTTGACAACTCATTTAATGAGCTCAAGATAAGCCTAAAAAGTATAGGCTCAAAACCGAACACACTAAGGATTGTGAGCCTCATCTCAACTCATTAGGCTCGTTTAGCTTAACGAGTTTAAATAAGCTTGAGCTCATTTATGTAAATAATCTGGGTAAATTACTCTAGAATGTTTCAACAATTTGGAGCATATTCATTTAAGGTCTCAACGTTTTGATAAGTTCATTTAAGGTCTCAATATTTGAAAAAATATCTTTTGAGTTTTAATTAAATTTTTTTTGTTAATCCATGTCAATGGAGATCTTAGGATAAGGGATTTCAAAGTTGTAATTAAAATTTCTCTTGTATACTAAGGTAAATAAAGACCTTAATTGACCTACTTTTCCATGTTAAACTGATTAATTCTAAATGTGATTTTGATGAGAACAAAATTATGTTAATCATATGCTAAAAACATCTTACTTGATTGAAACTAATAGGTCATTTTTATTTTATTAAAATAAGACAAATTAAACAAAGGAAAACAAGAAATCTTTCGATCAAGGAATCTATGCTTTGCATTTTTAAGTTATTGTGTGCATGACTTGCACTGGCAAGTTGGTACAAAACAACGCAGTCACAGCTTATATTGTGACTTCATGCCAAAGATGCCAATTGTTCATCCAAGGGTACACTTGCTACAACGGCAAGCCAATAGAGCTATACGAGCCGGTGGGACCAAAGTAGCCATTATGCACATTTAATGCTTCATAGATTTCAAACATTTTCTCCAACTACTAATTAAACCTTTGAAGACCTATAAGTATACATCTTTCTGCAGATTGAAGAGTGAACAAAAAGAGCTTTCATTTGCAAAAAGACAAGTCCATTAAGCCTCTCTTACTCTTATATTCTTTTTCATTATTATGCAAAAAATTTAGAGAGAGAAAAATCAAATTAGTATCCTTGCTCTTATACTTTTTATTTGTAAAAGAGCACCATAAAAGTGAGGATATTATATATCCTTGAATGTTGTAATTTGTGTGTAGCTCTGTTTGACCATTTTATGATCGTGATTAATAAAGTATGTAAAGTCCTTGATTAGAGGCGCATTGTGTGATCGTAGAGATTAGGAAGCGAGCCGAACTCTACGTTATGTCCTGGCTTAAATCTTGTTTCCCTATCTCTCTTATATTTTTCAATACATTATTATTGCTATAACTGTCGTCATTGAAGATTAATTTGATCTTTTGCATCAAAAGTTTATTAATTAGTTGTTTTAGATCAAATACTCAATTCACTCCCCTCTCCTCTCTCTTGAGTATTTTCTAGTGTGTTTTCACTCCAAACATTAGGACCTCTTTTTAAACTACTTAAAAACTTTAGGATCTCAATTGACCCACTTTTTAAACATTAAGACCTCTTTTGAACTACTTAAAATGTTGGGACCTCAAATAAACTTACTTTCAAATGTTGAAACTTTCTGGTGTAATTTACCCGTAAATAATTACATAGGATTATATTTATAATATTATATTAATATATAATTATCTTTATAATATTTTTATAATATAAAAAATTATATATAATATTATGTTAATATATTAATACAAATAATTATACATAATAAATAATATTATGAAAAATGGGGGAATTGTTTGCAAATTATCATTTAAACTTTTACCTAAGTACATATTTACCCACTGAACTTTTAAAGTTAATTTTTTTACCCTTTAGTCTTTCACAAATTGGCACAATTAAGGACACTTAGTTGTGCTAAATGTTGAAATTTTAATGGGTCTAAAAGTATACTTTGAAATCTTAGGGGGTAAGTCTATTCATTAGTAAAATTTTTGGAGGGGAACTTGCAACTTTCCAAGAAAAAAAAAGTTCTATGAGCTTGCTAACAAGCTCGCAAGTCCTTAACAAGTTTACTCACAAACCAGCTCACCTGATTAAATAAAAGCTTGGCTCTAATTGTATAACTAAACTAACTTCATTTTGGGCTTGAGCTTGAATTGCTCAATTCATTTGCAGTTTTAGTAATGTAGAAAATAATGGAAAATTGATTAACAAATACCCTATTTGACTACTTTGCAAAATGTTGATTTCACTTTTTAACAATTTTAAAATATTGATAAATTTTGGTATAATTTACCATTAAAAATGTCAAAAAGATGAAGATAAAAGTACATATATGTCCCTTTTTGGACATTAAATATCCAAATGAATTCTTGTATAGTGGGACTTATTTACCCTTTACTTTATTTATATTTACAACCAATTGAAATTTTCTTTTCCATTATATAAAAAATAATTTAAAACTTATTTCATTTAAAAGTATGTGAATTTTCACATCCCAATTCTCACATCTTAGTTGTAAACTTTTTCATAATTATAAAATGGAAACAAATATATAAGATAGTTTTTCAATTGCTAGATTTCAAACAGATACGAATCAAATATAGAAGAAATACAAATAAAATATAGAGGGAGGAAAAAAAGGACAATCGAAGTTGGTCCTAAATGATATTGTTATCCAAACTTGGCTCAATTTCAACTTAAATTTATTTAAGCTTGACTTGAATTTAATTAAGTTCGCGAACTAATCAAGTTAAATATTAAAAAATTTGAGACTAAATCGAAAAATAATTCAAAACAACTCAAATTTGTCTCAATTATTATTAAATCAAACTTGTATAAATATCGAATTGAATTCGATTAACTTGCACTAAGTTTACATGATACCCATGATTTCTAATCCAACGAGATTGAAATTTATCTCTTTATCATCATACTTTTGAGGTCAAAGAAAAAGAAAAATAAAAGTTCTCATAGGGTCACCTTATTTCATTGGCATGCATGTGATTTCTTGCGATTCTGTGGTATGTTCTTATTTTGCTATAGCAGCATTCGGTGGGCTTTCTTCTAGATTTGAATCAAACTCGTCGTATGTATAATATTGAAGAAAAGCCTTCGATTATAAGGGAAAGGAACACATCATCACAGAGTCAAATATCTTGCTAAAATGCCAGCCACAGGATGTTCTGGCTTATTAGAAAAGCTTCAGCTTGCAAGCTCTAATGCTTGCAATCTACGATCGAGGTGTTCACTTTTTGACTAAACAATGTAAGGTCCTAAAATAACGTTCACTCGGGGATTGATGAAGTTAGGCCGAGACGTATTGCGTATATATTGGCGGAACCTCACATGTATTTGTACATGTAATGACCAACAAATCGTATGTCTTTATATCTATTATTAAGTGGATTTGTCATGTTAAAAATAAAATAAACCAAAACAAAGGTTAAGTAATTAATAATAGCAATATTTACATATTCTATTCTCTTTTTTTTTTTTTTTCCAGTGATTAAGTAACACGGGCACTAGGAGCATTATAATATAAGGAGTTAAACTCAATACTTCAAGTAGGAGAATCGGATAAGATCATTAGGCTACAAGATAATTGATCATATTCTATTATATACACACACTAAGTATCTGCATATAAATATGGAAATGTAAAATAACATCCCTATCATCTCCGTGTGAACTAGGACAATAAATTGAGTTAGTGCTAAACTCGGACTTAAAATTTCAAATTTTCAAAATTTACACTACCTTTATGCAATTATTCAACGCTATAAGACGGAGAAGTCGATTAAGAGATCATTCTCACAACCTAATTCATAAAGAATTCATGCTTCTTCTTTCTTTTTTTTTTTTTTTTTTTTAATTAGCGTTTATATGCAACGGGTGTAAGACCTTTTCAATATATTTGATGACGGGGCAAAAGATGATCGTCAGATTATTTCTAATTATACGACAAGTCAAAAGGCGACAAATAGTTTCAATTCTCATAAAAGAGCCCAATTAAATGGAAACAAATTATCGGATAATGTTAATAGTTTTATAGTCTAGTGACATCTAGTGCTGGTCATTATCCTTGAGATCGGGATGGGTAAAAGACCAACCGAACTTAACCAATCCGCAAACAAACAAAACCAAATCAAACCAAAAATATGGTTTTCTTTTTTTTAACAATTTGGTTTAAATTTTTTCAATTTGAACCAATTGATAAATTTATGGTTGGTTTGGAGGGGTAAATCAAACAATCTATAAAACTGAACTATTTCAAAAAAATATAATAATATTTTAGTGGTAATCATAATTTTTTATGATGATTAACTAAAAGGCATATGATCATATGATTTTATTTGATAATTATTATTTAGTGAATATTGATTAAAATTAACTTGTTCATTTAAATTTTTTTTTTTACACTCACGATATATTCTTTTGTTAATGAAGTACTATTTTTTCTAATAGCTTTAACTTTGTAAAGTATGTAATTTATTTATTTAGCTATAAACTCTTATTATGTATTAATTATCCAATGTATTTTGTTAGCGGATCATTTTTATTCGTTGATGACTTTTATTGATAGTTTTTTTTATATTTTGGCCAAAATTTATTGGTAAATGATTGACTTACTGGTTTCGTTAAAAATTATAAATTACGACTTACTCTGTATCGATTAGTGAATGTATTTTATTGGTAGATAACTAATTTTACAAAGGAATATAGATTAGAAATATGATGATTTATGAAGTATTTTATTGTTGTTTGCAATATAAACTTTATAAAGTTATATGAATATATAAATTATACATAAATGTAAAAACCTACAACAAAGAAATTGTTTAATTAGAATTTTAATTTAATCTGTAATCCAAACTAAACTAAACCGTTATTTAATGGTGTGGAAAATTTCTAATCCAAACCAAACCATTATTTAAGTGTTTGGTTTATGATGAAAAAAAAAACAAACCGTAAATTATGGTTTGGTTTGATTTTAATGAGAACCAAACCAAATCAATACATGTCCACCCTTACCTTGAAGTACCGAGTTTAATTCCTCATGTTACAATAACTTTAACATGTTATTATAATCACCAAAGAAAAAAAAAATTGTTCAATAATTTCAACTAGTGCTATAAATGAAATATATCGTCGATATCATGTAAAAACAATTTCTGGAATCGTGTTTTGATAAAAATATCGCATAACCAACTTGCCTTTTCCAAAACTCCTAAACTCATCCGTTAAAAGTGTTGTAAATAGGGACAGTTTCAAAGTTTAAAATCAATATATTCTTTCAAAGTTATAAAATATATGTACCTTTAGACAAAATGAATCCGGGAGAGGGCTCATATATCTAACCTCTCGGGATAAAATAAAAATATTATTGTAATATATTTAAATAGATAGATAAATGTGTTAAATTATATCTATAACAAAATAAGTTAGCCCCTAAAAACCATATGGTTTTATGTTAGTCCCTGTCTTTAATAACCAATAATTCCGATGACAAATTCTTGATTTTTTAAGAATATTAAAAGAATCAATTGTGGGTTGGGGGGGAGAAAGACAAAGTAGTGAGATCTTCTCATCATAGCTATAAGTAGTATTTGATTTTCTCTACTCGAAAAATCATCTAACCAAGTTTGTAGTAGTAATGAGCATACATTTATATATAATTAGAAGTTCTTGACAATTATTACAACAATTAGAAATAAACACTTGGTAAATTATTTTGAACCAAATCTATATAGAGAGAACCACAATAAACGTAGTCCTTTTATTGCAATAGTAATTAGATATAAATGAACCACCAACCTCACATCAATCAACTCCCCCAAAATGCATCGCATGATCATGCGTAATTGCACATTCCATAGATACAATATTCACCTTTAGGGCAGGGGTTATTGCACTTCCCACAATGTCTCTTATCGTACAACAAGTTCACACACTGCCCTCGACAGCAACTGTGTGTGTACTTGCACTTGTTCTTGCACGTACCACAGTTGTCCTTGTCGGTCGACAGATCATAGCACTTGTTGTTGCAGCATTTGTAGTTGACGCCTCCGAGGATGTAGCAAATTTCATTGTCCTTGTTGCAATGGTCGGCTGCTCTAGGATTGTCGGTCGCCAGGAATCGGCTGACCCTTTTGGAAGGAGCACTAATTTCTCGTCATCTTTGGCCGGCACGGAAGGAGGGCCGCCATCTCGATTGTCAAGGACGGCCGGCGGCTTCTCATTTTCGACTTGATGGGTTGTTGTTTTCATGGTGATGGTGATGCTCAAAGCCATGGCCATCGCGAATACAAAGAATACCTTCGTATATGCCATGGCTTAATATTGGCTAGGAGGGATTTTGTTTACTTTCCTCAGTTCTTCTTTCTTATTCTTCTCCTTCTTCCTTTTTTTTTTTTTCCTGGCTTGTTTGGATTTGAGTGATTTTGTAAGAGTTTGAATGTAGAAATGGAGGGTTTGTAGAGAAGACTTATTATAAATAGGGGGAGTTGATGCCGAAAAAGTGGGAAAAGGCAGGTGATAATTCTTGGAATGTGGTGCAAAGAGTTTCTTCAAAATCTGATTTTGTGTAGTTAATTTGTTAAGAAACTTTCATATGACGATACTACTGTTTCCTTTGGCCGTGGCGCAAGAAACATCATTTATCATAAGTGTCTATTACACAAAGAAAAATAAAAGGGATTAATATGATAATACTCAACCATTAGGTAGTTTTTATACACGGAAAATCATAAAAAATGGGTAGAAAGTTAGAAGAAATGATATAATTCAAGCAAAAAGGAGAAAACCAAAAATGTGAGCGTAAACATTACTAATCTAAAGTTTTTTTTTTCCCCTCATTAAAATTGAGAAAAAAAGGTCCAAATGGATGGAAATGAAATACATTTATATTATTATCTCTTAGAATAATATTCATCAAATAAAATGAGGATAATTTTATGAAATAGTGATTCCAGTTTTCCTCATTTTATTTATGTAAAATCAATGAATAAAAGAAATGGGGTAAATTACATCAATGCCTCAAAACATTTAAGGATAAGTTCATTATAAGTTACAATGTCTCAAGTGTTTAATAAGAGGTCAAAACATTTGCATTAGTGGTTTATTTTAGGTCACCTAATGGTTAGCTAGTGACGCCGTTGATAAACATCCATTAAATGTCAGCTAGCACATACATGCACAAGAATAACAATTTAATATGAAACATTTAAAAGGAAAAAGGAAAAAAAAATCATTGTTCATCTTCTTCCCAACCTCCCTTTTCTCTCTCTACTCTCTCTACCGGACCTCCTACTTTTCCCTCAAGAACGTAAATGCATACCAGCACAAAGCTACCATATGTACTGTCATCTGGTCGCCATCATCTAAACTCCTATACATAAACCACCTAAAACTTCAACAAACATTGCCGATACTACCCAAACCATCATCTAAATACTTGTCATTACCCAAACCCTGATAGTCAACCACCTTAACGCTAGCTCTGCCTTATGCCATACTAACACCTTCAAAACCTAGCCTCCATCACCACAGTCAACAACCCCCTATTGTATTCCCTAGCCCCAACACTGGCTCTCACTTAAAACCATTAGTGACCACTCAATGCCTTACCTCGACCTTCGCCGCTAAACTACAAACAACTACCACATGACTAGATTGCCATCTACACAGTTGAACCCATGTTGAGAGTTGTTTTATTGAATTCATTCAATGTCATCTCTTCACCTCCAGGAGACAAGAAATTGATTAAGAACCCTTAATTGGAGTAAATCTGCCATTAGAGAGAGAAAGGCGAAAAGGAAGAGGTGCGGTAGAGCAAGAAAGTAGAGAGAGAAAGAGGGAGGTAAGGGAAGAAGATAAACATGTTTTTTTTTTTTTTTTTTTCTTTTAAATGGAACATTTTAAATTATTGTTCTTGTCTACGGGTGCCAGCTGGTAATCATTAGGGTAACTTGAAATGAACCACTAATGCAAACGTTTTAACATCTTTTTAAACACTTGAAATGTTTGTCATAATTTTTCAAGTGTTTCTTTCCATTGTTTTTAATTTACTTCTAATATTTCTAAACAAAACCGAAAACTATAACTCGTTTAATTTACGCTCTTTTCTTAGACTTCCACTCATTTCCACCAATACATGCCACATGTATGTACAAATGGTATATAAATACTAACAAAATTTAAACATGTGGTAGTACTGATTGATAATTTCCACTCCTTGTGTTTTGTATATATTATTACAGTCTGTATATTAAAATTTTATTTGTTTTTTTTCCTCACTTGTGTGTGGTGTGTGTGTGTTGTAATATGTAATGAGGGAGAGTGGGTACAGGATGGATAAGATATAAAGTCTTACCGCAGCTTCCCTATAAAGTATGAGATATTAAATTTTGTGTCAAAAGCTCTCTTTAAATTTTTTTCATGGAATTTGTATATTTTTTCTTCCTTTTTCAGATTTCAAGTTTATATTAAATATAAAATTTCATGAAAAATGAAATTTACATTATTTTTATATGTTTACTAGATTTGGCTTTTAAATGAATTAAACAAATATTCTTAATACCACAAGTTTTCCGATATGTGGAATTTATTATAGGTAAAAATTGAAGTATCTTTCTTTACACTAAGAGATAGAATAACATCATCCATAGAATAATAAAACACAAAATAAAGTGATTACCTAATTCCTACTCAAATCACTACAAAAAAAAAAGGACTTGAAAGATTAAAATTTTTTCTGAATATAAAGTTCTATCACAAAAATCATCGTGACATTTTTTATTCATAGATATAGAACTTATTTTACTAATTTTTCGTCACAAAACTTATGTATTTAAGAGTCAATTTTCTTACAGTGAATTATAAACGTATAATTTATAGACGTTTTTATAAAAAAAAAAGTAAAATATATATTAAAGTTAGTGAATACACCTTTTCTTATCCTGTTCTTTTTTAAAAATCATAATTGATTAGAATTTGAAATCGGGGAAAAAAAAAGAAAGTAAAGTAAGAAGATAAAATCAATAATATAAGAGAAGAAAAAGGGGCATTTTAGGTGAGATAGCACTTTATTTAGAATTTCTCATAATAAGTGGGCTTGTGTTCCTTTCTCTTAAAACATGCATAATGAAAAAAAGAGTGTATTATTTATATATTAACATATTATAATATTTAACAAGATGAGTGTAGGTATTACCCCAAAATATCCCTCCTTCATATACATGGAGTAAAGGCTCTAGAGCAGGCATAGTATATAGAGACCTGATACAAATATTGTAGTTTTATATCCTATACTCTATCTTGTGAGAGCATACTAGTCATTAAATTAAAAAAAAAAAATTCTTTAACCCTTGATACTTGTAATAGAGCTTTAAAAATATAAATATTATTTATTTATTTAGGTTTAACTCGTGGGCTAGGTGACAAGACCTGACGAGTTCGATTCAATTATTGGGATGGCTGGGGGAGATTTGGCTTTGTGCGCTTGGAACAAGGAGCGTTGGACCAATCCGCTACATCCAACTTTTCTCAAGCAGACTCATGCATACACAGGAGATGCCTACAGGCCTTGGCCCATGAAGAGCTCATTCATGATAAGCATGAATTGATCTTGCTCCATCCCATCCGTTAATCACTAAAGTGATCTGACTGTCGTCATTCATGCCAAGTGCCTATAAATATTTAGTCACTCTTCCTCATTTGGAACTTTTGGAGAGAGAAGACAAACAACAGTCTGAAAGGATGTTCTATTCAGAAAGATCAAACAAGGCAACTCAAGTGATTTTTACTCCAACTGCTCAAAACTGTAAGGTTGACGCGCGAGGTCTACTAACTTTTACTGTATTTGTGCATTTGAGACTGAGACATTTTTTTCCTCCTTGTCATTCTCTCCAAGCCATCCGTCATCAAGTGTCATTTCCTCAGCAGCACTCTGTAGTCACGTGCCAGGCATGAGATCCACGTACGACGTGACTGCTACCAATAAGAACCCGCATCTACAATACTCATATGGACTCTACTAATCAAATTTGGTATAGGTACATACATTGTATGATAGAGTTATAGTTATCCACTACCCGAACATGTAATATCCAATAACCCATTTTCTCATTCTTTATCACTAAAATAATAAACAAAGGTGTATGTACAAGTTAATGCACTTCTATTGAAGAAGTTTTTGTTTCTTTTTGTTTTAGACAATTATTATTACAACTATTGATAAATGAGAAATTCAAATCTAATCCTTTCTATTAGTACTATTAAAAGTTACATAAGTATTTCTCTACTTCTACTTCGACATTACTCCAGCAATATACAACGACGTCGACTGCGAAAATGCGAATCCACGCAGAGAGGGTGATACTGTAATTCAGTGTTAGAATCGCATTTAGAGAAGAGTGCACCGGAAATTAAAATAAGGTCGGCACGAATAAAAACCATCCGCTAGGGCAAGCAAGAGAGTGGTGCGGAAGTTGACGCGGACAATTAAGAATGACTAAACCATTCAAACTGAAATAACGCACCACATTAGGCGACATATAATGATATATAAATGAACGAGTCTTAGAAAGAAAATCTGTGGTCTCTGTTTTCTCCACGATATTTATTTACATCGTACTTCATTGTCTCTAGACTCTAATGCAAGTTGATTGTCAGTTAAGTACTGCTCCTTTCACGTTCTCTACATAACACGAAACGACTTTCAGTTTAAGTGTGAGAAGAATTTGAACAGATTGTCATCGGTACCTTGCTGTAGTGCGTTTCTTAATTTGAATAGAACAAAAATTTTGAAGAAGTAGAAGAGGTTTGCTTTTCATGAAAGGAATTTTGTTTAATCTCAAAAGGACAATAATTATTTGTAATGCATCAATAGGTTCAGGTTGTTAAATTAAGGTTTGTATTGTTGGTTTCGGTTGTGCCTAAGATGGTATTCTTATTAGATATGTGTCACAAGTTTAGGTCTATTTGGTTGATCTTATTTCGATTGTTTTGATATCTTAATTTATCATTTTCAAAAAGACTGTTTATTAAGAAAAAGATACATATAAAAAACAAATATTTTTACTCATGAATAGATCAAATAAATAAGACATAGATCAATTACAAATAAAATACAAATGCATATTAGATACAAATGAAAATCAAACAATTCAAACACACTTAAAAGATATGAAAGAAAGATCTCCCTCCAATCAGTACATATGACTTTCATCGAATACGACTTTTCAAAGAATTCTATATGTATCCATGAGATCGAGTATCAAATCTGGTTTACTCACTTGAAATTGAGTATCCGTTTTCCCCCTTTTCTGCTAGGATTGGAAATCTTGTATTTTACGTATCCATACGATTGAGTCCTTGGTTTTCTGAAATAGTGTAAAAATAAAAAGAAGTGCTTCAAATGATTATTATTTGACTCATACCTATTTCTAAAAAATCAAGGCGTTTTGAATTATTTGTTGACACAGACAAGGTTAAGAAAAACATCTGAAATTATTTCCATATTGGACCTTGGACATATAATAGTTTCGAATCGAATCTCTTTAGAAAGAAGATCTTTTATCTCATGGCAGCCCGCTCCAGTCCCCTTATGAAACTTTCATTATTAGGTTAGCTATACACTTCACATGTTTCTAGTGATTCATATGGTATCATCAAATGATACAAGTCTTGTTATTAGATATCTGTTACTAAGTTTGGGTTTTGTTAAGTCTTATTGATATTTTATTTTTATCGTTTTCAAAATGACTATTTATAAAAAAAAATTAGAAACAAATGAAAAACGAGTATATTTACTTATAAATAGATCAAATAGACAAGATACAGATGAAAATCAAATAATCCAAATAGGTTTAACGTTTCGATATAATACATAACCCAACAAGAAATTTGCATATCAATCTTTTTCTTTTTTTCCCCAATTTTCCATGTTATTTTTCGGTTCACCATTCCCGGATGGGTCATTGCTCAATCTCAAAAAAGCATTTATAAAGCAACAAAAGGTTCTTCATTCTAATTACAGTCCCCTTTTGCTTTCAAATTGTGTCCAATGTGAGATTAGTTATTAGATAAGTATGAATTTTAATATTAAATGATCAATAAGATCACTTCATACTTTTGTACTTGACAATTACAAGTTATTATATACACATATTATATACTAATCAAATGTACCATTGCATCACAATAATATAGAATTCCTCATCAAAATAGGGTGATACTACACAGATCTAAACTCTAATAAAATCTTATTCAAGCTCGGAAAGAATTTTCAAACTCTTCCTGTTTTGCATTCATAGATAAGCCAATAGAATTTAGCTAACATGGTTGGAGAGGGTTATTCTACGAAATCTCTCTTCTACCTAGTGCTGGAGTAGGCATGTTCTTGGATTGCGAGAAGGGTCTCACAAAGTCTTTCTACCTATTGGTAGAGTAGACTTGTCTTGTCGTTGAGAGGAGAAGGGATGCTCGATCGAATCAAAATGAAAACGTTATACGGATAGCTCTATGATTGAAATCAATTGATATTAATGCCTTGGATTTCAACTCAACCTAGGATTAAAAAAAAAAGAATAAGAAGAAGAAAAAGAGAAAGAAAAAGAAAAAAGAATATTATATATATATATATATATATATATGGGACAGTACACCATGTTAGAGGTGCCTATTAAGCAAATAAATTATATATAGGATTATTTAAAATAGATTTATTGTATATAATAAGTATCTTTAAACAAAAAAAGCGGTATGTATATATCTTTATTATAACCATTTAAAATAACTTCTTTTTACCCTATGTTTTATTTTTAAATTTATTTTATTAATTTATTCTTTATATCATGTTGCTTGCCTTGGATTCTTGCTAACAGGATTGGGTTGTGGAAGCCTAGCAATGCACTCGCAAAACAAAAGGAGTGAGAAAGATTAGTCAAGGATTATCTAACATGATCACTTTGATAATAAAGTTAGTAGAGTATTTGAAATGATAAAAAGATAAAATAAAGGCTATATTGTGTATACATATGATCAAAGATCCTTACTAATGACTTCATGTCATAGTTGTAAAATCACGAGTCAAATATATGATTCTATGAGTTTATAATTATATATATATTAATTAAAATGGATGTAAAATTATTTAGTTACAAACTTTAAATAGAAATATGAATTTAGGTGTATAATTTCATATATTTACAATATTACCGATTTTATACAATTTTGAATGGTTCTGCTAATTCTATATATTTCAATGAATAGTATAATCGTGATTTTGACATCCTTGCTCCACGTATTTATTTATAGGAGGAGAAGGCAAGCAAATATGATTGTTTTTTGTGAGACGTTGTACCCAATATCATGGGAAAGTGGAACTTCACATTAGGGCACGTTGTGAGATCTTTAAGGATGTGCCAAAGATAAGAAGCATATTGGCTCATTCATATAGCTTGAAGACAACTAGTGCAGCAAGGTTGGATATTAATTTAAGATGGCTAAGTTATTGCACAAACAAAGCAACTCGATCCATCTCCTCAAATTTTCCTTAAGGTTTTCTATGGGTTAGACATAAGCCCTAACAGTTGACCTATGGTCCAAAGAGATCGAACTGGAATTAAAAGCTCACACCCAAGATAGCCTATTAAAATAGAGAAAAATTAGAAAGAAAAAAACTTTATCACAATTTAATATTATAGATGAGCTCATTCTTTCTTTTCCTTTTGCTTTTTTCTTCTTTTGCATTTTCATCTTTAAAAGGTTTCTTTTTACTTCTTTCTCATTTTCATCTTTAAAAGATAAAATTAAACATATGATATTCCATATGAAGTAAGAAAAAAATTGCAAATAATCATTTGAATTACAATATCAATCTAAATGTACAAATAATTTTAATATTATCTACCACATTAAACTAATATAAATCGGTAAATAAACCCCATAAATTGCAATAATCCTCTAAAATTTGATGTTAGTACGATATGCTTCTTTAGACTTATCAAAATATAGTTTAATATGCTCTAGACTTAAATCTCATTATATTATACTATCAATTTATTATAGTATAAAAGATATTAGGGCACACCTCAGTAAATCTAAGGGTAGAAAAAATCATCTAAAATAAGCCAATCCATAAACCAAGTATAACCAAGCAAAAAAAATGTCTTTTTTTAAACAATTTAGCTTAGAAAATTCTCAATCTAAACCAATCTAATTTGTAAAATTAAACTGAATCGTAGCAAAAAAATATGATAGCATTTACGTAGAATTATAATTTTTTTTTTATGATTGATTTAAGGTCTTGTTGATGGCCCATTCTAGATTATAAAGCCATCAAAGCTTAACTCAACACATCAATGAGACGAACCAACTTACTCCGTCCAAACTCTATCAACACACCCCATAATAGGCAACCTAGCCCCATAACTAGCTTTAATAACCGCTTGGTTGCCTCCATCTCATTGATCACTTAGCACAAGTAACTCGATCGGCTTTGCCTCCTAATAATGGAGACGTGGGTTCGCCTCACGATCTCCACGACTGCCTCTAACTGTCCACTCGCCCACTACGACTATAACCATTAGGTCAATCACCTATAGATACACATCTACCTCTCCAAAGATAGGTAATGTGATGATCAACTACTATCTTTCACTTATATTACGGGCCTACTATGAAAAATTCTAACTTAAATATTAGAGTGACCATACTAGGCCTAAACCCTGTGAGTCACTAACCGGTTTCCTATTTTGCAGGCCTTATATCCAACATTGATGTAAGCCTGGATTCTTAAAGTCCGACCTCTACTGGATTCTAGCAAGTGACAAGTCCCATATGTTCTTATGGTTTCATTATGATATTTATTATTTGATAAATATTGATTAATATTAACAAGTTCTTTTTAAAAATTGTTTTTATGATTCAAGATATATATATATTCTTCTTTTTTTTTTAATTAATCGTTTTAACTCTATAGAGTATGGAATTTTTTTATTTAGTTATGAGTCTTATTATGTATTACGAATCTTATTTATTCGTTGATGGCTATTGTTAGTGGATGATTGTTTATTTTAGTCATATTTATTGATAGATGATTAAGTGGATAGTATTGTAGATTAGTTAATGAATGCATATTGCTGATGAATGACTAATTAGTGACTTAGTGATTTTATGCAGCTGTATGGATTATAAGTATGATAGATTTATGAAGTATTTTACTGTGATTTGCAATTTAAACTTTTTAGAGTGATTTAAATTTTTGAATATCCACACGAATATAAAAAGATTAGAATTGTTGACGATCTAATATGGACTATAAGTCTGCCAAATTCAGTCCAGCTCATTGTGTACATGGGCTGGCCTATTGGGCTCAAGCCCGACTCATAATGACAAAGCCCAAAACCACATTAAGATGTCTGTCTCTCTGGCTTGGAGTACCAACTAACCACCATTACATCTAGATGGCACCTAATCGATGGTCACTCGGGATGATCCCTTTATTCGAGCTCAGCATGGTAGAAGATGGATTAGTGGGCTCACCTCATGTCCACAATGATCGTTGTCAACCGGCCACTCGCCCATGATCTTATGATACATGTAACTACTAGGGATCTATTCGCTATAAATGCCTCCTCCCATTCCACAAGAGAGATAATACCGCATGGACTCTCTTTCATGCTAGTTATCCACCCTATGCTAATTTGCTTGCCGACTTAAGCATCGAAATAACAATGCTGGCCAAGTTTTTTTTGTGCTACTTGTTGTGTTTTGTTTAGTAGTCTCAACATGCATATGAGTCAGGTATAGTAATTCTCTTTTCTATCTTGATCAAATAGAGCAGCGCACAAAAACAAAGTTTTTTTTAATTAGAAATTTTATTTGGTAATTCAAATCAAATTGAATGATTATTTAACGGGCTGGTATGGAAATGAAAAAAACTGAACATCTTGGTTCATTTTACCACACCAGTTTTATTTTGCAATAAAAATAATCTATTCTTGCTACCATTCCCGGTTAGAGGGGTTTGGCCCACATGCTCTTTTCAAAAAAGCCCAAAATCCAAAGGCTAAAACAATCTGACGAGTGAAGACTCCGAACTCAAAACGTTTTCCAATTACTCTCTCTCTCTGTTTGTTCATGCCCTTGAATCCGACGGCTAATAAGTGATATCGCGCCCGCGATGGATCTGGAGGTGGTGGGACGGCACGCGCTCCTCTTCGACGATGACTCTATGGCGGCGTTCGTCAACTCACCGGAAGCTCTTGTCGACTGGAACTCTCTCTCCATCGATCGCTACGACGTTCGTCATCTCCTCTCCTCTCCTCCGCCTGCTCGTAAGCGGCGGAGTCATCAATCGACGTCGCCGTCTCCGTTGTTTGACTCCTTGGCTCTCGAAGCAGAGCTTGATCATGAACGATTCCTCGATTTGCCACCGCCTGTCGAAGAACAGGAAGAAGAAGAAGGTAAAGCAAACGAATATAAGTTTTTTATTATAATTAAAATCAATAAAGCTCTTTATTTATCTATTATTTAATCTTAAATTATTAAGGTTCATGACTATATAGCATGTATTGAGGTGAAAGATATCTACTTTTGGATTATGTTTCTTAATTTTTGAAATTACGTTATAGATAGAGAGGAAAATTTTGCATTCATACCTGCCCTAAGCTTTTTACTGAGATAAAGAAAGCAGTTAGGGTTTCGAATTTGTCATTTGAAGGTAGTTAGGCTATCCACTTTATAATGAATTATATTTATTATTATGTTACGCCTTATTCATTAATATCTATAAATATAGATAGATCGATCAAAAAGGTGAATGGTTTTATATGAGAAGGCAACCAAATAATCAGCCATTATTTTTTTTTCCACCTTATTTTGGGATAATATTGCACCTCCGGCTACTTTGGACACATAAAATGCTCTCTCAATTGCTTAGCCTATACCATCGGAGACGTAATTAAGTATTTTTGTTTGTTTCCAACCTTATGTGTCCAATGTTTATCTTAAATATGTTAAATTCATGGTCTATTTGAGGCAACATTTAGGCTTTTGAATATTCATGGCAGTTGATTGTGTAACACGTCCTTGTTTTTGTATATGGTGGACATGCATTTGACTGATTACATCAGGGATATGTGGAGCCAAGTATTATGCTTTGAACCTTAAATATGCCCAAGAAACAGGTGGTTCAATGTTAGCGCCCCTGCAATGTTTTAGTAAAACTGTTTTTTAGATGAGGCATGTATTTTTCTGTGGTTTTAAAGGATAGTGGCCATTCCACTGATTGCCATTGAGATTCAACCATGCTTTTGATTTTTCTCCAACAGAAAGGAGGGGAAAAGAAAGTAGGAAAAAAATATAAGAAAAGAGAGTTAAATGGGGTGGAAATTATCTATTACTGTCACAATTGACTTGAATTATGGAGCATAGTGCTTATGCAGAAAGGTGCATGAATTAATAGTTTCTGTCTTCTGTTTTTACAATTGCTTATTTGCTTCTCTTTACGGGAAACTCTTGTTGATATGCGGACCTTTGCTGCTGGAGAGCAATTGTTACAGTAAACAGCGGCAGAAGCCCCATCCATTATTTCCCCACCTGTTGTTGCTGCAGAAACATTTGTGGTCAATTGAATTATGTTTAAAGAGATATTTGGGATGACCATTTATGAGGAGTGATAATTATAATAATATAAGTTGAATGTTGCTTGGTCTGATTCAGTATGTCTGGTTTTTTTTTTTTTTTTTTGCCACTGTAGCCTTTGGAGTAGGAGGTCAACCTGTTGTAGTTTACAAATGTAGTATTTGTGGTTTTTAAAATGAATTATAGAAAAAAGAAAAAAATGAAGGAAACATGTCATATGTAAAGAACAAGTTCTCACAGAAGCTGTAGTAGTTATAATTGTGAATGTCATAGGTCCATGCTTTACTTTTAAGTTTGCAGGGTCAGATATGGTTAGTAAGACTTCCATCACTTGATTGAACGAGTAAGAAAGTTTTTCCTTGCTTATAATTTTTTGAGGAAATTCATTCATTTGTAATGTTGATTTTTACAAGTGGCAGACAGCTTTATGAAAATATTATATGCAAGATTCTTTGGAATTCATCTTCAGTATATTTCTTTTAAACTTTTTCTACAGAACCAGATGTTGGAAGTGGACTAAAACAAGGAACCAATGGTGCTTATAATGCTATTGGCTTTTCATATGAGAATGCCTCTGCCAATCAAAAGTCATTTGATGCAGATTCTAATTTTCAGCCACCATTCCCTGTGCCAGAAGAATTGCATCAGAACCTCGTATGTAAATCTTTGCTTTCTCATATGGTCCTGCTTTACCTATGATATATATGTATGTTGTTTTGGTGGTACTTACGGAATGTGGTCAGATGGTAATTGTGTGATGTGCATGTGTTCTTCTAAGGCTTACAATGTCTAAGTTTCAGATGCTCGGGGCAGAGAAGGAGTTCTTTTGTGCCAAGGTTGCCATTCAATGGGCACCTTGTTTCCTTATGATGTCATGAGCACGGGCTTTTCAGGTGAAATTAAATGGTAGATGTTCATTGAAATGTCCAGATCTTCCCCACTTGAGAGCTTATCAGATGAAGCATATATTCATAAAGTTTTGTTTCTTGATCTTTATGGTTATCCAAATTATGTGAGATTCAATGATTAATAATGGTATAGTTCTATGCATTTTAATGAAATCTAGGTATTCGACTGTGCTTCTCTTTGCTGAGAAATAACTTTTGCTTAATTATTTCCAGCCTCCAACAGAGAAGATACATCACATCATTGCAAGAACTGCTACATTTGTCAGCAAGAATGGCGGACAGTCGGAAATTGTTTTGAGGGTGAAGCAGGGAGACAACCCAACATTCGGATTCCTGATGCCTGATCATCATCTTTATCCATATTACAGATTTCTTGTTGATCACCAAGAAGTACTGATCTATCAGAATGAGAAAAGAACTTCGGAAGATGGTGTTGGGGTTGGGCAGGCAGGTGGTGCCTTGTCTTTGCTTGGTTCAGCATACGATTCTGGAGAAGATGAGGACAGTGATGAACTGGCTCATAAGTCTGAAGAAATGAAGTCTCTGGAAGCCAATGATGGCATTAATATGCCCACTTCACATGGATCTGAGAATTCAGTGTCTTCCAGTGTTGCAGCTGCAAAAGTTGGGCCAGTTTCTAAGCATCGGCTTTCTTCCTTGAAAGAAAAGGCTTCTCTTATTAGAAAGAACAATTCTCTATACATTTTGAAGGGTGGAGCTGGATTTGGGATCAGAAAAGACGGTGAACCTTTGACAGCCAGTTCTGCTGTGGAGAAAACAAAATTACCTCCCACTCCACTGAAACTAGAGCAATCTGTCTTGGAACCTCCATCTGATTTGAAGCGGTCAGTTGATAAGATAGTCGAGTTTATCGTGAAAAATGGAAGAGAATTTGAATCTATTCTTCGTGAACAAGATAGAGAACATGGGAGGTTTCCATTTCTTCTGCCATCTAATCAATATCATTCTTACTATGTACAAGCTATTGAGAAAGCACAACAGGTTTGTGTCCGAAAGTCTTGTGTTGTTTAGTTTTCATTATGAACTGCAATATCTTGGTAGATAAAGCTATTTATGGTGTCATCATTGGCTTTTAATTCATGATTAATGACAAATATTACATCAATTTTGCTAGCGTTTTCTTTAAATTTATGGAGAAATTTTTTTGTTTGTGTATTTTTTAATTTATGTTGAGGGGTTTAGTCTGTGGCTGATTTAATGGATTGACCTTTTGCTATAGTGCCTTCACAATCATGTGTCTTTTCAAGCTGCAATGCTACTATCATACTTAGGGCTTTCCTGAAGAAACAGGAAAAAGGCTTCTATATTCAGTGTATATCTCTTGTCATAGATTTTGTTTCATAAAATTAATAGGAAAAGAGTGAACAGTTGTCCAGGCCATGTGGTCTCGAGTCAAAGTTCTTATTCTCTTTGTTATAGGTCTGGTTCGCTTGTCTCATCTTTACTTATTGAAGGATGCATATCTTATGTTAATGAAATCAATTTATGTTGGGTGTGGATTTGAAGCTTGGTAAAGAAATATTTTATAATTGATTGTAATTTGTTCTTCATTTTTTTAACTCCTTTCTCATTGCAGTCCAAGTTGAACACAAAGAAATTGAGTTTGGTAAAAATGATGCAGTGGAGAAGAAATCTTCTGCCGCCAAGGAAAGCAATGGGTTATCAGTGGACTCCGATATTCCATGCGAATCATACAGGAAAGGAAATTTAAGATGGTAATTGGGAGGACAAAGAAGGACACCAGGAGCAGCCTTCCAACGACTCTCAACCACAAATTGGAGTCAGCGTAGATGCTGCTGCAGCTGCTGCTATACTTCAGGCTGCTACAAGAGGAATAAAAAATCCCACTTTTGATACTCTTCCAAGGACATCATTCAGTGGAAGCAGGCAGGGGCCATGCAGTGAGGCTGGACCAGCTTCAAGCTTTGGCTCTTTTTCTGTTCAAAAGCTAGATCAAAATGTGGAGCAAAATGTTCCTCTTTCTGCTGCATTTGCAAAGACAGCGGCTCTTGCAGCTGCTAGTGAAGCTGATTCCTCTGAAGCATCCTTGACTAAGAGCAGAAGCTTAGGGCTGAAAGACTAAAACGAGCAAAGATGTTCACAGCCATGTTGAAAAAAGGATCTGAACCAAAATCAGGCAACTTGTCAGAAGAACCTTCAGGATCTATACTTTCTGGCTCTGGTGCTGTAAATAAGAATCTCTCTGGTGGGAGAAAAGAGAGCAGTTCAGCTGTGCCAGAAGCGGGTACTTTGGACAAAACTGAAAAGACTGAAACAAAATATCAGATGATGAGAAAATGAACGAAGGGCAAAGAGGAGATATCGATCAAGGAGTAAAAAGGATGCTGAAGATGATGAAGAAGAAGAACAAGAAGCGAGGGACAAGTATAAAGAAAAGGATCACAAACACTCAAAAAAGAAACGGCGGTCTCATCGATCTTCTCACCGAAGTAAACAGGCATAAGCACCGAAAAGACACAGGGATGACAGTTCTGAAGATGAGCATCGGTACCATCGTTGCCGGCATGAGCATGATAGGTTGTCTGGTGATGAACGGCATCATCATCATCGATACAGACATGATGACACATCTGATTATGAGGAACGCCACAGAAGACGTCGCCACAGGCATCATGACTCATCTGGTAGCGATCGTGACCTTCGAAAATCCAAGGAGCGGAGGGAGCGCATAGATAAAGAAGAATTGGAGGAGGGAGAGATCAGTGCAAAATCAGGTGAATCTAAAGCGAGTGGGGCTGAAAGTGGCAGGAGAGAGGCGTCGGTAGATTCATCAACTTCGTCACAGGCCCAATCTCGAGGAGAATCTTCACAGCCGGCTGAAACCACGGAGGTCTCTGATGATCTAAGGGCGAAAATTCGAGCTATGCTCATGGCAACATTGTAAGTAGAGGTGGGAGATGTTCTGTTGGCTGTACCAATTCTTTGATTGCCTATACTATATTATCAGCAAGCTGGGAAAACGGAGGAGGGATAATTTGTCAATCCCTTAATGTTGTTCCGTTTTTATTGATTTGAGGCTCCATCATAGTCACGTGTGCCATTATTCATATTTATCATTAGTCGCTCATACATTAGCTTCTGATATCTCATTAGTCTGACAAATATTTTGATGTAAAAAGAAGGCATCATACAAATGAAAATTAGGTGGACTAAATAGATTCTAAGACAATGTACCTTGAATAGGAACGATGAGAGAATAAAAAATAAACAAAATAAGCAAAAACCCCCAAATATTCAACTCAACGTTAGGACAGATTTCATCACAAGTCAACTTGCTGCTACTATCTTTCCCATCAATTGAAATTTAGGAGACAGAAGCATGCAAACATTTCTTTGATAAAAATTGTGTGAAGCCTCTATTAATCAAGTTCTATGCAGGTGTATTTGCAATGTTTCCTTGAAAACGAATAGTTTTAAAAACTGAAATCAGTGACATGACGTAGTATGACGGTTTTATTTTAATAAAAACATTTTTCTTGAGTATCTTCATTAGATCTAATTATTACCTATCGTTCTTCTCACATTTGCCGTCGTGAACCAATAAAACATGGTTTTGCCTTTGGAGTTACGACTGGTATGAAATTTTACGTTACAATTAAAACACCAAAGATGCAGTCCGCTAATATTTTTAAATTCAAAGGTACAAGCATGCCTAATCCAATTCGGTACGGCGTCCTGGCACGGCTCAAAGGTTCTTTAATTAAATTAAACCAATTTCATGTATATCCCCGCAGATTCTCGAACTTTCAAAGTACAAGAATGAAGCTGCTGAAACTGATTCTTCATAGATTCATGTTACGTTTAGGTTTGTTTATGATCCATTCATTTATCGAATTATTCTGCTAACCAATGTAATGCCAATGTGTATTCTATGCATATTTAAAATGCTAACGCACGTAAGACTTCAATTTTGGCAAGGACTTTCAATTCTATTTTTTTGACGCATGGACCATGGTATACAGTAGCTCATAGAGCTCTCCCCCACGATGGATAGGCATGTAAATGGGTTGTGCATGCGTGTATCAATACATGATTTGTGAGCTTGGCACAGCATGCATGACACGCGAAAGAAAAGGACAAAAACATGAGCATGCATGGACCGGCGTGCACGTGAGGCAACAACACGCAAAGCATGCAAAATAAGTGGGCCGGCACGGCACGGCACGGCACATAAGGTACACGGACCAGCACGTGGATCTTTTTTTAAATAATAATATGAAAATAGTGGTTTATTTCTTTTAATTTATTGTAAATTGTATTTAAAAAATTTTTTTGTTTTATTATTTTAATTAAATACATTTATCTTTTTAAATAATATAATATGTTTAGTATATTTTCTTTTTGAAATGATTTCATGTGTATTATCATATTAACTTGATTTTTTTAGGAAATAAATAAATGAAATTATTAATTTACTAAATAATAGTAATTAAATTATATTACATGTTAAACTTGCTTAATTAATTTGTTTAGAATAATTTTAAATTATTAAAAAATAAATAAAAAAAAAAAAACTCGATTATATTTTTATGAGCAATTCTATCTTTTTCCCACCTTTATAAAATATTTGCCAATTATTGGACCCCCGGCACCCTCGTGACTCAAAATTAAACTACCCAAATGTAAATTTTACAAATGGAGCAAAAGATTGTTTCTTACAAAAAATATATATATAGACACAAAAGAAGAAGCAGTAGCTCCCTTTTTCGTCTTCCCCCAAGCCTCTCCCCCAAATAAAATATCATTATTTTCTTTTCAAGTCTGCCGAGTTCCTCAATGCCATGTTGGCCATTCAGAAGAAAATCATTATATTTGCCTCCATCTATTTCTTATGTCTACAAGATCTAAAGAATAGCCTTAGATTGCTTTTGACTTTGAAGCAAGGAATGAAAATTTCCAAATCCTTCAGACGTGCTCATCGTGGAAATTTATATGAACATGTGTGATGGCTAGATTATAATATGCATATATTCTTGTCCAAGTGTTCCCCAATATTCAAAAGGTCACATAGCCATCACCATATGCCTCAATTAGCCATGCTTCTGTCAGCACTTTTAAAGGAAATGGAAAATTAAAATTCCAAATCCAATCTTTGTATGGACAACGTATTTTTTTGGGCAAAAAAAAAATATTGTATTTTTTTTATAAAGTTTAGATGTTAAATTTGGTATTAATCTATAATAAATTATGCATAATTCATTGTTCAATTTTAATTTATATTAAATATAAAATTTATTATATTTATATTTAAAATTTTTAAAACTAATTTGAGTAAATTCCATAATTTAAAATTTGAAAATCATTGGAAAAAATGCGAGTTGAAAATATAAAAAAGTATATAAATCTTGTAAAACCGGATCCGATTAAAAGAACATAGAGACACCCAACATGGCACGCAATAAATGAGTCAGCATGGTACGACACGCGAAAGAAAAAAGCACGCAAGCACGACACACACGATTGGGCTGGGCACGTAAAAGCACGTGGCACGCAAAGCCCCCAAAATTTGGCACAACATGAATTATTTACCATGCCTACAAATTGATATAGTTACTATGAGTGGGTAGAGCTGTGATAAAAATGGTATAAAATACTGAATTTGAGCTTGATTTTAACTTTTAGAATTCAAACTCGACTAAATTTAAAACTCGATAAATTACTCGAATAACTTGAACTCAAGCTAGACTTGACCATTCTTGAATCAAATTCGAATAAAAAACAAGCTGACTTAAGTTATTTGTGACTAGTTTGGAATACCGACCCCCAATGTGTGGGTAAAAGAATATTGATCTAGAAATAGAGCTTTTAAAGATTCATGTATATTTTAGGGGCTTGCATTTATTTATTTATTTTTATTTGATACCACTTGATTTGGTTTTGGAGAATTTTGAGACTAATTTAAACGTGAGTGTAACTTGAAGTGCCACCATATAAACATGAGCTTGACTTGATTAAACTTGTTTAAAGTCGATTTATAAAAAATTATTCTTGATTCTAGTTAAAATAATAATATCTAAACTCGATTCAAACTCATTAAAATTTATGTCCAAGCTGGATTAGACTCGTAAGCCAATTGAGCTAAACATTATGATATTCAAATTCAACTTGAAATTCATCCAATAACTTGAACTCGAGTTAGACCCGACTATTCTTGAATCAACTGCAAGTAAAAATGAACCCAAATTCAAGTTATTATGATCTGGTTTGGAGTAAGTGACCCCTATTATGTGTGGGTGAAAGAATATTGATCTAGATATAGAGCTTCGGAATATTAAAGATTCATGCATATTTTAGGGGCTTACATTTATTTATTTATTTATTTTCTGTATTTGGTTCCCAATTAATTTGGTTTTGGAAAATTTTGAGACTAATTTAAACTTGAGCGATTGAAATGCTACCACATAAACTTAAGCTTAACTTGATTAAACTTATTTAAACTCGATTTATCAAAAATTATTTTTGTTCTGATTAAAATAATAATATCTAAACTCGACTCAAACTCAATCAAAATTTATGTTCAAGCTGAATTAGACTCGTTTATTTGCCTCCATCTATTTCTTATGTTCTACAAGATCTAAAGAATAGCCTTAGATTGCTTTTGACTTTTGAAGCAAGGAATGAAAATTTCCATATCCTTCAGACGTGCTCATCGTGGAAATTTTACATGAACATGTGTGATGGCTAGATTATAATATGCATATATTCTTGGCCAAGTGTGTTCCCCAATATTCAAAGGTCACATAGCCATCACCATGTGCCTCAATTAGCCATGCTTCTGTCAGCACTTTTATAGGAAATGAAAATTAAAAATTCCAAATCCAGTCTTTCTATAACCACGTATTTAACACTGGTCGGATAGTTTTTAAAAGTTATGATACTATATTGTATTTTTTTTATAAAGTTTAGATGTAAATTTGGTATTAATCTATAATAAATTATGCATAATTCATTGTTCAATTTAAATTTATATTAAATGGAAATTTTATTTTATTATATTTATATTTTAAATATTTTAAAACTAATTTGAGTAAAATTCATAATTTAAAATTTCAAAACCATTGGAAAAAATGTGAGTTGAAAATATAAAAAACTACATAAACCATATAAAACCGAATCTAATTAAAGAGACACGAAAGCATGCAACATGGCACACAAATAAATTTGGTCGGCATGGTACGACACGCAAAAAAAAAAGCATGCGAAGCAGGGCACGAGAGCATGAATGGGCCATGCACACAAAGCACGTGGCATACGAAGCATACAAAATTTGGCATGTAGACGCACGACACAACCATTTATAATGCCTACAAATGGATATAGTTACTAGGAGTGAGTAGACCTGAAATAAAAATGTATAAAATACTAAATTTGAGCTTGATTTTAACTTTAGAATTCAAACTGGACTAAATTTTAAACTCAGTAAATACTCGAATAACTTGAACTCAAACTAACTTGATCATTCTTGAATAAAATTCGAAAAAAAACAACCCGACTTCAAATTATTTGTGAACTAGTTTGGAGTGACCGACCGCCAATGTATGTGGGTAAAAAGAATATTGATCTAGAAATAGAGCTTTAGTATATTAAAGATTCATGTATATAGGGGCTTGCATTTATTTATTTATTTTTATGTATTTGGTACCACTTGATTTGGTATTAGAGAATTTTGATACTAATTTAAACTTGAGTGTAACTTGAAATGCTTCCACCTAAACATGAGGCTGACTTGATTAAACTTGTTTAAACTCGATTTATCAAAAATTATTCTTGATTCTAATTAAATTAATAATATCCAAACTTGGACTTAAACTTGATTAAAATTTATGTCCAAGTTAGATTAGACTCGTGAGCCAATTGAGCTAAACATTATGATATTCGAATGCAACTTGAAATTAATCTAATAACTTGAACTCGAGTTAGACTCGACTATTCTTGAATCATCTACAAGTAAAAATGACCAAAATTCAAGTTATTTGTGAACTGGTTTGGAGTAAATGACCCTATTATGTGTGGGTGAAAGAATGTTGAATTAGATATAAAGCTTTGGAATATTAAAGATTCATGTATACTTTGGGAGCTTGCATTTATTTATTTATTATTGTATTTGGTCCCAATTGATTTGGTTTGGAAAATTTTGAGACTAATTTAAACTTGAGTGCGACTTGAAATGATAACCACATAAACTTGAGTTTGACTTGATTAAACTTATTTAAATTCAATTTATCAAAACCGGATCCGATTAAAGCACGCAGAGACACCCAACATGACACGTGAATTAATGGGTCGGATGTGTAGAACACGCGAAAGAAAAAAGCAAGCGAAGCATGGCACACGAGGCATGAATGGGCTGGGCACGTAAAAGCACATGGCACACAAAGCCCCCAAAATTTGGGACGGCACGACTTATTTACCATGCTTACAAATTGATATAGTTACTATGAGTGGGTAGAGCTGTGATAAAAATGGTATAAAATACTGAATTTGAGCTTGATTTTAACTTTTACAATTTAAACTCGACTAAATTTAAAACTCCATAAATTACTCGAATAACTTGAACTCAAGCTAGACTTGACCATTCTTGAATCAAATTGGAAAAACAAGCTTCGATAAATTACTCGAATAACTTGAACTCAAGCTAGACTTGACGATTCTCGAATCAAATTAGAATAAAAAAAAGCTGACTTCAAGTTATTTGTGAACTAGTTTGGGATAACCGACCCACATGTGTGTGGGTAAAAAGAATATTGATCTAGAAATAGAGCTTTTAAATATTCATGTATATTTTAGGGGCTTGCATTTATTTATTTTATGTATTTAGTACCACTTGATTTGGTTTTGGAGAATTTTGAGACTAATTTAAACGTAAGTGTAACTTGAAATGCCACCACATAAACATGAGCTTGACTAGATTAAACTTGTTTAAACTCGATTTATAAAAAATTATTCTTGATTCTAGTTAAAATAATAATATCTAAACTTGATTCAAACTCGATTAAAATTTATGTCCAAGCTGGATTAGACTCGTGAGCCAATTGAGCTAAACATTATGATATTCGAATCCAACTTGAAATTCATCCAATACTTGAACTCGAGTTAGACTCGACTATTCTTGAATCAACTACAAGTAAAAATGAACCCAAATTCAAGTTATTTATGAACTGGTTTGGAGTAAGCGACCCCTATTATGTGTGGGTGAAAGAATATTGATCTAGATATAGAGCTTCGGAATATTAAAGATTCATGTATATTTTACGGGCTTGTATTTATTTATTTATTTTCTGTATTTGGTCCCAATTAATTTGGTTTTGGAAAATTTTGAGACTAATTTAAACTTGAGTGCGACTTGAAATGCTACCACATAAACTTGAGCTTAACTTGATTAAACTTATTTAAACTCGATTTATCAAAATATTTTTGTTCAGATTAAAATAATAATATCTAAACTCGACTCAAACTCAATCAAAATTTATGTCCAAGTTGAATTAGACTCGTGAGCTAAATAATAATATCTAAACTTGATAAATTAATCCAATAACTTGGACTCGAGTTAGACTCGACCATTCTTAAATCAACTTCAAGTAAAAATCAACCTAACTTCAAGTTATTGTGAGTTGGTTTGGAGTAAATCACCCATATTATGTGTCGGTGAATGAATATTGATCTAGAAATAGAGCTTCAAGATATTAAAGATTCATGTGTAGGTTAGGGGCTTGTATTTATATATTTTCTGTATTTGCTCCAACTTGATTTGTCTTTGGAAATTTTGAAACTAATTTAAACTTACTTTTTAAAAAGAACTCAAAATTAGAGTCAAACCGAAATTTTAGATGTAGTTTTAATTTGAACATAAGAATATAGGGACCATATTTTAGTTTACACCTCAGCTTTATGTCTTTTTTTCAATTATACAAATGAAGTTTTAAATTGTCAATTTGTACATATGATTAAATGTTTACTTGTTACATTTATACCTCATCTTTTTATTTTGTATTAATGAGTGAATTTTTAGGTCATGTAGCAATATAACTTGACATTAGTATATAAAAACATTACAAATGTCATATTGTGATTGATTACCCATGATGATAGAGATAACAGCGGTTTACAAAAAATAGATGAGGTATAATTTAAAATTTCAAGTGTATAATTGCAAAGAAAAGATGTAAACTTAGAGATGTAAACCACGACATTGACCCAAAGAATATATGTATGAGTTAAGGAGAATGGATGGTTTTGGTGCAACACATGTTACGTTCCAAATTAATTCCTTCCCTTAAAAACAATAGAAAAAAAAATTGATCGTTGAATAGTTACGCATAATTATAATATAAATTTTGAAAGCTTTTACATAATTTTTTTAAAAAATAAATAATATTTATTTATTTCTAGATAATGGGAAACTTAATATATAACATTTTGTCATATGATTGATTTATCTTTTAATTGTGTAAGGCATTTGGTATTGTGTTTTAAATATATTTTATATGTTTTTGATATGTATGTTTTTAAAAGGCATAGTATCACAAATGGTACTTGAACTTTGACAAAATATGCAATTAAGTACATTAACTTAAAATTAATCAATTTAATCCCTAAACTTTGAAATTGATCGATTTTATATTTGAAAGAACTTGATGGATGTACTATTAACATTCATGAAAAGTTCTTTTAGGTACTAAATTGATTAATTTAAAAGTTCAGCAATCTAATTGCATATTTTGTCAAAGTTCAGGTATCATTGATGATGTTAATCCTTTCTAATATACAACATCCAGTATATGCACGATTCTGGGATAAAGCATAAAAAGTACCTATACTATCGTGGTTTAGTAATTTGGTACCAAATGTTTGACTTTGGCCAAAAAAGTATCCGTACTTTTAAAATGATGGCATTTTAGATACATAAAGGGTGCAATTTTAAGTGTATGGAGGTACTAAAATGCCTTTATTTTGTAAGTACAAGAATTTTTTTGCCGAAAATCAAACATTGAACACCAAATTGTCAAAATCCAAAATACAGGCACTACTTGTGCACTTATCCTCACGATGCTTCAACCTATGTTTACATATTATTATTATTATTTAATGAGTGTTTTATAGTTAATCTCTTCTAAAATTTGAAAGATACATTTAAGAGAGAGAGAGAAAAGAAAGAAAGAAAGAAAAACGTATTTAACCACAAAAAGATAATTGTCTCTCAACATTTCTCTCAAACTTCTGCAAAAATTTCTTCTTCTTCTTCTCATCAATCTTGAATATTTCGAAACGATTCCTGTAGTAAGTGAATTTCTTCTTCCTTTTTTCACTATTTTTGACAAGGTGAAACGTTTGGATAATGAATTCTTGGAGCTTTAACATTGATAACAATCTTTTAAAGAAAGAAAGATGATTTGGGATAGGTTTCTAGAGACAAAGCTACTAAAATAAGAAATTAAAAATGGAAAGAGAGAATGTGAATTGACATAAATTTTGGTTCTTTGAATGCTATTCATATTAAGATCGAAATTTTTGTGTATCTTATGGTGTTGGGGTGATAAAAATATGTTCGAAAGGATTAAAATTGGTTTTAAGTGGCCAATAGAAGAAACACTTAAAATAAGTATAAGTTTTGGAAGCATATGACCCATGCATGCCCCCTACATCAGGTCATGTACCCCTTAAGGCTTAAATGTGTAGAATTTTGGAAGTATACAATCCATGCACGAGCCATGCATCAAGTCATGTAACTTTTTGTGCAGTAACGAAAGTTAAACTTTAAAAGTACCACCTATGCACTTGTTCGTGCACTAAGATGTGTACCTTTGTATGATTTAAAATTTTGTGTTTGAAAGTGTACAACGAAGTGCATAAGCTCATGTATGTCCCGTGTAGTACCTGTTCATTTGACAATGCAACTTATGACTTGTTTGGTCCATTTATGAGTTACATGATCACCCATATGGTCATGCACTTGCCCATGAACACTAAAACCTCTCTAAAATCATTTTTTTCCCTCCCAAAATAATTAATATCTATTTAATATCTTCCTTTAAGAACTTACTTGTATCCAAGACTTTGAATCTAGATTCTAGCAATGTACATGCGTAAATTATAAGTGTATAGATCATAGTTGATAATGGAATTATGAATATTTTTTATAACTCGTTTGATATATAATTCAAGTAATGAATTCTAGAATTTGGGATGGATTAATACTTCAAGTACGTGTATACCTTATTGTCTATGTTTGTTTGAAATAGGTTATAAATTTACTAAATGAATATTTAGCTATAAGGATTTGTTTGTTGCTTGTGTGAGACTGTTGGTAATAGGTGGGGAGTACCTACTCTATTATTGGCAACTAATGATTCATATGTGACATTATCCTAAAGTGGAGTTGCGCATGGGAATAATCAAGGCAAGTATAGGAAAATCTAGGTGCTTAAATATCGTGGATATTGGAAAGTACATAATATTCAGTTTATGGACTCATGGATAAGGGGTATTTAATATCGTATATGAAATGCCCTAAATCTTGATCTAAATTAGAAATATAAAGTAGATAGTTTACATGGATCAAATAAGTAAATAATAGAAAATAAATAGATAATTTGATGTAAATAAGTTAGTAAATAGATTTGAATTGAAATTGAGGTTTGAAATATTTTACAAGATCGTCTATTTTCCTTAATAACTTTTCTTAATAAACCGAACTATCTAATTTTAACCCGATTCTTTATTTTAAACTCCTTTTATTCCAAATTCAAATTCCTAAATCCCAAAACAAATATTTTAAACACTTTGAAAACTCTCTTAAACCCTTAAACTTTAGTTATATTTTATTTTGTAAAATCTTATTAATTTTGAAATCAATTACTTGTTTAAAAATATCATTTTTAGACCAAAACCCAATTTAAATATCAATTTCTTGTAAACTAAACTTCTAAAGTATGTTTCTAAATAAAGTTAGTAATTTTTATAATATATATTCTCAAATTACTTTTGATACTTAATATAATTATTTGAAAGATTTAAGCCATAAACCCTTATTAATAAATACCTTAAAATTTTTCCTTTACATATCTTTTTCCCTTTTTTGATTTTTATTTGGCTACTATAATCCTTTCTTTTCTTTTCTCCATCGATACCTTTTCTCCTTCTTCTCCTTCTCTTAAATTTTCCTTTTCTTTCTCAAACCCAAACCTAAATCTCAGTTCAAACAAGATTATAGGATAAATCAAAAATAGAAATCAAGAATTAAGATGGATGAACAAGATTCAAGTGGAGGATTTAAACTAGAAGAAGTAGTGGGAAAAGATAAGATGTTGGGTTTGCCAAAAGATAAGTTTTCTTATTTTCTTGTTTTAGATGTTGATTTTGCATGCAAATGTTGTATTAGAGCTAGATAGATGTAGATCTTGTGATAGAACTTGTAAGTTAGTGATATATGAGCATGTTTGTTAGAAACCTATATGTGTGTATATTGTGTAGGTCAAGTATTTGATAAAATGTTTTGAAGGAGTATGATATGAATATGTATATAAAAGTGTTTATAAGTTAGGATTATGCATATTTATACTTAGAACAACTTGCTTTGTTGATGTATGATGAAAACAAGTAATTAGAATTAGTGTAAAACACAAAGGAAATTCGTAACATGATTCCCCTGCTCATCACGGCTGTTACGTAGCCCGTGATCTCCTCGGCATATATCATTTTCAAACATAATGGCCCGATCACGATCGTATCAAGGAGCGTGATCTCCTCTTATCACATTTTTTCTCTTGATCACGAGTGTGACTAGGCTCGTATCGTTCATCACGGCTCCTAAAACGGCCATTCTAAGACAACTGATGGACATCACATACCCCATAATGGGCATGATAATGCTCGTGACGATGCTTTTAGTACTGTTCATAAAGAAGAAAGAAAAGGAAGAAAAGAAAGAAAAAAAGAAAGAAATAAAAAATAAAATGAAATGGATAAATGATAGCTAATGTGATCTGAGTAAATGATATAATTAAACATGAGTTTAGTTAATTTATAGATTGAATAAGTAATTGGATTAAAAGTATAAGTTGGACATAAAATGAATTTAGTTAATAAACTTAAGTTCAACTTGACTAAATAAGTTACAATTGATTAAAATGAATTAGGTTAATTAAGCTTAATTAACTTAGCTTAGTAATTAGATTAAATGATTTATTATAATCGATTTGGCTAAGATTAAATTAAAATAAGTTAATAGTTAATAATTGGTTTAGAATCACGAGTTAGGATAAATCAAAATTAACATGGGAAATATGTTGCTTCATATATATATTTGCTTAAGAATTGAATGTTTTTTGAATATGTAAGGTTTGATGATGTTTTTATAATAAATAACTGTAATCAAAGTAAGAAAAAATACTTTGACGGACAAAGAAGAATTATTCGTATTTTGGCAGGGCGATATTCGCTGCCATAGCGGGGTTCCTAATTAATGTATGATCAAATAGGTTTTGTAAAATGGATGTTTAATATCAAAATTGTTGTAAGTTAATAAATGATTAAGTTGCTTATATAGTTTAATTTCTTAAATAGATATTTGTTTTTGAACTTACTCTCTGGTCTATCTTCTTATTCTTTTGGATTGTGGACGTCATTTAAAGGTACGCGGTAACTTACGTGGTGATTGTTAGGATAGGCATCCTAAAACAAATTAAAACTTAAACTCAACTTAATAATTGATGAGTGTTGGTTATACGTGTGTCATTGAATCCGGTTCGAGGTATGACAACCTTGTCCTAGTGGATAAGGTAGTTTAGGCGCTTAAGCTACTCGTCATGATGCAATAACTTCCATTAGTGATACAATGGGTAGCCGATGGGGCAAATGGTATCAGTTGTTATGTCTACTTAAGCTCGGGAAGAAGTAATATGATTTGGTTCACGTTTATGGGGACAATTGAAGTGGATGATGTTATAGACTGAGATGAGTATAGTGTGTGTAACGGTTGTGAACCATGATGGAGCTATATTTCTTGTGATGTTATCGGAGATATAAGTAGTTGGGCTGCTTATATCAACCCACTAGTAGTTGCGGTTACTTAGGACCCTAGATTCTACCCTGAGGTAGTCACCTGCGAGGGCTATCGACGCGCTCATCCATTGTTGTGGTGGTGAGCTAGGGATGGAAAATCATTTCCTGGATCATTTCAAGTTTGAGTGCTCTAGTGTTGATTTGTTTACTTTAAAGAAAAGATAATGATTTATTAGTTGATACATTGCATTTAGTTAAGCTCATGTGTTACTCTGTGCGTGATTGTGTTATTGTGTACTGAGCTTCAACTCATTATTGTTGTTGTTGTTCTTTTTTTAAATTCTGTGTTGAGGATGATGATATGTTGATGATTGGATGATGATGATGGGGGTTATTTCTTTGTTGATTGTGTTGGTGATGATGATGGTGTGGTTGATGATGGTTATGTTTGGCTCGGGTTTTGGGTGATGTTAGAGGAGTGACTGAAGTAGGGCTTATGGATTTATTTGTATTTGTTATTTTATTTCTGTTTTGATTAAGAACTGGATTTATCTTTTGAAATCTGTATTTCTGTATAGGGCTAAGTTGAGAAGCCCATATGTGTTGTAATATCTTTTAAAGTTTTTATCTACCATCATATAAAGTAATAGAGATACTTGATGATAGAGTTTTGTTTTATGAAAGTTGATCTATTCAAGTGGTAGATGATATGTTTTGTTTTTAATAAAAGTTTCTTTTGAAAGTTTAAATCCAATTGTTATAGGAGAAGCGTAGTGAGTTTAGGATCGTGGATTTCTTTTGTATTTGTTTTCTGTTTTGTTTTAAGAGCTGAATTTACATTTTTAAGTTGTATTATTCTTTTAAAGGGCCTGGTGATGCCTAAAAGTGTTTATAATTGTTGATTTACTCATCAAAATAGATTATAAAATGCTTTTATAAATTTTTGTTTCTTAGAAAGTTGGTCTGCTCTGGTGGGAGTAGAGATTTATAAAATGTTTTTATAAAGTTTAATTCACTGCTACTAAATACAGTTATTTGATAATCTAACTAAACAATTTTAAAATTTAAAATTGGCTAGCAATGGTCAACATAAACATATCATTCTAGGAAGCCTAAGCATATAATATTTAAATTATACGTGGTAGTAATGCCTTGATTAAATTTAGGGCGTTACAGAGTGGTATTAGAGCAATGTTTGTCTTGAGCATTGCTTTTGCATAATGAATTAGGTTGCTGTAAGGCCTTTGATTTACCCTTATTTTTAAAATAGGCAAACCCAGTTCCCCAACCACATATAATCTGCAGTATTATATGTAAGGTTGTAATCAAGGATCAATTTGTATAGTTATTTGCCTAAATGTCTTATAAGAATAAACTTTATTACTAATAGTACATAATACATACATACATACATACATACATACATTACAAACAAGGCTCGTAAACAAGCCATTTACAAAAAATATCAAAAGATAACAAAAATCCTATTAACTAATACATAAGTTTTCAAAGCATATATGTACATATAGCTATTCTATTACATAAGGGTTCCATCAACGTCAAGGTTGTCTCTATTCCCTCCAATCATCTAAGAACTCCTCAAAATCCGATCCATATCCCATACTTGTATAGAATTCGTCATCCATACCTAACAAAAACAAATGCTTAATGGCTCACACGATCTTAAACTATAATGCAATGTGGCAATCATTCATTTATTGGATAATCTTTAATTAGTCAAATATCACTGGAGTATGCAAACTCCAAACAATAAGGATATTTGGGGTCCTGAGTAACTATCATGACGCTCAGGGGGTTGATATAAGCAGTTCGGACATTATATCTCCTAGATGATATATCCATAAAAGAGAAAAATAACTTCATCCAAGGTTAACAGCCGTTAACAACTTCACTTATCTTAGTCCATAACATCACTTAGTCCAACTGTTCCATAGACATTTGAACTAAATCATATTATTTCATTCTAAGCTTAAGCAAATGTTACGCCGATACCGTTTTCCCCATCAGTTACCCGCCGTACCACTTAGGAAAGTCTTATCAAAAGACAGGAGTGGCCTAAGCGCCTAATCTACCGTGCCCCAATTTGAGCAAGGTGCTACTCCCGAACCGATATCGATCTGCCATCTAGGCCAGATACGGATTTAAATAGCGTAAGAGACATCCAATTCAAACAAGGTTCAAGTTTTTCTATATTAAAATTTATTAAAGATATGCCTATCCGAAGCAAAGAACAAACACGTTACTGCGTACCTGTACTAGCTCGAGAATCAATGGGAATAACCGAAAGGGGATCTCTCACTGTAAAAAGAAGTAATTACAAACTCACACTTAGTTTAAGTATATATATTTATCAAATCTCAAGTATAACCATCCAAAGAAATTCAAATAAATCACTACAACATCATCACATAGATTTAGAGATTATATTTTATCATACAATACTCAACAAATACTTAAATGATCATTTATCAAGCTTGGGAGAACTTTTAACAACCAATAATAAGTTTTAAACTTTGTTTGAAAAATGTATCAGTTGAAAAAAACTAAAATTTAAGCATTGTTACTCTTAAAATTTGTGAAAACTTAAAACATGAAAGTTGTAGATCTCTTTTTAATCTTTCCAACGCAATTTGAATCACCTCAATCGGAGGTTAGATGAAAAAGTTATGATTAAAATACAAAATAGTATTGTGTCAGAGAAAATACGAGTCACGGCCGTGATTCTTGAGTTTCAAAGTTTTTGACCAACCCGAGGCTACCCAGGCATGGATCACGACCGTGATTCATGAAGTTGGTCCAACCTGAGCCTACCAAGGCTTGAATCACGCCCGTGATTCATGGTTTTCCCTGAGTTGCGAATTTCCTTGTTTTCTAAACTTCATTTTATTAAACTTTTACACATTCTACTTCATTCCAAAACTTAATAAAAGCTATATGCTACTCATATCAAGTCTAAACAACACTTCTATACTCATTCAATAACATCAAACAACTCCAACTACTCTACAAGAATCAAACTCTTCTTCATGAACTTTCACCAACTTTAGCACACTCCAAACAACTCTAATGCTTATCTCATTTCAACACTTCAATTCCAAAACACATGAGAGGCTACTACAATCTATCTACAACAACTCAAGCATTCTAAACCTTTCCTACCAACTCTACAACATCTCAACAAAAATTTAGCATACTAACTACTTATATTACACCGCACATGCAAATTTCATGGATTAGGAGGGAAATAAAGCATCTCAAACATCAAATAAACTTACCTCAATGTATATATAAGGCTTGGGGAAGGATTTTTGGTGTGTTGGGTCCAAGAAAACTTGATTTGGATCTTGAAAAATTTTGGCCTTCTTGAGTTACGAATTTTCTTTTTATTTGTTCTGTTTTGGATGGTCCAATGGTTCAATTAGACTTTGATGTCTATCTTAATGTTATTGACTTTTGAGGAGGCAGATTTGGAGAAGGCTTGGGTCTTATTTGAGCTTTGATTTAAACTTAAGTTTGGGCTTAAGAGGGGTTAAAAAAAAATCTGCTAAGTTTAGTATCAAATTTAGGCCTAAAACAAGTTTAAATCTAACACATATAATTCATTACAATAACAATTAACACTAACACGATAATTTCTAACATGAATAAACTATCAACCTAGATATATTTACCATAGCATATTATCTAATCACATTCGTTATAACACACCCAACATTACAAACACACTAATCCACTCAAACACATACACATATATAATTATCAAATTTAACATGCATTAATATATATTAAAAGTATGGCTATTTCAGTTGCATTTAGAATTTGTGAGTTGAGCACAGAGGAAGACTTGGGAAACCGATTTGTTTGTTTGTTGTTTTGTGTTGTTTGATAAACCATTAGTTAATAGTTAACAAAAATTAACTAATCACACTAAATTAATCAACTTGGCTCAAATTTACTTTTGTTGATATTTGAAATGAAATTAACCAGAGAAGTATATGATTTGTTATGTGTGCATGCTATGCTATGAGATTTTATGGTTCTATATGTTATTTGTTTTATGTTATAATTTGTTTATTAATGCATATATATATTCCTATGAAATGTTTTGTTTTGAGATAAGTATGTGTGTTTTGTTATGAAATATGTGAGTGCTTGTTTTGAATGTAATATGTGTAATATATTATTTATGACTTAATTGTGAATGTTGTATAAACATGTGGTTTTATTTGTTATATATGTCTTGCTATGTATTATGCTTATATACATTTCTGAGTAATATGTGATGTCGTGATTTCATGTGATATGTGTGTGTGTGTGTATATATGCCTTGTTATGTAATGTGTTGTGATGTAAGTATATATTGTTTTATACCTTGTTTATGATATGATTTTAAACTCTTCTAGTTTTCTTGTTTTTGTTATCTATCATATGGAAGAGTAGATTTGTATGCCCTAGGTTTAAGGGTAGACACAGTTTGATTTGGTTTGGTTTTAGAAAAAACCAAACAAAATCATAATTTACGATTTTTTTTCTTTTCCCATCACAAACCAAACTATTTAGTAATGGTTTGGATTGCGGATTAAATCAAAATTCTAACTAAAAGTTTTTTTTTTTTTTACTTTTGTGTAGATACTTAAATATTTATGTCATTTTACAAAGTTCATATTATTAACCATACTTTTAATCTATAATTCTATCCACTAATAAAATACATTTACTAAGCAATGCCTAATAAGTTATAATTTATATTTTTTAACAAAATCATCAAGCCAGTCATTTACTAATAAATTTAACTAAAATAAAAGTCATCTATGAACAAAAATATATGTCATGAGCCTAAAAAGCAAATTTAAAAATGAACAAGTTGATTTTTAATCAATATTCACCAAATAATAAATATCAAATGAAAACATATGATATTTAATTAGTCATCATAAAAAAAAAAAAAAAAGAAAAAACTATAGTTATAGCCACAAGTAAAATATTATTATATTTTTTAAAACGGTTTAGTTCAGTTTTACAGATTAGTTTGGTTTACCTTCTAAACTAAACTATAAATTTACGGATTGATTCTAATTGAAAAATTTTTAAACCAAATTATTAAAAAAAAAAAAAACCATATTCTCAGTTTGGTTTGGTTCGGTTATGGATTTGTTTGGTTCGATTCGGTTGGTTTTTTTGCCCACCCCTACCTAGGTTTTGTAAAACCCTAACCCATGTTTTGAATTTTCATTAATTGATGAAAAGTTTATGTCTTGAATTTATTCATGTGATTTTATATGCTTGTGTGATAATTTCTTATCAAGATTGTTACATTTTTTGTTCTTGTTGATTAAAAAGAAATTTCAATAAATAGGATAGATCATTCATGAATGAAGAATCTGCATGTTTCACCTAAACAAAAGGAGATTTCAAATTTTTGCAATAATATTTAATCTTTAGTTAGGGTTTATGAGTTTCATGCAATTTTACATTGGCGTTAGTGAAGGAAGACATTCCCACTTTCTTATGTAAAATTAGGAATAAATTAACTTGAAGTGGATAATTGGTTTAATTAAGAAACCTTACAATTCAAGACCTAACTAATCATTAGTTAATTCCATCATAAGTAGTAACGGTTAGGGTAGATCAAAGCTAGAGACATTGTTGTGAATTAATTTAAAAACCAAGAAAAGTACTCATATTTTTAATTAGGGTTTATTAATTATTATTTTAATTAGTTATTTAGAATTAGTATAATTATTTTGATAATTTAGGCTAAATAATAGTAACAGGGTTAATATTAGTAGCTGCACATAGATCTTTAAGACGATATCCAAGTTTAATTCTATATTACACGATAGATATGTTGTCTTGTATGGATCTAGGATTAATAGGATTATAAATTATAAGTTTGGTGATCACACACATCAGTATTTGTCAGTTAAATTCATATATTATGAGATGAGAACGGAGTGGTTATATTTTATGACAAGTACAAAATCTGACTTTTATTCTAAAGGTATTGATATATAAATGACTTTGGAGTAATTTATGAAGTACATTATGGATTCTTAGCGAATTCTAGCATTTGCATGTTCATATTTAATATGAATACGTGGCGGATTATAAATGTCTATAAATTTAGGGCATTGCAATCATCATCTTGAGACATTTTATATTTGAAACCAACAGCTTCAATTTTTTCAAAACTTAAATAAATAGAAATTTTTTTGGAAAAAAAAAAAGACAAAACAAATTTGTTTTTAGTTTAAATTGTTGGTTCTTTGTTCAAAGTACTTACCATCATTCAACTTGATTATATGCAATGTTACTTTATAGGCTCTCCAACCTCATCTACTCATCATTACTCAAACATAACACTAGATATGTGGTTGCTAAAAAATGTTAATTAATTAATTATTTTATTATTTAAGTAATTCCACATTTGTTATTAGCTAATTATTCAATTAGCTATTTGTATTTTCGAAATAGTAATTTTGGTACCCTAGATCCTCATGATAGTTTGAAAAATTAGCCAACCCTACCACATCCATGTCATATGTACAACCATAGCTCTTTTGATGGCCACTTAAATCTTGACCAATCTCTTTAGTAGACCTTGTAAAGTACTTTAGCCACGAGGGCAACTCAATGATAGGCTTTGACTTCTTACTTGGCATAGGCTCAACCACCACCACAACCCTTCTAATTTTCATGCCTCTCTCAGTTGTGAAAGAAAGGCCAAGGCTTGGTAGGTTGAAATTTGGTCAATTCATCATGAATTTTGAATGGAAGTAAGGCAAGCTGATTGACAATTAGATCCTTCACCACATTGTTAAGGCTCTTTTTACTAGCCACTCTCTTCTTGTTTCTTTCTAGGACTAGTACCCCGTAGGGATCATCCATGGAGACTTCATGAAATTTAGGGATTTCTTAGATTTCCCACCAGCAAGAAAAATAAAATTTAGTATGTAGAAAAAAGTATAACATCGGTAAGTCCATGCCAAGAGGGTCTGCCTAGTGCACAGTACTTCGAATGCTCATTTCCCTAAATAGCCTAACTTAATACCACAAACGAGACCAAGCAGTACCTTGCGCTTCATTGTCCATCTCCAAAAAATATTCTCAAGTCACAAGATAGGTACATTTCTCCTTGTATATTCATCACCTTCCTTACATGAAGAAGATTGAGACCACGATTCCTCATCCATTTCATGTATTGATCGATCTCCTCGATGAGCTCCCAGTTATTGTCATCAAACTCCTTGAACGACTTCATCCTAATAAGTGCCACCCACCTAATCTAGAATAAAAAATCTTTATCTGACTCAACAATAATGAATTTTTACTTTCAGTTCTTCAAAGACAAATTAGGACTATCAAACATCTTGTGCTTAAGGGTTTAAGACAAACTTATCCATCCTTTGTCCTCCTTTATATTAAAGAAGTAATGAACCAATGGTGGCATGGGCCTCCAAAGCAAGCTTTCACACAATACCTCAAAACAAATTAACAACAGCTAAGATTTTAGGTAAAATTGGCTAGAGTATGCCTAAAAATGATTTATACACTCCTCTTCAAACCCCAAGAATGGCACCCTCAAACCATGCTCCAAACACTTAAGATAAACATAAGGAACCTTATCCTTAGGCTTAGGCTTACGAACACAATATTCAAAGGGTGTTTTATAGAAACAAAAAGCTTCACCATGACCTCTATCTTACCTTCTTCCATTTAACTAATCCAGTTAACTGGGTTGAAGCTTATATGATTCATGGAAGGCACTTTATAAGTATCAATTGCATTTGAATGATCCTTTCATTTTCTATCACAACGTTCACTTTGAAGAGATTCAATAAGAGAGCATATATCAATCTTCATACCCATTATCCGATTAGACATGCCGCTCGATGCCTCCATCATTATCTTGTCTATATCAATATTTGATGCCTTTACCACTGCTGTTTGAGGGGCTACCCTCCACCATAGAATGATTCGATCGATTTAGTTGCAGATGAACTATGACTTTTCACCTAGCATGATTGCTTGTTTTATTGTTTGAAGAAAAATGGAAAGTTTTGAAGAAATTTAAGAACATAAGATATAAAAAAATTAAGAGTAGAAAGTGCGAAATGATGAGATTTAGATGGAATGGTAGGGGTGTTCACGGATCGGTTAACCAGTCCGTGTCCTTATTTTTTTAATCTAACCATAATGATTTGTTTTTTAATATCCCGATCTTTAACTGGTTTATTATAAACGGTTAACCACCTTAATGGTTAACCATTCTGTTCGGTTAATTTTTTCGATTTTCAGTTTTTAACCATTTACTGTAATGGTTTCAACAAATTAAATTGATAATTTCAACAAACCTTATTTTTTTCATCTTTTATCATAGAGTTTTTTCTTTAGAATATTATACATATATAAATAGCTAAAAAAAAGTTAAATCACATTAAGGAAAATGAGAAAAACAAGCCTTTGGATGTATCATCATCAACAAAAATCAAATCAAGTCAATTACCACATCAATTCCCATCAAACATGGGACAATAGTATTTTAATTAAAATCCAATGAGTGTTGATATAGGTAAATTCTATGTATATGTAAATCATATGTATATATAAATTTAAAAAATAATAATTATCTGTACATGGAAATTATATATATATATATATATATATATTTATAAATATTGAAAACGGTTAACCATTAACCATCGGTTTTTTATGGTTACAAACCGAAACTGAAAACCTGAAAAAATAAAAACCATGATCCTAAATCGAACCAATGAACCGGTTAACCATATTTTTCGATTGATTTTTCGGATTCTGTTCGATTTTTCGATTTCTTCGGTTTTTTTGCACACCCTTACAAAATGAAGAGACTTATAAAGATATTGATGTCGGTGGGCAGATTGGAAATTTAGGATAAATTTCATTCTCTAACCATCAATTTCTTTGCAAGTTAAATCTAATGACTGGCAATCCCTAATGCATTGTAGCACATACAGACATCTACATATGTGATATGTGCATAACCCATTCGCACTTGACACATGTTGCCTTATAACACTCCTCACTAGAATTTGAAAAGGCAAGTCACCTTCTCACAATAATCCTACCAATAGACTTTGTCTAATCAAAATTTGTAATGCGATTATAATTCATGCAACTTTGCATTAACCACTTGTCCAACTCCCTCCATTATGAATTCAACATGTTACGTTCGGATCCATCTCTAAAAGACTTGACCCAATCGTAGAGCCATGTGCAAGCCAAAGTACTCTTCATGGGCACTTATTCGCATCCATCAAGCCTAGGTTGTTCATACTAAGGCTTGCTTTCATGATCAATAAATTACTTTACTGATTTCTCTACGCTCAACAACTCAATATTTTGTTGATTCCCTACTAACAGAGTAGCTGAGACTACTGTTGATGGGTAAATTTTGACTTAAGACTCTTCAAGCCGGACCCAACTTAATTAGGCATGGAATAGCCTTGGACTTATTAGCCAACCTTTTGACCACGCTTGATTGCTCGTAACAAAGCCAAATGGACTAATGTAATGACTAGTCTACTTGGCCACAAGGTCACTTAACTTGAACAATGCTATCCCATTTCTTACATTTTTGGGAAGTGGCTTAATGACCTAATATCCATTATGCTCATTAATCGCTATTCTCTTTTAAATATCACCTAAAGATGTTATACATGGACAAGCTAGTAACATTTAGCCACTGCTATGCTACTTTATTTACTCATTATTTTAGCATCATACTATTTGTCTGTTGGAGTGGTTGTATTAGATAATTCCTTGGTTACAATTAGCATATTCTTGTTTTGTAGACTCTCTCATTAAGAGGCTTGGATCTAATATACTCTATCAATAAAACTAAGGCATCTACACTTTGATTGTATGATTTTTTTTTATAATTATTCACTTGTGTTAGTTCTATTTTGTGAAATATTATTTTCACTACTTACATTTATCACAAACATAATATTCAGTTAGAATAATCATTATATTACATGTTATTTTAGTTAATCTTATTAAAAAAATAACTAATTAGGTAGATGGTTTTATATAGGGTTAACACAGGTAGTACCACTAACTTCATTGAAATTAGCAATTTCAAATATCGTATAGTTAATTGTGGTATAATCAATCAAAATTTATATATCAAATGTAATATTATCTCTTTTATCATTGTATAAAGAGGAAAATGCATTGGCAAAAAAAAAAAAAAAACAAAACTAATGAGAAAAATGCAAAGCTATCTCATTAACTTTAGGGGTGGCACAGAATGACCTCCTGAGCTTTAAAAGCATGGTTTTTAATACCTTGAACTATAAACAATTTGTAAGTTTAAGACATCTCGTCATTTTTTCGTACAAAATTGTACAAATGTTGTACAAAAAAATACACCTAAAACAATACAAATTTTATACTTTTTTGATGAAAAAGTACAAAATGTCATAAATTTGCGAATTGTTTTTAGTTTAGGGAGTAAAAAAACACGCTTTGAGGATCAATCTGTTATCCCTAAAATTTAGAGGGTGTTTTTTCATTTAACATTTTTACAAATATATGCTTTCTTAGAACTATCTGCGCATTTTATTTGTACTCATATTCTCTTAATGTAGTATTTAAGGGTCTGTTTGGATCGTCTATTATTCATCTGTATCTGTATCTGTATCTGTATCTGCATCTGTTTTGTGACCTAGCGTTTGGGAAACTGTTGATCTATGTCTTTTGGGAAAAAGGCTGTTTGGATGAAGCTGTTTGATCTGTATCTGTTTCCAACCTCATGTTTCGATAAACTATCTGTTTCGTTGTGTTCTCATTTGTCTTTATTTTTTAAGTCCCTTGTATGGATAAATTGACTGCTCTGTTGTGTTCCTACTTCAACTGTATGATCACTTTATTATTAGTGTCGTTATTATTGTAATTGCTACAACTAATACGGGTACGATCGTTGTTATTTTTTAATTCATTATTCAATTGAATCAGGTAATTGTCATTTCACTAACTTAGTTTTTCAATTTTACGAATATATATTCAGATGAACAACATAGTAGTAGGTACATGGCATTAGATGATATCATTTCTAATCAGTAGTTGGTCTTGCTGATAAGTCAGCAGCAATACTATCTCGTACACCATTCATCCACCGATGACCACTGGAATTAGTCGCACTACTACTCCCATATGCCTCGTTCACCATAGAGTAATTACTTGCTGCAGCTTCTTCACTTGAGAAAAAATCATTGACGTATGGATCATCACCATCATTCATTAAAATGTAATTATGCAAAGCCGTTATAGCAAGCACTATTTTTATCTAGTTTGCTCATTTTATAATTGGGCATGCTATATAGAATGCGGAACCTGTTCTTTCATATTGCGAATGTCAGTTCAATAATGTTCCGAAGAGACGAATGCGTATAATTGAATAGCTCCTTTAGATTACTTGGTGGGTACCCTTGTCGAAACTCAGACCCATGGTATCTCTCTCCTTTATACGGAGCTAGAAATCCACTTTTATTTGGGAATCCCGAGTCAACCAAATAGTACTTTCCTGTACAAATAGTATTTCCATGATATGGGGGATGAAACGAATCTACAGTTTAATGTAAGACATTGCAATGCCATTTTGTAACTAGTTTTACCTGAGGGCGGCTGTGGAAAGTTGAACTGGGGATCACCTAGTACACGAGATAACACATTAGCATCATGACTTTGTCCATTGCACCTGCTGCTACAAATGTAAATCTATAGTCAAAATCACAAACGCATAACACATTTTGTGTAACTTCACCTTTCTGTTGGTGTTTATAATTCTGTCATTAGTTGGAACATGGGCAGCAATGTGAGTTCCATCCATTGCTCTAATACAATCCTGTAAAGTAACGTTTGTTAATACGTGGAAACATTAATATCGATGTACGAGCGAAATCGAGAAACACATAACAACCTTGAAGAATGGGAAGTATTTATCACTCTGTCGTATATGTGATGGAATGTTAGGAAAGTCAGGATGTGCATGTTTTATTATGTTTTTCGACAGTTCCACTAGTGCTGTGAGGACGTCATTGAAGTGTCGGAATACTGTTTCCGACGAATGCTGAAACATCTCTTGAACTACTCTCGTTGTAGCTCCATGTCCAACAATAAACATCAATATCCCTACTTTTTCATCTATAGCAACTCCTCTACTACGAACAAGCCCATATTCTTGCAAGGTTGCACACAATCGACGAAACAGGTATGGGTTCAACCTGAACATGTTTTGACATCTTCTTGGATTGTTATGATTCAGTAGCTCATTGATAAGGTCCGACCCTCTCCTTCTTGAATTGTAGCATGGTATGCTTTTGCGTAAATGCTTCTCCATTAGAAGATATATCATTGACACTTTGATTACATCTTCCTCCAACGCATAATCCATTTGTGTCCCTGTGAAATTGAACGTGAATTTACAAACACAAGACTATTTCCATAGCAATCTTAGGAATAAGGTACTAATAATATCATCCAACACATATGAAACATTGTGAATGAAATACATAAGTTAAACTTTCTTCTAGAAGTTATATATAACATCATCATAATCTAACATAAACTTAATGAGGAAAATAAATGTTGTTATCATGGTTTAGCTCCTTTCATCTTGTCAATCTCTCGCAACAGAAATTGGGTTTTTATTTCGGGGTTGGGCAGCTGACAAAAACTACACGCTTATCGGGGTCCATAAGGACATCTGCAGCATCCAAGCCATTTGTATATTCTGTACAATAGCAGGCAGTGTCCACACTTCTTCCATCACCGCCTTCATCTCGCGGATCGTCCCCACTGCATACAGACATGGAGTTGTTGGAGGATCTTGCTCTCATAGATGCAATTAACTCCCTAAATCATTTGTAATATCTTCTCTGGAGTATCGTTTCTTCCTGCTCGTTTTCTACCATTTGACCCAAATGTTTTTCTCTTCGCAGAAGATTCCTCAGCGTGCATCGTTGTTCGAAAAAAGCTGTCTTCATTGGAATCATCTGCAACTGATGGCAAATTGTCCTGAGGATCAACATATTGTGGATCACCTCTGAATCTCCACTTCCTTCTGGACTATCTTGTGGGGGGAGCAGATGATGATGGTGCCTATAACTTGTCGTTCGTCCCCTTGGTCCCACTGAACATTTCATCAAGGTTTTCCTTGTACTGCAATCCCCGTGACCGGAAACAGAGAACACTTCCGCTATGACTCCTCTTGTACTCCTGCAAAAGAAAAGGGAAATGTATTCAGTAGCTCCAGTGGTGCTATTCATTAATTCGTAATGAAACAGATAAAAAACGTATTGATTCGACATTTACCTCATCTGCTGCACGCCACCACTCATCGACCCTCATAGGTTTGAACCACTTCATTCCATCCAACCCCCGTGTTCGCGTAGCGCTTCAGCCAATTCCACTTTATCCATTGGGCTCGCAAAGAATCCCACTTGTTTCGCAATTATTTTGGGGTCAATTTCTTTCCCCTAATTTCCTCGAATTTCACACTACTTCTCGAAATGTAGCAGGCAGCAAGTGGGCTGCCACGTTTTCCTAACTCACTTGCTCCAAACATAGGTCAATAAAAGTAATTGTTTCCTCTAGGCCCCAATTGATCCTATCCGCCATATTTCCCAAAAAAAAAAAAAAAAGAACAACAAAACAGCAGAACAAAGTCATATATGCTTGATACGCTACGACAATCATGATCTTGCTTACGATGACTACAATTAGATGCCATGTCGATCGACTGCACTAATAGGATGTCACCTGCAACAAAATAATTATAAGACTTTCATCAACGACAAATACATAATAAAGGGAAAATAACATAGAGATTCAACCATAAGCATGGATCAACCTACAAGTCTAATCAAGTTTATATTCAAATAAGTGCATATATATATGTAGGTCGGATAGCAATCAATTTGAGTCTCATGTAAACATAAAAGGATGAATTCAAAAATAATTTTACATTATATTTCTACACCTAAATTTCTACTCTGTAAGAAGGATATGTTTTAGCTATCATATCTTTCTCTCTTCCATTGAAGATCTAAATCCAAGGTGAGATTTATTTATTCTTCTATTTATTTTTTTTTTTTTTATGGAAAAATGATCTTGGGTGGGATATTGCACTAATGACAGATATAGGCATGTAAGCAGAAGAGATGCCGCTCGAGGACTAATGGAATAGATGGATAGAAACAATTTACACAATGTAGTCATGAAGAATTTTCTCCACAGAAAAAAGTGCATCGCCAAGTCTATGCAAGTAGGAAGTGTCTATTTATCCAACAAAAGCAGGAAGTGTCTTCAGGGATCATTGTTGCTGAGATCTTACTAATGCTAGCCTCAAGCTGGTAGCTTGTCAATGCAATTCTTAAGCTCATAATCAGTTCAAAACTTGACCCAACAAATTAAGAAAATTGGCATTTCATTGCTTGTTGCTTGCTGGACTTACAACCTGGAAGTTGGGAAGAGGTGGTGGTCAAGTATTACGCCTGGATACAATTTAAATTTGAAGATTGTGCTTTTCACAAGTCATGAAGAGGTCACATATTAATCATTTAAATATGGACAGGAATCAGATTTTGCTATTGTATTTAATGAAACATATCGTTCAGCAAATGAGTGTCGGAGAACTTTTCATCTCAGAGATGGGGATGCAAATCATCTCAATTAGAACATATGTTTAGCAAACGAAAAATATGCCAAGATCTTAATCTCATGGCATCAGAAAACCGTTAAAATCAAACAGCACAGAAAATGTCAAATTCCATGTGGTCGTGACACCAGAAAAGCCAGCATCCACTAGCAAAGATGACGATTTTGGAAGACAAAAAGGTCTCTTCGAAGGATGAATCACATGTTATTTGAAAGATATACATGCATAAAAGTTAAAACTGAGAACAAGCCAAAGAATAACGAATTTATACAACACGCCATTCCCCTCTTTATACAACACTATCCACATTATCTTGCACAGATCTCATAAAAAGAGGAGACAGATCACATCTCTTCTCGTTTGTAGTACAAGCATTTACTAGTCCAATTTGAGCCATTGAGAGCCTACAATATAAAGGCTATTCCCAGCCCATCAGGATGTGGCTGGATCATGTACTTCATCTAATGGGAAACAAACTCAGTAAGGGTAGGAGACAGCAATCATGTACTTTCATTAATGGGAAACAAACTCCAGTAAGGCTAGGCTGATTTTAAAACCATATAGAGATCTTGGATAGGTATCAACATTATAATTAAAGAAAAAAAAAAAGGGAAGTTAACTTCACAGTGTAAAAGTATGTAGTAGTTGTTTCAAGTACTTATGTCTTCTGATTTAATCCACTAGATCAATGAATCTTACTATCTAAAACTTCAAGAACTGAAAAAGCTAAAAAGGCTTATACAGAACAGATGCTAATCGCAGCATGAAACACATCTAGGCCACAGTCTTAACGTATATGAAGAAGCCAAGGCATACCTCAAGATTGTTGCTTCCAACTTCAGCCTGCATATCATTATACCGTAGTTTCTGCTTCCTGCTTACCTGCTGGACAGTGCACCTAAACCAGCATCCTCAGACTAGTAAAGGCCTCTATTTATCATTAATCCTAAAAACTGGGGAAGAACAAAGCTTTTGGATCCATGTGGTTGAGGAGCAGACCCCAATCGTTTCTTAGCTTCCCTCTTACTCTTACTTAGACGTTGTCATCTGATGCAATACTAGATTGGTTACATAACACAAGGTCTCATGGGATTTGTCAATCTTAGTAGACAATGGACTGCAATCGCTAAGACATGCAATAGTAAATTCCTATATTTTCAATTTACTTTTTATTTTGGATAGGGAACTGACCATAATTAAACCAGCTTAACTTATGCCCCAGAACGGATGCCATTTGAAGTTTGAACCCAGGCATAATATGTAAAGGTAGCTTAACTATTTAGATATAAATGGAAGAGAAATGCAAACAAGCAGGACAGACCATGGATTTACAGCTTGGTTTTCAAAAAAAGAAAAATGAGGGACATCCCAAACAATAAAAAAAAATTAAAGGACATCCCATTTCATTGTTCTACCAACAATAGAAGATTCATAAAATAAAACCTCACATCATGCGTGAAACAGAACTGGAACTGAAAAGAAAAGAGGGTCAACATATAGCCAATTGATTTTACAAGATATAAAAAAAATAGGCCATTCACTTTAATTTGTTAGAAAAGTAAAAGATGCCAGATGCCAAAATCAGGAAAATGTGTGTATCTTGACAAACCAAGCAAAAATTATCCTCAGCTATTAAGAACTCAACGAACTCTTTAAGTACTTTTCATTGGAAGCAGTTGTTCAAAGGATAAAATTATGAACTTACCATATCCTGCCATAGAATTTTTCAAGCTGTTTTTTCATAGCCCTCTCTCTCTCCCCCTTGCAATTCAATGAACCCATCAAAGCATCAACCTGCTCAAGTAACCAAATGTGATCAGAAATCGAAGAATATAATCCAACATACATAAACAGAAGAAGGGATCTGGTTTAATTTATGCAAAACTCCATTTCATGGTTTCAAAAGAAAACAGAAATCGCCCCTCACAGTCTTACCAGTCTCATATACCATCAAAAAGACACTACAAATGAAAAACATAAATAAAAACGAAAATGAAAAACACAAATCGCTTTACCTTTTTGCTGCCCCTCTCCCGCTCTCTCTCTCTCTCTATCTTTCTCTGTGTGTGTGGTCCGAATCTGCTTTGGATGGTGGTGTAATTCCACCGTTGGTAGCCATGATTTATAACCAAAAAACAATGGACTGTTTGTCTCGTGAGTGATGGAAATTTGCTGCCATTGAGGAAGGAATATGCACTGAGAGGAGCAGGAGGAAGAAGAGATTCCTAAAAATTTGGAGGTCCAAAATTATTTCGCCTGTTGACTAGACGATGCTAAGAAAGGGTAACAATGGAATTAATTTATTAAGTTGAGGATATATTTGTAAAATCATTGTTTACTTTTCAAAACTCTTTTTTCATCCAAACATGCTTTTTTGAAAAAGACCCAAAAAGCCAGCAAAAAAGATGTTGCCAAACAGACCCTAAATATATAACCATTGACAAAAATTGTACCTGAACTTTCACAAAATGAATAATTAGGTACCTGAAGTTTGATTTTAAATAATTTAGTACTTGAAAAAAGTTTTCGTGACTTTTTTCATAACTAAAGTTTGGTTTTGACAATTTTGATACTGGAATAAAGTTTTCATTAACTTTTTTTCATACTTGAAGCAAACAAAATGATGTAGGAAAAAAACCAGCGAAAAGTTTGTTCAGATATCAAAATTGTCAAAACCAAACTTTAGGTACGAAAATAATCAACAAAAATTTTGTTTAGTACCGAATTATTATTATTTTTTTTTTGCAAAAGTTCAAGTACCATTTTTATGATTATCCCACTTATATTTTCACACTTAACTCTATTTTATTATATTTACTCATATTTTATTATAAAAAGTTCCCATACCATCAAATATTACCTACATCTACATGTGTATTAACATATTTCATTTTCAAATACATATTTTACTTATATTAAAAACTATTAAAAGTTCAATAAAAATCTAATGAAACATAAAATCAAGCCAAACCTATCCAGAATCCAAATTGCTCCTGTAGACCAATTATCGTTTTACCATAAATATTAAATAGGAAAAGAGATGCAAAAGAAAGAAAAAACTATATGTGTATATATATATATATATATATTTCTATTAAATCAATCCTTAATCATTAATGTAAAAAAATTTTAACTTCATCTTATCTTATGAGAGTTATGGGTAACGATTATTCCTTTTTTCTCCTACCCACTCTCTCTTTCCTTTCATTGGATTAAAAACTGCTCCTATTATCTATTTTTTATGGCTGTTCCTATTTTTTTTATTTTTTTTCCTTTTTTTTTTTTTTTTCCGCACATAAAAGGAAAAGCCTGTGACAAGAGGTACCCCAGATTCAGGTTTAGACCCATCAACCATCGGTTGTCCGTTTGGGAAAAATAAAAAAGAAAGTAAAATGGAAATACTGGCGTGGAGGCATCAACGGCTGACGAGATGCAAGACCAATCTTTACCATGAGTCTTAGCTCCAGATGAATTTCTCCGTGTGATAATAGTAAAAAGTCACCTAAAAAGTCAGCCCTTTATCATTACACGTGTACGGCGAGGGAAACTCGTCTAAACATATATAAGAAACCCAGAAGAAGCTCTTTGTTGTTCAGTTTATACACGTCCTGCGCGTTAGGTTCTGCAAAATTATACAAAGGTGAAAAAATAAATCATCACAAAGCAATACATTGATTTCATTTGATGTTCTTCTGCTGTCTCTTGTGTTCTACGGGATCGTTTATTCCATCCTTTGACTGTGTTTGAGATTACATTGTGCTATTGTGTGACTAGATTTCCTCAATACGCTAATTAATTTTATAACTCGAAACTCGATTTGGTAGAATTCTATATTCTTCATGTTCATTGGGTTTTGCATTTCGTTTCTGTTTTGCACTATTTTATAATTCGTTGTGATTATTGTCTAATCATTATCATTAATTTTTTTAATTGTTAGCCAATATTTGATATTGAATTCAAATTAAGTGTGTGTGTATTTGTTTGTTTAGTTACTTTTTTTTTAACTATTGATTATTTGGAAGTAACTGTGTTATGAAATTGCAAATAGTTCTTGTTTATTATCTTAAGAAGAAAATGGCTGATTCCTGCGTAGTTGTAGCAATTGGATTGTTGATTTATCGTGTTTCGGTTAATTATTCTAGAAACAGATTGATGATTGAAAATGAAGTGCGTTTTTTTGGTAGTGGGATGAGGAATTGAGAAATTGGATCATCAAATTGTTTCAATAAATAAGGAATTAGTTGTAAGTGACCCCATGGTTGTCATTAATGATTAAGATCAGTTGCATAAGATTTTAGGTTGAATTTCCACAAGGGCTACTTCTCGAGGCCACTATCTATCACTAGATGGAGAATTCGGTGTTTTAGTGGGTTGATTAATAGGGTTTATTATCATGTTTGCTTGCCTTGTGCAACAAGAAAAGGTAGTATTTAGCAGATGGGAAGTTAATTTTGTGCTGATTGTATGGATGATCGAATATGATTTTGAATGATCTTCTTGGCTTGTGACAAGGAAGAGCTTTGGCTGAATCAATACGATGCAAATATATTTTTCATTTTATGTAATGATTTATTGTTTAACTGATTTTTTTCCCTTTTTTTTATATATTTCTATTTCTGTATAGAGACAACATGGGAACAAGATTCAAGTTTGTCAGGGCAACAATTTTCATTTGCTTTCTGTTATTTCCTTTGGTCCTTTGTGCATCCAATGATGGATTGCTTCGAATTGGACTGAAAAAGAAGAAACTAGATAATAACAACTTGATGGCAGCTCGGCTTCGCCTTAGAGGAGACCAGATCTTGAGGGGTTCAATTTGGGAGAGCTATTCCAATGGTGACCTTCTGGGCTCAGGGGAAACTGATATTGTAGCACTGAAAAATTACATGGATGCCCAATATTTTGGTGAGATTGGTATTGGCACTCCCCCACAAAATTTCACAGTGATTTTTGATACTGGTAGCTCTAACTTGTGGGTACCCTCATCAAAGTGCCGTTTATCAGTGAGTCCCAGTTTTGACATATACTATTAGCTGTTTATATTCTTGGATGGTAACCTCAGATGTGCTGAATTTGCACGAAATTGTAGGTTGCGTGCTATATGCATTCAAAATACAAGTCTAGCCAATCTGATACCCACAAGAAGAATGGTGAGTCTTGACTTCTTTTTATGGTTTTGCATTTAAGACGTGCCTTAATTTTTATTATTAACGTTTGACATAGGGTAAGAAATCTATTTCATACGATTCCATTAATTATCATGGTTTCTCTTTCATTCTTATGTGGCATTCATTTTTCTTATTATGTTTATAGTCATCTCAAGTCAAGTCTTGTGTCATTGGTCATATTTAAAGGAAGGTTTTCTTTGGATCTCACTAAAGATAAGATAAATGGTCTTTATTAGTCTGGTTAAAAAAAATTGTTTAGCAATTTGATTCATGATAGTAAGACGTGATCGTTGTTGTTGTGGCTTTCTTTTTCATTACCTATGGAGGGCTTTTATTGGTTTATGGTCAAATAACTTGCATGTGCCTTTTGAATAAGCATCAGAAATTTCTTCTTCCTCATCATTCCTCAAATCCCATTTTGTGAGAGGTCTATTTTAAGAAATCATGTTATGGGTGGTTAGAACACGACAAAGTTAGGTTGTTACAGATCCTGCATAGCACAGGAATCTTATTGTCTTCTTTCTTGATGGTTAGATATTTTGTATGTTATGTTTGTCCTTTGTGGGTCAATTATCTCCATCACATTCTTCTACCTTTATCAAATGTGAAGGGAAATCTGCAAGCATCCATTATGGAACAGGTTCAATTTCTGGGTTCTTTAGTCAAGATAATGTAAAGATCGGTGATCTTCTGGTTGAGAATCAGGTGTTGTATCCTTTTTTTTTCGTGCGATCTCTTGATTCTTCAAATGCTTATCCGATATGCTTGTCACTTGTCAGATGTTCTAAGCCATTTTTCATGTGTACTTACAGGAATTTATTGAGGCAACTAAGGAGCCTGGCTTCACCTTTGTGATGGCTAAATTTGATGGTATACTTGGACTTGGATTTCAAGAGATCTCTGTTGGAGATGCGGTGCCTGTATGGTACGCTTTTGCTAAAGCATGCTTCTTGATTTTGTTAAATCTTGGTTGTCCAAACTAAGTTGAATCAGACACATGTTGACATTTGGTATTACAGGTACAACATGGTCAACCAAGGACTTGTCAAAGACCCTATATTCTCATTTTGGTTCAACCGAAACAGTGATGAAGAGGAAGGAGGAGAGATTGTGTTTGGTGGAGTGGATTCTCACCATTATAAAGGAAAGCACACGTATGTTCCTGTGACTCAAAAAGGGTATTGGCAGGTTTGTCCTAAAAAACAATCTCGGCTTTGGTGCTGACTGTTGTATATATCTCATTTAATATATAAACTGATATATTTTTTTTTTTGGTTGTTTTCTGTATTATCAGTTTGAAATGGGGGATGTCATGATCGATGGCAAAAGTACTGGTAAGGAAGATTTTGGGTTGAAATCTCAAGAAAAATGCAGAGATGCAGTTCCTGTAGTCATTTGCCTTTTGTTTTCCTCCTATGATTCCAGGGTTTTGCAGTAAAGGCTGTTCGGCTATAGCAGATTCTGGTACTTCTTTGTTGGCAGGTCCAACTGTGAGTATGATTTTTTTCAGTTTGAGTTACTCTATTATGAAGCTTTACACTAGTCGGCTTGTCCAATGCATGGAGATGCTTCTCTTTCATGCGAGTCCAATCTTCTTCTGAAAAATCATCACTCTTTGATGACTACCTTTCAACAATTAGAAGAGGACATGAATGCAGGTCCCCGAATTGTAATTTGGGTTCTTATTTAGTTATGTACTCGTGTTCTACCTTGTTAATGTCCCAACCCATATGTAAGGGAAGTATTGAAATATAAATGTAATTCCTTATATATCTCTATGGGCTCAAGCAATAAGATGTGGATGAAAGTTTAAAAATAATGAGGTTTTTCCATCAGGAAAGTAGGACGCAAGGTCACATTTGTAGTTTCAACTAGATTATGTATGCACATATAATGATGCCAGTAGAAGCACATAAACATTTCATCTGTTTCTCTTTATATATATATATATATATATGCTTATTTTTATCTTTTTATCTGTTTTGCAGACCATCATCACTGAAATCAATCATGCAATTGGAGCAGGAGGTGTTTTGAGTGAACAATGCAAGGCTGTTGTTGCGCAGTATGGGAAAACAATGATAGATAGGCTTTTAGCAAAGGTAGCTGGAATTCCTGATATTAGATAATATGCCTTAAAATATTCATGAGGTTCTCTCTCTAAATGGTTTTTGCATTCACTTGGCAGGATCAACCACAAAAGATATGCTCACAAATTGGCCTCTGCACTTTTGATGGGACACAAGGTGTCGGTGGGCATTTACTTCATTGTTTAGTATTTCGCTCTCTTTAAGTTTTCATGCTTCTTCTAGTCAATATTCCTCCCTTCCTCCTTCGACCTCCTGACCACCCACAGAGAGGGGGCAGAGTTTTTGGGTGTTTCATGTTGTCAAAGAGTTGGTGGCGAATGCCTATTATATTGGTTGACCATATGATTCCCTTTTAGGTTATACCATATATATATATATATATATATTTTGGTCCTTTCTTATGCACGTATTAATGGTTCTGCTTTTCTTTTAAACTCAGTATGGGCATTGAGAGTGTCGTTGATGAGAAGAACAAGCAAACTTCCAGCGGGGTACATGATGACATGTGCTCCACATGTGAGATGACAGTTGTTTGGATGCAAAACCAGCTTCGGCAAAATCGGACAGAGGGTGATATTCTTAATTATGTCAATGAGGTAAAAGAGCCCTTAAGTACCTTTTGTTTTATTTATCCCTCTGCGTGCTCATTCTTTTACTTTATTTTGTAGCTTTGTGAGCGACTACCTAGTCCAATGGGTGAATCGGCAGTCGACTGTGGTTCCTTGTCTTCGCTGCCTATTGTTTCCTTTACAATTGGCGGGAAGGCATTTGGCCTAACTCCAGAACAGGTACGGTTACAATTTAGCCCTCTAGTTATTATTGTCCTTGTTAGCTTTCAAGTTGTAATTATGTTCATGGAAATTTTGGAAGGGAGTTAGTGTAGACTGTCCCAACTACACAACAATTAGCAAGTGAAAAATGCCGAGTAAAATACATTGTCCTCACCCGACTTTTTTTCTAATTATCTTTTCTGGATGGCATTGGTTCTCAGTATATTCTGAAAGTTGGCGAGGGAGATAAAGCCCAGTGCATAAGTGGATTTACAGCTTTGGATGTGCCACCTCCTCGTGGACCTCTCTGGTGTGTACCAATAGGGACAAGATAGTTTCATGATTGACTTTCTTGATTTTTAATTTCATACTTGTCTAAATATGCACTGCTTATCTAGAAGAAATTTAAATGATGTGGTCGTATTTGATTCTCTCATCTGATTCTTACAAGCCAATCATATCTTTGCAGGATTTTGGGTGATGTCTTTATGGGCCAATATCACACAGTCTTTGACTATGGTAACCTAAGAGTCGGCTTTGCAGAAGCTGCATAAGTGGCTGGTCACAGGATTGGATTCATCAATGTTTCTTAAACTAATTTCTGTTTTTATATGTTGTCATGGATTTTATAATATCGTTTTAAGTTTACTGTTGAACCACAAATTCCGTGTTTGTCCATCCTTCATGCACTGATACTTGTATATACATGTTATTGTTCTGCACTCATCGTCTCTTTGCTGGGTTCTCGTTTGGAAACGTAGAATCAAATTATACAGAGTACTCAAAATTAGATCTTGTCCGATGACAGGCGATAATCAGGCCCGATGATTCACATTTCTGAGCGTATAGAGACCATGCATCTGAGAGCAAAGAATACTTTAGTTATAACATACAAAATGGAGGATTGATTGAGCTGATGCCACGATGGGAACTGTCAACAAGTTGAATCTGCATGATATAATATTGAACTCAAGCACAAACTCAACTCAAATTCAAATCTTGCTAAGCTCGTTTCGACGTTGATCAACCTACAATTCTGAATTTGACTTCAAACCCGTGCGAGCATTAAGAAAATTTGGGTTCAAATCAATTAAATTTGTCTAACAAAAATGTGCCCCAAAAAGAAAAAATGCTTGCCAAATGTGGGTCTTATTTTTCTCTCAGTTAAACCGCCCTGTATATACTTGATTCAAGGTTGAGTAAGCTCGGAAATTCTCAAACCAAACATCATTTGATTCAAGGTTATTTAAGCTTAAAAATTTTCAAACCGAACTTGAACATGACAATATTATTGGAGTGGCTTGAGTTTGAGTTCCAGTTGTTTTTGTTGAATGGATCTCAGGTAAATACCTGTAGACATCCTATCAAACTAGAATAATTTACAAACAAGTGACATAAGTAATTTGTGATCCACTATCATGTTCATTAATGCTTCACTTGAGACACCTGTGCACTTACTAGTCTAGTCCATTTGTTTAGTGTATTTTATTTAAGCCAAGATTTTAGATAGATATAAATCGAATGGATAGGTTTTTAGAAATCAATCATTGTATCATATTGATTCCAATCTAAATTAAATTTTCTATCATAACTGCGTAAACCATCATAATTTTCTATCATAAACATATAAATCGTTATCTTGCTAGTATTAACAGATCATCCATAGGTGATCCTTATAAGATTTCGATGCACTAAAAGTTGATTTGAGTCCTTTCCAAATGAATTGGCAACAATCAGCAGCAGCTCTCTTTGGTGAACACATAGGGCAGGTAAACAAACAAAGTGGTAGCCTTCACAACAGTAATCCATCTTCATTTTGTGAGCTGAAGCTGTAGCAGTGACGGAGAACAGAACACATGTTTTTAGGAAGAGCACAAGTCGTGGACAGATTTAGCAGACCTAATGAACCACAATAAATGAGAAAGAGCAGATCCTGAAATCCTTGGCCGTTCTAGACGCAGTGAAAGAGAGTGAAATTGGAGAGAGTAGGGACTGAATCAAAGAGCAGATCATTCTTTCCATTGGAAAAGCATGCGTGAAGTAATTGAGAACCAAACGTTAGAAGTTGATGTCTCTCGTTGATCCGAGATGAGAACAGAGGAGATATTCAGGGGCTATTGCATGATGAGAGCCGAGATTCAGATAAAGAGAAGCAAGTATCAAACAGTTGGGTCTCAATTCTCATTTTGGAAACCTTTCCAAGCTATCCTTTGAATTGATACACACATGATACAAGAACAGAGATCGGGGACACATCTTGACAGTTGAACATGTGCGACGGCTGTTCTACAAGGAAAAATATGATAGACCCGAGGGAGGGAGTGAACTAAGACAAAGCAGCTGATAGCAGTCTATGCGTCTACTTTTGGTCCATATTCTTGTCCATTCTAAATTTATCCGAAGAAATAAGCTGTTCGGATGATAAGCTCGTGAGTTCCGGATTATAATAGGACCATCAATAGCTTTTAGGCCTTGTGCTCTTGTTAGTCTTGTGCACTTCTTGGTCCTTGTTACCACGTTGAACCCGCTCCAAATTGATTTTGCTGCCATGACCGTACAAACCATGATGTCAACCGGTCATCATCCTTGCGTCTTTCACGACCTGAATCCTTTTGAAACGTAATGGACATTCCATTCCCAAGTTCTTTATTTCAATTTTGTTGGAGAAGATTTTTCCTACTAGACTTCCAATACTTTCTAGTAGGATCGTAATAGAATCAGATTGAGATGTTGTCACACTAGCTGTGCTTAAAAATTTGAACTCGAGTTGATGTTTTACTCAAAATAGTATTTAATAAAGCACAAACTTAATTTGCAGTTTCGATTTATTATAAAATATATATTTTTAATCAAAAAAATATTGGTTTTTTAATTTGCCTCAAATTTGATATTAATGCTTAATTTAAGTTTGATTAGATCCACGTATTAGTTGAGTTGAATATTATAAAATCTAAACTCTTACTTAATAAACTACATCTAATTATAGTTTAAATTCGAATATATTTCACTTATTATCAAATCAAATTTAATTAAATATGAGTTAAATTTGAGTAAGTCATAGATCAAATTTGATTCCTTATGCTGCTTATTTTTATTATGAAAACAACACAGCGGTGGGTAATCATGTAGAAAGGCTTTTTACGTTATTATGTATAAATATATTAAAGATATAGGACATGTTTGATCATGCAATTTTTTATTATAATGGATTGGGCTACATTTTTTTTAGCATTCCCATTTTACTACTGTTATTACAATCACTTTCACCATTGTCACTACTATCACATTTAAAACCAGTAAAATTATAAACGTATAGAATCGTATATTTAAATTCATAATTCTAATTAATTTATGTATTTTAAAAAATTTTCATCCATTTTAATCAATTAAAAACATATAAAATTTTGACAACCAATATCATTATTATCTCTTTAATTCCCACTGTTACCGCATCCACCCCATCTTTATTTGCATTGCTATTATTGTCACAGGACGGGAGTTTCACTCCTCAAAGAGTTCCCGTGTGGCACTCGATCATTCATATCATCATTTGTTGCTTCTGGATGGCGAGCCAGCCTTATCTTCTATAACTTCCCAGGTTTGTTCCGAGCCCCACATTCTCATAAGGAGCACCCTCTTGTCTTTGCTACGATCCTCCATGTGTTTGGGAGGTTCAACTATATCAACTGGTTTCAGCCTGCCTTGGCTTCATCAAGAGAGCGGTATCAACTCCCAACCAGTTTGTTCACGGGAGGCTAAACTTGCCTTCAGAGATAACCCACACCACGAACAAACCTTCTGCTGATGCCACTCATAACTCAATATGCTCGAGTTAAACACTCCCATAAAGTCCTCAACTCTCGGACCGTGACATTCTGCCCTACTTAAATTCATGACATCCTCGTCATGAGACAAATTTGATGCAGCCACTACCCACTCTCAAGCTCTCATCCTTTCTCCACACCCATTGTCAACACACCCAAGAGCATCTCACCAGGACTTCGAGCTTCCATAGGCTTCCTCTCGCCCTCCTCCATTTATCCATCCTCTGAGATCGCCTCTTATTGAGTTGCCCAATGATAGGGTTTGAGCATAAGATCTTGCTTCAATCCCAACTCGTGACACAGCTGCCCTTAAGCAACGATGTCCTCACTCTGGTGGCCACTTCGCTTGAGCTTCATCCACACGAGTTGAATTGACAACAAGATTAGGGAAAATCCTTGTCTCCATCAGATCACTTAAATGCTACCTAGAGTTCTTAACGAGTTGATAATTCTTGTTGTGGATGCGGTTCATGTAGGTAAAGCTCAAGAGGAGCGACCACCAGAGATGATCTTGGGTGAGGGCAAGAGGAAGCCTATGGAAGCCCGAAGTCGTTGTGATATGATCTTGGATGTGTTGACAACCGGTGTGGAGAAGGGGTGAGAGCTTGAAAGTGGGTAGTAGCTGCATCAAGTTTGCCTCATGACGAGGACGTCATGAATTTAAGTGGGGGAGAGTGTCACGATCCAAGAGTTGAGGACTTTATGAGGGTATTTAGCTAGGGCATGTTGAGTTCAGTGGCATCAACAAAATGTTTGTTCATGGTGTAGGTTGTCTCTGAAGGTGGGTCTATCCTCCTCAATCAACTACTTCAAGTTCTTGGCCAACAGGTCTTAGCCTAAGTGTTCTTTAATCTACTCTCGGATAGTACCAACAACTCGACTGGCAGACTGTTGGGCTATCTTGGCTAAATAGACCAAATCTACTCTTCTACTCAAAGCATCCGCCACCTGATTTGTACGTCCACTGCGATACACAATCTCTATATCAAACTCTACAAGGAATTGCTGCCATCTCGCCTGCTTGGCTGACAGTTTTGGTAGAGTAAAAATATGGCCGGCAGCAGAATTATCAGTTCTCACAAGGAACTTCGACCCCAATAAGTAATGCTTTCACGTTCTGAGGTAGTGCACAATAGCTAATAGCTCCTTCTCCTGTGCTGAGTATTTGTGCTCAGTGAGGTTCAGCTTCCGACTCTCATATGCCATTGGATGGCCCTCCTTGATCAACACTTCACCTAAGATGATATTAGAGGCATCCGTGTGGACTTCAAAAGGTTTGGAGATGTTAGGTAGGGCAAGGACCGGCTCCTCTGTCACAACCCGCTTCAACTCTTCGAAGGCAGCTTGATACTCCTCATTCCAAGACCATACTCGGTCCTTCTTCAAAAGATCTGTAAGCGGAGCAACCCTCCTGGAATACCCCTCTACAAACCACCGGTAATCATTGGCAAGTCCAAGAAACGAGCGTAGCTCGGTGACACTTCTTCAAACAGGCCACTCTCGAATAGCATCTACCTTATCCCCATCCATCCTGATGTGCCCTTCTTCAATCACGTGCCCAAGAAAGTTGATGCACTTCTGGGCAAAACACATTTCTCACGCTTCACGTACAAATGGTTTTCCCTCAACTTCTGAAATACCATCTGCAAGTGTTTCACATGGTCCTCCAAGATCCTGCTATACACAACAATGTTGTCTAGATAGATAACAACAAATTTATCCAGATAATCACGAAAAACATTATTCATTAAAGTACAAAAAGTTGCAGGAGTATTAGTGAGACCAAATGGCATCACCAAGAATTTCTAAGCCCATAGCAGGTGACACAATAGTTTGGGCTCATCTCTCTTAGCAATGCGGACTCGATGATAGCCTGAGCAAAGATCTAATTTGGTGAAGTATTTGGCACCACTCAGTTGATCAAACAAATCAGCAATAAGAGGAATGGGACAATGATTTCTCATTGTAAATTTGTTGAGAGCTCGATAATCAATACACAATCTCAAACTCCTATCATGCTTCTTCTAAAATAAGACAGGAGCCCTGTATGGTGCTTTCGATGGATGAATGAAACCCACCTCTAACAACTCATCAAGTTGCTTTCTCAATTCTGCTAGTTTTAGAGGCGACATTTTATATAGAGCCTTGGCAAGTGGCTTGTGGCTTGGCCCCTAGGATCAGCTCAATTTCATGATCCATTGGCCTTCTTGGAGGTAACTCCTTCGGGAGCTTGTCAGGCATAAGGGAACCATACTCCTTCAAGACACTCTGAATTACCTTTGGAATCTCAGCGTTCCCTCCATCCTCCTTCTCTGTCAAGACAGCAAGGAATGTTGGCTCTTGGTGCCGAAGCCTTCACTTCAATTGGAGCGCTAAAAGCATCATTGCCCCAATGTTCTTACCGCTTCTACTCCCACTATTAGATTTCCTCCTCTGAACGAGCACATAACATGGCTTCTCACCCATAAACACTAGGAAATCAGCTGCTGGCAAGGAAGCAACTCGAGCACTTCTCAGAAATTCTATCCCCAAGACTATTCTGAAGTCATACAAAGGGACAATAGTGAAGTTGAGATTCCCGCTCCAATCTCCAACCTTCACCTTCACACTCTTTGCAACTCCCTGAACCGAACAGGCCTTAGAGTTTACAGTTTTAATTTGGCTAGAATCATCAGATAACACTAGCCCCAATCTTTGTGCTTCGGGTACATCAATGAAATTGTGTGTGGCTCTCGAATCAATCATTGCACTGGCAATCTTGCCGTTGATGTGCAGCTGAACAAACATCAGTTCATTGTTAGTCTTGGCTTTTCTGGGCTATGTAAAGGCCTTCCCAACGGCTGACAACATGTGTAAAGCTTCCATCCTGGGCTGCTCTTCACAATCTTCCTCAGACTCCTCATTCGGACAAACACCTTTTGTCTTCTTTGTTAGGGCATTGAGTGCAGCCTTAGTTGGACATTCTGCTACCCTGTGAGGTCTATTACACAGGAAACAAGCAAGTGTTGGCTTCTTGCCACTGCTTGATGCACCATTTTTCCCCGTCTGTCAAAAACCATAAAATTTCTTCTAGTCCCCTCCATTACCGTGATTGTTAGAACTTGAGGCTCCCTCACTTTTGGGTTTGCCCGACTTGCGAGACTTTCCACCATTGTGTCCCGATGATACACTCTTCCCTCTGGAATCATTGGTGTAGTCTGTCAAGCGCTTAGTGACTGTTTGCGCCTGAGTCAAATTCTCTACTCGTTGCCCCTGCAACTCATTCCTGGCATATGGTTTCAATCCCTCCAGGAAATAGAACAGTTTATCATCTTTACTCATATTCTTGATATCAAGCATAAGTGCTAAAAAATCTCTGACATACTGCTGGATGTCATCGCCATGGCGAAGCTCACGTAACTTTTTCCTAGCATTATACTTAACATTCTCAGGGAAGAATTGAGTTCGCAACTCAGTCCTCAACTGTGCCCATGTATCTACATGTGCCGTACCATTTTATATCTGCTCATATTTGGTGCGCCACCACAGCTTGGCATCACCTAGTAGGAACATAGTGGATATGGAGACCTTTGTGCCCTCATCAATATGTCCCATAGCTATGAAATACTATTCCATGTTGAAGATGAAGTTCTCCAACATTTTGGTATCCCTTATGCCAATGAATGGTTTTGGCTTAGGCACTTTAGGTTGATTACCAAGAGCTTGAGCATAGGCTTAGGCGGGAGCACTTGCAACCATGGTTGTCAAAATCGACCCGGATCGGTCGGTTCGACCGGGTTCGACCAGAACCGGTACTAATGCTGGGCCGGGTCTTGCCTAAAACTCGTTTTTAGAACGAACCGGTGAGACCTGGATTGACCCGGGTCGAACCGGGTTGAATCGGTCGATCTGGACCGATCGACACGGATTAAAAAAATAAAAATAAAAAATTAGAAATTTAAATATTTATTCATACTTTATTATAAATTTATAAAATATAATCATTAAATCATATTTATTTAATAATTAATTGATGAATTTGATCCAAATATAGATTTAATTGAGTGATTACACATATATTGGTCTTTTCTAATTAGATTATTCCTTATATTTTTATTTTTTCATGACCCCGGTTCAACCTCCGGTTGAATCCGATCCGACCCTTCGACCCCTGACCCCCTAACTTGTCCAGGTCAAACCCTGGTCTGGTTCTGACAACATTGCTTGCAACAACTCGCGTCAACAGTGCGATTTGCTGCCTCAACTCTTCCACTGTCTCTACAGTGGCATATCTCACCAACCCGTTTCTCAGCCCTTCAACAACTACCTGAGATTCCTCCCGAAGAGTGGCAATAGCAATCCTGAATTCTTCAGCCATTTCACCAACCCTCGTGGTGATTTCTTGACTTGATGTCTCTACATCATTCATCCTCTTATTCAGCGGCAGTAAGGCATCAAGACGCTGAGAAACATCCGCTACCTGCACATCCAAAGCATCTAGTCTTCACACAAACTCTTCTTGTCGTGTCATGGTTGTTCCCCACTAGAATAACCTAAGCTCTGATACCAATTGTCACTGGATGGGAGTTTTACCCCTCAAAGAGTTCTCGTGCGACGCTCGACCATCCCTTATATTATCGTTTGTTGCTAATTTGGATGGCGAGCTAGCCTTATTTTCCATGACTTTCCAGGTTTGTACCGAGCCCCACATTCTCATAAGGAGCGCCCTCTTGGCTTTGCCACAATTCTCCATGTATTTGGGAGGTTCAACTATATCAATTGGTTTCGTCTTCCTTGACCTCATCAGGAGAGCGGCATCAACTCCCAACCAGTTTGTTCACGGGAGGCTAAACTCGCCTTTAGAGATAACCCACACCACGAACAAACCTTCTACTGATGCCACTCATAACTCAATATACTTGAGTTAAACATTCTCATAAAGTCCTCAACTCTCGGACCGTGACAATTATCACCATCAAATTAATACTAACAATAAGTTGTATTCACAACCATCATAATATTACCACAAAACTATTGTTATCACTATTAACTATTATATTTATATGTTAAATAATATATAATTAAAAAATATGTTATACTTATTATATGCAATATGGTAAAAAAAATTATATTGTTTTATTTCTCTTACTATTTACTGTTCTATTTTCCTTATTCTACGCTCTCCTTAAGACTAAATGTTACGGTATAATATATAAAATATTTGTTAACAAGAACCATATTCATTAGTTGCAAAAGGAAACTTTAATATATCTTGTTGCAATTAAGGTTGCGCATACAAAAAGCAAATAAATAAAATTGTGAAAAGATAGATTTTTTTTTTCTTTTAATAAATTCAAACACCTTTTCAATTTCAGCCTGGTTAGCTATTAGGAGAAAAGTCGTATTTCTTCCTCGTCTTTCTTGAACCCCCACCTCCCTCTCTGGTTCACTGAGCCCAATGGAGGCGGCGCAGTTCAGTTCAATCTTAAAACCTAAGCCACTCTCATTATCATCTTCATCATCTTCTTACTCTTCAAATTCACAAACTCAATTACTGCTACTTCGCTCCAAATCCTCCAACAATGCGCTCCAATTCAAGTCCCCTCGTTCCTTCTCCGTTCGCGCTTCTTCGAACACCGGTCCTCTCTCTCTCTCTTATATATATTACTTTTGATCATGTGTATGTATATATGTGTGCTTGTATGTGTTTATGATTATGTGTTCATAATTGTTGCAGTGACTTTACTTGATTATGGAGCTGGTAATGTTCGTAGCTTGCGAAATGCTATACGCTATCTCGGATTCGACATCAAAGAGGTTCTTTTTCTATTGTACAGATTGCTTTAATATTAGAGTTAGATAAGTTTCCAATTTGAATGCTGTTATCCGACACGATCATATACAGAAGCTTAATTTTCTTTGTATACATGTGCATATATTGAGTCCGTGTTTAATAATTAAAATTTTGATTCTGCAGCTCTCATTAACTGAGAATTCGGTTCATCTCTAGACTGGTTTTGAGAAATTTGCATTGCATTTGGATTACTGGAATTGTATAAGGCTGAAGAGAAATAGTATTTCCTTTATTTTATTTTCATGGGTTAGGGTGATTTTGGAAAGAAAAAAGTTATTTTTGTAAGGGATAGTAATTTCTTTGGTGAAGGGGAAGAATAAGAATTCTTTGTCTATTTCGCGTTAGGTGGAATAGACATTTCTTATGTAGAATTTCCGTGGTAATAAAACTAAATTACTAATTTCATTCTTATCAATCAAACATGACATTGGTGTTATGGAGATGGAACTTATTATTCTCTGCCCTCTTTCATTACTTTGTTAACATCTCTCTAACCAGTTTTCTTTGCATGAGGATATATCCTGTTTTTCATAATTAAGCAATCAAGACTTTAGGGAAGGTGTTTGTTTAAAGGAAAATGTTTCCTTGCATATTTGGCTAGTGGTTTGTATGATGGTTGTATAATATGCTGGTGTTTGCTGGCTGTGGGTACAGGTAGTTAGAGATTACCAATTCATTTGGGAAGAAAATAATTTCTTTTTTTTTTTATCACCAATTGTTTTCGGTTGATCAGGGTCTTTTTCCCCCTATTTACATGTACTTAAAATATTTCCCGTGAAACAGACAGAGTGCCCTTGTCAAAATGACATAGTAGGTGGAAGAAATATAACAGTTGGGCTGATGCTCTTGTTGCCTACAAATTTAGGTCCAAACTCCAGAAGATATTTCAAATGCAAATAGACTCATTTTCCCCGGTGTCGGGGCATTTGCTTCGGCAATGGATGTGATCAACAAGAAGGGGTATGTGGTCATATTCCTTTTTCTTCTTAAGAAATTGCATAGAAATAATTACTAAAGCTTAGCTATAAAGTAAATGCTTCCTTACCCAAAAGATAGCAAGTGCTTCTTATAATTGTTGTTTTTTCCTCATTGATGCTGAATACATGTTTTATTGATTTATAATATGAACAGGTAACACAAGCGGGAAGTTTGTATCATTGTTAGATATATAGGCTATGTTTGATCGATTAAAATGCTATTTGATGGGACACAGATTCTAATCTATTCTAGTGATAACTTCTTAAGGAGTTAGCCGTAACATCATTTTTGTCTTTCTAATGATTCTCTCTTTCACCCCACCCGCGACCCCCCCTCCCCCTCTCTCTCTATATATATGAAGCTACTATTCAGATATCCTCAAACGTTGTTTTGACTGGTGATGTAATATCAGTTAACATATCTTTCATGGTGCTTTTCATACAGAATGGCTGAAGCACTCTGTGCTTATATCAAGGAGGATCGCCCCTTCCTAGGCATCTGTCTGGGGCTGCAACTACTTTTTGAATACAGTGAGGAGAATGGTCCAGGTTAGGTGAATCTTACATCAATCCATGTCGTCTAAATCATGTGATTCTTAAGCATATAAAATATGGTCACTGTTTTCAACCTTCCCAGCATTAGTGTCAACTAATGAATTTGATTCTTTTGCATTGGTGTCTATTTGAATTGATATTATTATTTCTAAATAATTGTATAAGGCACTCTCTTCTCTTCGTATAGGCTCATAACAGCTAATAAAGCACGTCATTGTTAATTAACATTCATGCTTTTTTTTCCCGTGCACTAACCCACTAAGCATATGTTTGCTTCAGTCAGTGGTCTAGGCATAATCCCTGGTGTGGTTGGTCGTTTTGATTCATCCAATGGTTTGCAAGTGCCTCATATAGGATGGAATTCTTTGACAATCAGAGAAGGCTCTGAAATTCTGGAAGATATAAGAGATCGCCATGTCTATTTTGTTCACTCCTACCGTGCAATACCAGTATGCTTTGCTTTGATCCCTTTGCCTTTCCTTATCTCCTTGATTTTCTGTTTGTTAACTTTTTCCTTCTTACGGGGGGCTGTGCTTTTCCAGTCAAATAACAATAATGAGTGGGTCTCCTCCACCTGCAATTATGGGGACAACTTTATTGCATCTGTAAGAAGGGGAAACGTGCATGCTGTCCAGTTCCATCCTGAAAAGAGTGGAGGTAAGATGCCAATAGTCTGTCTTATCTATCCTTTCTTCTCTGGCAAGTTCATTAGACCAAGGCCAAAGGAGCATTGAAACTGAAAGTTCATTATTACTCAAAGGTTGTGGAAAGGGCTGCTGTTCAGATATTAATGTCTTCATTCCTGTGAACATCTGAGTTCTTAAGTGTGCATGCAAAAGTAGATTGCTAATTTCTAAGGATCTAGTTGAAAATAAAAATGTAGACTAATATGATACATTCTCATGCAGTCTGGAATAACTTCTTAAATAAAATATTTCAGATGTTGGTCTTTCTATTCTGCAAAGATTCTTGTCTCCAAAGTCCAGTGCAGCACAGGTATCCCTCTATTTCTGCACGTGACATGTTTAGTGCAATTGTCATGTTCTTAACTTGTCTAACCAGTTGATCTTCTTATGAAGACAGAAGCCCAGCAAAGGAAAGGCCTCAAAACTTGCAAAGAGGGTATTGAAATTTGACCCTGGATCTTTTCCCTATGTTCTTTTGAAGCAGTAGAATGAATGTTACTTTGGTCTGAGCATGTTTGGGTCATAGCAATAACATGTGATTCAAATCATAATTCCATGCTGATCTGCAATGGAGACAAATATGGTGCTGACAGGTAATTGCATGTCTTGATGTGAGGACAAATGATAAGGGTGATCTTGTTGTAACCAAAGGTGACCAATATGATGTAAGAGAGCATACAAAGGAGAGTGAGGTATGAAGCCATCGCTTCTCTTGTCGTTTCTGCATGAATTTCCTGAAATAACAGAGTGGAGAGACAATCCTAGTAGATGATGAAAATTAAAACTTTTGCCGATAAAAGATGCATATTTGACAAATAGCTTTTGAAATATAGTCAATTCATATTTCCATCTCTTAAATAAATTCCTCTGCTAGCGCTTCCACTAATTGATTGCAACTTTTTGAAATTATGATTCCTTGCATCGGAGAATTCAAACAACTCCATTTCAGTCACTAGCATCTGTAAGCTATGTTAGATCTTCATATTTGGTATTTGTAATTTGTTACTATACTTTACCTTTCCTTCAATTTTTCGATCAGGATTATGGCCTGTTAGGTGGAATTATCATTGAAAAGGTTTTTTGGGGTAAACACTTAGTCATGAATTGTCCGAATGATATTTTCTTGAACTCCTTTAGTGCTTTTCATCTTCTTTAAGTGTTAAGTTTACAAGAAACTTTAATTTCTATAGAATCGTTTGCAATTTGTATTAATTTTTTCGTAGGTGAGAAACCTGGGAAAGCCAGTGGATCTTGCTGGACAGTACTACAATGATGGAGCTGATGAAGTAAGATATCTTAATTCACTTGTTAAAGAATGATGGCAAATTCTATTGTTGGTTAGTTACTAAATCAAGCTGCTTTGCAGGTGACTTTTCTTAATATTACTGGCTTCCGTGACTTCCCCTTAGGTGATTTGCCGATGCTACAGGTTGGTGAATCTGATACTAGATGCTATTTGATACAAATGGCATTTGTGTGTGCATGAAGCACGTCCAAAGTAACATTCGTTTGTCTATTTTTTCCTGCCCATTGCCAGTTTTTATGGACCCCTTGTATTATTTAGGTCTTAAGATATGCATCAGAGAATGTTTTTGTTCCATTAACTGTTGGAGGTGGAATTAGGGATTTTACAGATGCAAATGGCAGGTATAGTTATTTTTTATGAAAATCTTTCAACACTACAATCTCATAATGGTGGAAAGATCATAATTACTTACTGAATTCACACTTATCAGGTATTATTCTAGTTTGGAAGTAGCTTCAGAATATTTCAGATCAGGGGCGGACAAGGTTTCCATTGGAAGTGATGCAGTTTATGCTGCAGAAGAATATTTGAGAACTGGAGTCTGTAATCCCTTTAACACTTTAATTTATTGGCCATCGTTATAGTGTTTATGATCCTGCATTCTTGTCTTTCTTCTCATATTTCTACTGCCATATATAGGTCAAGACCAGGAAGAGTAGCTTAGAACAGATATCTAAAGTGTATGGGAACCAGGTATTTTTTCCTATCACTTTTGGGTTAGGTTTCCAAGTCTCTTCCTACTGTTAAGTGTTGGATGCAAACTTGCAAAGTGGTTGGGGAGCAAGGATCTCTTTAATACATAACTTTACAGTCTACTGTCATGTCTTTTTTAGTTTACATCTGTCGAAACATAAATTTGTACCACCTATATATCACTGCTAAAGGAGTTTCAATTTGGAAACTGCAATTTTCAAAGTTTGTTATGGGCTTTATCATATAACCACCTTGCATTTTTTGTAGTACAGCTGTTTGAGGTTTAGCTTGTTTACTACTTGTCTTCAGGCTGTGGTTGTGAGTATTGATCCTCGCAGAGTTTACATCAACAGCCCCAGTGATGTAGAGTTCAAGTCTATTAAAGTTTCAACCCCAGGTAGTGTCTGTTTCCCTGTTATACTTTATAGAGATGTGCTGTTCAAGTATTTCTTTTGGTTGTTTTCCTACTGCTGCTTGATTTTATCAACGGCATAAGTTTACAGTCAAATGACTAGTCAATTAAGTTTAAAGTTGAACCAATACTTATTGCTACATTGATCACTACGCATCTCCCTTCACTCCACTCTGAGTTGTGGATATTTTTTATTGGCTCTGGTAATCGTATTGATGAGATACTTATCTGTAGGCCAAATTAAAGTGTGATCAAGATGTTCTTATGGTATTTTCAGGTCCCAATGGAGAAGAATACGCATGGTATCAGTGCACGGTATGCTTCTCTCTTTGACATTTTATTTGTGGTTCTACTTTCATTACATAACAGTTTGGAGCTGCATCTCCTGAGCTTGTATCTAGGCCCTATTAAGAATGTTTATTACTAATGAGTCAAGAGAACCTTATTGAAGACCTGAGTTTTCTTCCCAGACAACTTGAGAAGCTTTTTACTTGTCTTCCTTAGGTCAGTGGTGGACGAGAAGGCCGACCAATTGGAGCTTATGAGCTTGCAAAGGCAGTGGAAGATTTGGGTGCTGGAGAAATATTGCTGAACTGCATTGACTGTGATGGTAAGAAAAACTCTGGGTCGGTGTCCTCCTATGGGTCCTTATAATGCATGCTGTTGTTATAATTGTTTGAAGAATTTTGTAATGCTTTTCCTGTTAAAAACCGAAGTTGTAAAGCTCATCTGACATTATCTATTAACATTATCAAATTTCTCTATCCTACTTACGGTGCTTCACGACTGTCTATTTTGACCTCTAAATGCTGTTATATAATAAATATAATAACTCGTACTATATTTATAAGCTTAAATTTTTAAATTAGATAGTTTTAGTATTAACTTGTATACGGTATTAGAGCAGGAAATTATGAGTTAGAATCCTTGCGTATCCATTACAATCGCATTAAATTAAATTCTTGATGGATCTTATTTAAGAGTCTTAACCTACAGGTGAAGGGGAGTGTTATATAATTAATATAATAACCCACATCATATCTATTAGCTTAAAGTTTTACATAAAATGATTGTGGTGCTAACTTATTTAGCTGCAAGAAGTAAAATTGGCAATATTATTAATGATCAATTTGCAAGTTTTGACACCTTCAGATATATGTTTTCAGCAGCATGTTTCTCTTCTTATATTGTTATTGTTTATTTGCTAGTCTACTCATGAATCTTTATTTACTTCTGTTTCAGGTCAGGGAAAAGGATTTGATATTGACCTTGTCAAGTTGATTTCTGATGCTGTGAGCATTCCCGTAATTGCAAGTAGTGGTGCAGGTGCTGTTGAGCACTTCTCTGAGGTATTTGCAAAGACGAATGCTTCTGCAGCACTTGCTGCTGGAATTTTTCATCGGAAGGAGGTATGATTATAGAACATTTTAGCAGTCCCACATACCTGAGGATGATTTTTGCAATCTGCCAGGGTAATATGATTAAGAAAAAACTAATAATTATTTACACGGTAAAATCAAGAGAACCAGAAGTTTTTACTTGCCTAGTTACCAAGGTTTGACGCGTTTACCTTGTCATTCTGCTCTATGCATTGTCTTGTTCTACATGGGAAGCATTTTGTTTTCTAGGTTAACCGGAGTTTTGATATTTAATGGAACATGAATCATAAGTTTGATGAGGTTTCTTTGTGATTGTAGGTGCCGATTCAATCCGTCAAGGAGCATTTATTGAAGGCAGGCACAGAAGTTAGAATGTGATATTGCGTAATTCCAGAAGGCAAGTCCTGATCATTCTAAAGCTCAAGCTGTGTTCCGTAGTTATTAGTAGCTTGTATTTTTGACGCTTTGTTGAAATGTTCCAATGAGGTTTATGTGAGTCTTACTTGTCTTATTTCATTAAAAGCCATTTGTCCTTCACAAATCAAGAGCCCTAAAGGTTATGCCAAACCGGTGGTGAAAAGTTGAAATTATATGTACTACATAAATTTTGGAAGAAAAGCTATAATGTTTCATAGGACCTTGGATAACACGATGGCACAATTTTTTTTCGCATATTGGATTAGCATGACAGTGATCAGTATGGTTTATGGAACGTAGTCTAAAATTCTATTACTATTAATATCTTTTTAAGTGCGATGGATAAAGTCATAGCTATTATTTTTCTATCGTAAGAATTCCCATTTTATTTTCTACATCCCATCTTGTCATTTAAATTTTCCTTTTTCCCCCTCATAAAGTTATATGAAAAGATTTATAAATCAGTAGTTGGCTTTGCTACTTGTAGAATGGTGATGCCTTCGATGATTTCTAGGGTTAATACTAGTTATAAATTTTCAGGTCATTAATTACCTTTTGGTTTAGCTACGTATTGTAGTTGGGATATAAATGAAACATAAAATCGTAGATTATGAAATGCAAGAGACCATTCCAAATCCAAAATTAGTAATACGCCAGTTAAGTGTCGATATGTATCTATGGACCATGTATCTAAGGAAAATTTTCGCGATGTGTTGTCGTTGTTTTGCTACTTAGTGGTTTATTAAGCTAAGCTTAAGTTTTATAATATTTAGTTCAAGAGCTCTCAGTTAAATATAGATGTTGGTTGAATTTAAGCTAAATTTTGCTATTAATATAATATTAGTTAATATAAAAATGTGTGTGTGTATGTATATTCAAATTAAGCCCATACGTGCTGAATCAAGCTAAAGCCAGACTTGATCAGTATCACTCTAAGTCAGTATCAAGCTTCAGAATTTAAGCTTTTCAAAATACACTTGTCACGCCCCAAAAGTAAATGATGTAAACAGTTCGCGACATACCTATGCCTATATACCAATTAACGCATAAGAATTTGAAATATTACATGTGATTATAAATCTCAACATATTACATCTTTACAATTTTAAATGATTCATTACTATACTAGAGTAATAATATTTAATTAAAATAACCTATTATATAAGCTCTCTCCAAACTCTAAAGCAAACGTCCGATCCCTCAAGTTCAATTCCTCATCATAGCACATAAGCTTCTCCTTTATCTAAAAAAAATTCATCGAAGCCTAGTACATAGCAATGCAAATACGCATGATATGTACATGCATTTCTATACTAATGTAACAAGCATTAATGTAAATATTCAATTCAAGTGAAACAAACAACATAAGAATACTCTTGACTCTGGGCAACACGACGGGAGACTTAGGTTTCAATACTATCACAGGACTATTAGGTGTGGACGAGAATAGTTAGCCTCTCACCTAAAAAGAAAAATAAAAAGGTAGTCTCATTTAAGGTTCACGGTCGTTATTCAGACATTGACGTCACAGTTTATCTATATTGTATAGTCTATCGAAACTCATAATCCCCAAACCATGCCCGATATAACCTCTCTCTATTTAGATGACTATTATGCCTGATACTATTCCCCACATCAACTACTCACCAAGCCACAACATAATAGCCTAAGTCCCTAATTACCGTGTCAAGGTCTAAAAGCTTAATAAAGGTGTTACTCTTTGAGTTGAGACAACCAAACAACAAGCATCACACATTATTAGCCAACTTTATATATTAGTTAAGTTATTAGCAATTTCTATCCTAACAAGCAACAAATATGTCATTGCGTACCTGGAGTAGTGGATCACTACGACAAAAGTCTTGAATCTAATTGTGAGGATTTCTTATTAGTGTTCTTGTCCAACATGTTGCCCAGTCCACAAACAAATCTCTCTAACCTAACCTTTAGATATAGTCCTTTTCTCCAACAAAAGTTGTATGAGATCCTAATCTTTTCATAATAGTCTGTTGATCTCTTTCGTAGGTTTCAAAAATGCTAAACCTAGTTCGAAGAAATTTTATTAGGGCTTTCAATTGATTATAACTTTTTGGGAATTTTGGAACAAAGAAGGTTTAAACATCTAAAAGAGATGGAGTTTATCATCTAAGATTTTGAAATGATATGGAGTAGATTAATATATATATTTATAGGCATTTAACAGTGTTTTCGATAAAGTTATTCATATTTATCCATGTGCCATTGATTTAGATAGGTTATTTTAATGGATTGGGGTTAGAAGTTGTACACGCATATATCATTATTATTGTCATTTGTTATATATTTTTTATATTATAAAATTCTATGACATAAATCGAAAGGTAGGTCAATTTTTAGCATTTCTTTTTAATTTTATTCAACTTTATGTCATCTTGCCTAAAATATAATAATTATTGAGATATTTCAATAGACTTCATATATATCAAACATAGTAACACTCCCATCAATCTTTTACAATAATAATAAAATTTAAACTTTTTATAACTAAAAGAATCCAATTGAGGTTTAGATTCGTACCTTACATCAAATTTGACATCCTATTACTTTAAGATCATGTGCCTATCACCAAGATCATAATAACCTAATAATTTCCTTGCTCTTTGTTTATAGATTTACATGAACACTTATGGCACGTTTAGTTCATTGAGTGGAACAAGGCTGTAATGAATTAGCATTACGGATGAATTGAATCGGAGTGTAATAATGATGTAATTGTTACTATCATGTTCACTTGGGCTCAATTGATTTATAATTACGTTGTTTACTTGATAGAATAAAACATTGTAATAATGCATGAACAGATAGGAAATAGACCAAAAACCCTTACTTTATAGAAAGGAAAGGAAAAAAAAAAAGAAAAAGAGCATGAACTTCATAGTCTTCACAATATTCATCGTTCTCATCTCAGAAGAGGAAAACCCATTTTCATCCTAATCAACTGAGAAGAAGGAAACCCTATTTTCATCCCAATGAAATCTCCCTTTTTGATCTTTCTATAATCGAACATCTGCACAAAAATCTTAGATGGACGAAAGGAAGGAATCTGATATCGTGACAAGTAAGCCCAAAAGTGGAAGAATTTGAGACCGAATCTACGGCAAAGATTGTAGAAGATATGAATGAGGGATCTGACACTTGGTAGCATAAGATTCTAGTAAGGTTCATTGTCCCTTGTTTATTAAACTTATCAATATGAATGGGTAGTCGTTAGTCTGTGTCTATCTGCATCTTCCTAATTCTTTTTGCTCATTTACAACAACTTAGACAAGTGAATAATTGCTCCAACCCACATAGCTATCTTGAAGGTAAAATCCCATTCCGATTTAACAAGAGTAACAATAAATCGCAATTACCATTTCGATATAAATGTACAACAAAAAGAGTATACAATTGTTATTGTAAAAAAAAAAAAAAAAAAGGAGTAGACAACACACAACAAATCCAACTTAGAAGACCAGTAGCAAGTTTTACTTAAACCTATACTATATGGGATTTGCTAAAATGGCTTTAATTTTTTCAAACTTGGGGCATTCTATGAAAATACATTATGGTCATCGAATGTGGCTATGGAATTAGAATTTGGAATCTATAATTTGGTATATTTAGGTGGACATAATCGACGAACTCATTGGAACATAAGTCTTAACTATTTTTTTGTCTTTTAGTTTAGTAAACTACACTTTGTGCTTTCTATAGACAAATGCGCTTTTTCATTGTGTCCAATGGAATCGTAGTCATAATAGAGTTTGGAATTTATGTCTATTGTTTTATGCAATGGGTCAATTGAATATATCTCTGATCCTAATGTATTTTGGAATGGAAAAGGTATTTAGTTAGACGTGATCGTTATTAACCAAAAGAAAAGAGTGGAAAAGGGAAAAAATTAGGGTTACAAGTTTACTTTGCATCGTCTCGTGGACTTTTTAACTCATTGGTATGCATTGCATTCGTCGAATGGCTTGGAATCTGTGTACTTAGCTTTCATTGTGAATAGGTCGCTTGCATGGTATTCTCTATAGTGGATTGCACACTTTAGCAGGAGTGTTACCCCATTTTGGAAGATTATATGTGTTGGGCATGTGTTGTCCATTCCTTCCTTTTACTTTTGCTTGCAATATTGTACTCCTTAGCATGCAAACCATTGATAAATATATATATGGCAATTGGGTTACTTGGCATTGAAGTCTTCCTAACTCAGATTTTTACTTTTAGTTGGTATCAATGTCTAATGGCTCGGCGTCGATATATTCTTCTGGTTCAAAGGGGCAAATGTAGATTGTTATTGTGGAGAGCGATCCATAGTCTCATCCTCTTAGAACCTAAGGAGTTTTAGAAGAAGGTTTGTGGACATTCGAAGTATTGGGTGAGCATCCATTCTTATTTTCCATTTTTTCCCAAATGAATTTGTTAGTCATCGATGATTAATATAGATGCTATTCTAAGATGTAGATGGAGAGAGTTGCAAGTTTTTTGAATGGGTAGACACTCAACATGTGAATATGGACTCGAGTTTAGCAAGAAGGTTGTAAGACAATTGGAGAAATTGGAACACCAATTAGAGACATTGCAAGCCAAGCACAATGAAAGAGTCAACAAACTTGAGACCGTGGTACAACTTGCTTAAGAAAGAGGAAGGGGCTCCAATTAGTGAACAAACATATGGCATGTAGAGAGAAGTTGTGGCGAAGGATGTCATGTGTCCTGGTTTTTGACTCTTCTCATGGTGATATTTTATCTTGATAATGGAAAAGGAGACATATATAGGAAAGGAAATCCGTGTCTGGTTGATGGTCATGGTTGGTCTATCTAGTGAAATACAAAACAAGTTCTTTTGAAAATTATGTTAAGGCGGAAAACTCTTGTAATTCTACTTCTAGAAATATATACAAGTTCTTCGGATTTTGCTAGATCTAATCAAATATGCAATTTTTCAATTGACATATATGATATAAAAAATTGTGTCGTATATGTTACTTTTATTAGTCGGTTTTTTTCCACCTCCATATATAGATTATAACCATCCATAAAAGCTAAACTCTTCTTTTTCTTTTATTAATATTGTAGTATTTTCGCATAATCATTCAGGGAAAGGAAAAAAGCGTTTGAATCCGTAAATAACAACTTTCATACTAATAAATTCAACATCACATAAAAATAAATTAGATAATCCATCTATTATATATGACAGCATGTAACGCAAATAAGACAAATTGATGGGCTGATTTGCATCTCATTACACCCAAATATTCCAGTCCAAGAACAAGATACACCCAACGAGATTTTCAATAATGTAAATGATAAATTTGTCTAATGACATAAATAAAAAGGAATATTTACACAACCTTTTGGGAAATCCGAGCTTTGAGGAAAACAGATTTTGCATCCTACGGAGCACGGACACCAGTCGGTCAGCTAGCCGATAAACTACCACAAAGTCCTGACATGGCTCATGTACCAATTGGCTGGCCCTCTCATTAAACTCTGGGGTCCTTTTCTTTACTGGAAAGAACCCGACCCAGTTTCATTAATATAGAGAACAAAAACTGCCGGGATTCCGATCATATATCCGCAAACCTCCATTGATTTTCACATTTTATATATAGATTTAGTAGTGGAAGATTTATTGATAAAATTTTTATGCACTAATTTTCAAAAACATATTTATGGAATTTTTTGTGTATTAAAAGATTATAGATATTCATGCATTACATACATACATACATATATACATAACAACAAGCAATCACGTGGAGATCACATGATAACACAAATGAGAGAGCATAAGTTGTATACAGACATCAGCACGATTCGAGTTGGTTCCAGTTCCATGCAAATAGTGAACCAGTTTTTTTTTAAATTAATCAAAAAATGCAAAAAAAAAAAATCCTAAAATCAACAAAAACAATTACAACTTATCTATACTAAAAATAAACATTTAAAATTTTTTCAAATAAAATATAATGATTGGCAAATAATAAACACAATCTTGACTTTTTTTTTTAATTTAAATAGCAACTGCTATTACACTGCACAAGCCCCGAGAGAACCCCCAACCCCCCCCCCCCCCCCAACCCAACAAAAAAAAGCGCCCAACATCCCTCCCAAAATTCATAGTTCTGTTTGTTTTTTTTTTTTTAATTAAGCCTGGTCGGAACCGCCGGTTCCAAGTCTGGAATAATGGTTCCGAGCCCAGTTGAACCGCTGGTTCTGCACAAACAAACCGCTAGGATCCGCCAATTCATAACCGTCCCCGACAAGGGGGTTCCCAGATACAGAACCGCTGGAGACGGTTTGGGACGGTTTTTGGTTCTGAACCACCCTGTGCCGACGTCTAGTTGTATAACTTTCCTACCAGTAATAGGGAATATAAAAACAATCTCTTGATGAGGCAGCCAACCCACTAAAACATTTGAAGCATAAATTACGTAATTATATTTGTCTTAAGCAGAGCAACAAGAGCTCACTGCTACAAAATGATGATGAAATAACGTAAAATCAGGAAAAATATATCAGCCCATCATGGATGGGCTAATGTTCCAAAAGTAAAAAAAGAAAAGAAAGAGAAGTCCCTCATTCGAACTTTCATTTGCACCAGCCGCTATAGAAACAAATTTTTGAAAGAATACAGTATTGAGCTTTTTATTCTTACTCAAGCAATTATGAGCAAACTTTGTTCTGGGCGAACCCCAGGAAATTGTAGCACCAACTCGCTCGTGGGACCATCCATCATATGTCAAGAAGCAGCCTGCGAGGGTCCTCCACAACATCCTTGATGCGACGCAAGAAAAAGACAGCCTCTCTTCCATCGATGAGTCTGTGATCATAAGTTAGTGCAATGTACATCATTGGCCTTGGAACAACATTACCTCCAACGACCATTGGACGGGGCACTATGGAATGCATGCCCAGAATTGCCGACTGAAGAAAAAAAGATACTATGAGATTCTCTTCATAAATGCCAGAACATCAAGAGTAACTTAATACGACTTGGATAGTTAATGGCTCCAAACCTGTGGTGGATTAATGATGGGAGTACTAAGAAGACTTCCATAGACCCCACCATTCGAGATGGTAAATGTACCACCTGCCATTTCATCAATCGATATGGATCCATCATTGGCTTTCTTTGCAAGCGTGTTGATCTCTTTCTCTATCTCCGCAAAATTCATCTTCTCCGCATTTCGAATGACTGGAACAACTAGTCCCTGGATAAAAGCAGAAATATTAATGTCAACCATGAAAGACGGAAAGCAGTAATTAACAATTGGCAGTAAAAACACGAAATTTCCATCTTTACAGCCTTCCGAATACCCACAATCCCAGCAAAAAAGAAATGCTGATTATTACTGGTAATTTAAGATTAATAATACAAATAATTAAAAAACAATACAACCAGCTTTCACGAATAATAAACCAAGACTTGTCTAAAATTTATTTGCACAGCATAAACTCATGATAAGATAAAGCGTCCAAGTATGTTACTTGATATCAAGGGAAAAATGCCAAATTTGAAGCTTTCAAGAAAGATCTTTTCTTCTCAACAATCTTGTGGAAATATGCTAGATAATCAGGAAGCTGGAATGTAATGGAAAAACTTATAACAACTGATTATCAGGCACAGTTTGGAATCTACTACAGGAAGGGAAGACTGCACAACATAGCAGTGTGAAAACAATACAGCACATGGTTTATATAGCATGTTTAGTGCACTAAGTACAACCCAAGATTTTCTGCGTCAAATGTCATTTGTAATTTACCAAGTACTACATAAGAGTAACAAATATGACAATTCTATGATTTTTTATGTCATCTTTGTATCATTTTAATTCTATTTTCTCATTCTGTCACATTCCAACCGCTGCCACGCTACCTCCAACACCACTATATACCATCACCACCATCACTATAGTACCACCACCATTATTGACTCCTCCCCAACGGCAAAGCACCTTGTGTTTGGAATTGGCATACATTAAGTCCACTGGTAGTAGCAAAGATGATGGGATGGTAGCTAGGTGAGGGCAAAAACAGTGATGATGGAGTAGTATGGTGGAGGAATTAATAATGTAATGATTACTGCAGTAGCAATTATGACGGTGGCAAAGATGCAGTAATGACGCTAGTATTGTAAAAGTGTAATTATAGCTGTGGTGGTATAGTGTAAAAGGTTTTTGAGTAGTAATGATAATGATAGTGATGGGGGTGTGAGCAGTTGTGGTGGTCTGGTGGTAAGAATGTAGAGATCGTGGTTACTTGGTGCTTGGTGGCAAGGATGGCAAAGGTGGTAGTGTAGTGATGATGGCTGTAAGGTCATGGGGGTCAGTGAGGTGGTTGGTGGTGGTAAGGTGGTGATTGTAGTAAGAGATTTTAGTAAAGAGATATTATTAGTTCTAATTCCAAGATTTTTGTATCAGCAAATGGAAAAGACACAAAAGTTAATACCTGTTAGATCCTACAAGGGGAGTTTTTTGCAGTCTATGGCTCATTTCATAAATCAAACATGGTATAAAGGATTTATTGTATTCTCTAACTCAAAAAAAGTTGTAAGCCAAACCTATCACATTGGCAGAGCGTACAACTGAGGAAGATACAATAAAATCATTCCCAAGGGGATCACTTTGACATTAGCACAAATTTGATCATCCAGAGTCAATATCAAAGCAAAAACAAATCATGAGTATGGGATAACTAATTATAACTTCAAATTTTGGCTATATATATGGTGTCTCCAATATTTTATTTAATAAGGAAGCAATAAGACAACTTCTTCAACAAAATGAAAGGAATAATAACACACAAGGTGTTAGTTAAATATCATTTCCACATTCAAGTCCAAAAAAGCTGGAGGGTGTTGTTGTCTCTATAATATAACCAGCCACCTTTTCATCTGAACAAGCTACACATCTTTCTTGGCTAAAAATATAAATAAACTATCTATCTTGATGGAGGAGAGAAATTTTAGTATAACATACCTTTGGGGTCCCAACAGCTATACTGACATCTATATAATCTCTGTATATGATATCATCCCCGTCAATAACTGCATTTATAATAGGCTGATTTTGGAGACCACTAACAGCTGCCTGAAGTAATTTGATGTAAAAAACATGAAAAGAAATCATAATGGGAGTAAAGATATTTCCAATAATATTTTTGTAAAAAAATTGCATACTTTCACAAATCCTGACATAAGTCCCAACTTTACTCCATGCTTCTCCACGAAAGCATCTTTGTAATCAGACCGAAGCTTCATTAAATTTGTCCTAAGCAGACATTGGACCAAAACATAATTACAATTTGCCCAAAAAAAAAAAAAGGAAGAACTGAAATTAAATGCTACATAAGATGCCAAGATAGATAAGGCACCAAATATATCAATAACAAATTTGGGACCAAAAGCAATTAGTGGTGACCATTGGATAAGATAGAAATTCAGAATTTGAAAACCGATCACAAATGCATTTATGAGAAATTAAGAAAGGGTGGGTGTGCTTTATGATGACTGTGAGGAAATCATTAGAAAATTCTATGGTCCTGTCATTAATTTTAACTTTAACGGAACCAATCCCGTTGATTATTCAACAACTTACACCATACACAACCATGATCGAACCATTAACATAGTTAATATTCCAATTATTATATTTATTTTAACGATTAGATAGTTGACTGAATGGTCTCGTAGCTCCCAGAAATCAGAGACAAGACAACCTTGAAAATTACCCAAAAGACATGACTAACTCAGTACTATTAATTTTCCCTTATAACCAAGAAAATGCTTTGAAAAAAGAAAGAACCAGGTTCCAGATTTGAAAAGAAGAAGAGAGAGTTGTTCTAGGGTTACTGAGCCTCTAAAGAAAGAAGAAAATAGAAGTGAAAAAAAAAAAAAAATCCCCATGTGGGCCAGTTGAAGAAAAGGAGCATATAATAGGAGAGTTGCTCAAGTAAAAAAGCCTTAAGGCACTTTGACAAATAGGGTCAACTCTCTTCAGCCCACATGAAGTCATGGACCGACATTATTTTACTCTCCCACTCTTTCATGGATTTGAAGATTTGGAAGAAGCCAACTATGCTAAAAATTCCAATAGTGGTACCAGAGCCATATGGCCTCATGGCCATAAAGATCTAGCCTATGATGGCGGGTCCAAGTCTAGGTAATGAAAAAGAAGCCCAAAAGGAGGCTCAAAGAAACCATGGCAGATGATGGTTAATGATTGGGTTGGCAACAGCTAAACCCCCAAGATGATGATGATGATGATGAAATCTTGTGGCCCACCCCCCTACCCAAACTACTCCCCCACACCCAAAAAAAAAAAACAAGGCACGATGAGGAATCCCTAGGCACATGATGAAGACTTGAGGCTCTAAGACTCAAGGAGCATAAGCCCAAGAGATGACGACGATCTATGGCCTGAGGCTAGAAGTACAAGCTGGCTCATGAATTGAAGGTAAGGTACAACTGGTTAAGGCCAGTTAGATTTGACGGAATGTGTTGGGAATACCTTTGGAGAAAGAAGAAAATAGATGCCAGAAAAATTTATATGAGCTAGTTGAAGAAAAAGGAAGGGCATAAAATGGGAGAGTTGCTCAATTCAAAAAGCGTTAGGGCATTTTGACAAGAGAGCAACCTCTCTCCAGCCTATATATGAGGTCACGGCCCAGTAATATTTTATGGTCCACTCTCCCACTCTTCCATGGATTTGAAAACTTGGACTGGGCCAACCATGCTTAAAATTCAAACAATTACTATCAAGAAAAATCACAACATGAAACTCAGTATAACGGATCAATTCTGTTTTTCTATATTCCATGTGATTCTAAGCCCACAAAATAGAGAAAAAGTTGAAATCAGCTAGCCAGCAATGTATCAACATTGAAAAACTACAAAAGATAAAAGAGTATAAGAGCCTACATATCAACTTCATTAAATGTTGTCAACATAGCAAACGTGTTCTGAGAATCCTTCAATCTTGTGGCAACCCTTTTCCGAAGCCTAGTCATGGGAATCTGCAATTATGGATTTTCCAGAAAATTTAAGTCTGGGATGTCAAACAGCTACAATTTTCATCAAACTAATAAAACATTAGAAAAAGAGACAAACTTACTCGTCTTTCTCTTTCCTTAGGGGGAAGCTGAGGTTCAGTTGCAGACCTCTTAGGAGGAGGAGGCAAGGGAGCTTTAGGTTTCTCTGTAACTGGAGCAGTTTCAACTTTTTGCTTCGGCTTTTCCTCTGCAGGCTTTTCAGCAGGAGGTGGGGTCTGAGGAGCAGCTTTTTCTGCTACCTTCTCAGAAGGAGCAACATGGGAAACCCTTCACCAGATTTAGAAATGATGGCTATCTTGGTCCCTGGTTCCACAGTTTCACCTTCATTTGCTACAAACTGCAGTTATGAAAATGGAGCACCGCAAATTTTACTTCCCAGTAAACTAATTGAAAATAATTATCAAAAATAGAAGCAAAAACCACACACCTTCTGAATGACACCAGCTTCAGGGCTAGGAACATCAATTGTAACCTGGACAGAAAAAGAACAAACAGAAGGGAATATATCAACAATCCGTCCCTCCCAATCTAGGAATTTTGACTTCAGACACACTCCTAATGTCTCTCAATAACAGCTAAGTTAGACCTTGTTGATTAGGCAAAAAAATATCAAAATAGACCTTGTCTGTTTCAATTTGAGCAATAGCTTCATCCGCTTCAACCCTGTCACCAGGTTCTGCATCCCAAGCAAGAGATTTTCACATGATCAAATGCAAGAGAAAAGGATCGAAAAGAAGATTCAACAGAATAAAAAACTCAGAACTTGGCAAAGGGATAATTAGATAAAACAGAGACATACTCTTCAAGAAAGTTGCCAGAGTCCCATCACTGATAGACTCTCCCATGAAGGGGACAACAACGTCAACCGTGTCTCCTTCAACAGGGCAAAAAAAGAAGAAGAGTAAGGAAACCTTAAAAAAATTCGAGAAAGGGAGCAGTACAGCTTGAGTATATATTAAATCCAAGACATGTTCATCTTGAGCAAAACAATCTAATTCAGCTTTTAGTGGTACTTTTGCATATCCATGACTACCAAACAAGCAAACTGCTCGGACTTGTTCAAACTTCTCTTAAAACAAATGGAATTAGAAGGTGACACTATCATCAGTATCAATTAACATGAACTGGATTAAATGCTGATTCTGTGGGGACCACACGAGCATAGAAAATTGAAACACCAAGTTCTACAAAAAAAGTCAGCCTACATTGGTCCGATATATTCATTTCATTTTAACAGCATACCAACAAAGTGACTGAAGCAATGGGTATATCATAGTAGCTAGAAGAAGAGAGAAGTTGTGCACAGAAGAAAATAATCAACCATAGTAAATAGATGAAACAAAGATGCATGCTTTAATACCACTTTCTGAAGAGAAAGGCCTGAACTTCTGCAAGGTAGCTGCTGCCTGAATATTACATGCAAGTTTGCTGCATGACATGTGAGCTATCAATCATCCATGAAGAGAATTAAAGCATATAAACCAATGACATAAAGGACATTATCATAAAATAAACTCTTCAAAGATTACACCTCTGTGAGTACCGAAAACAATTCTTTCAAAAAGATAGAATTTAATATGATGCCGAAAATGAATGAATATTATACAATTCTGATGAATGAGGATTATACTCAATTCTCTTTCTCTCTTGACTTGCTTAGAATGATAACCAACTAAGTCCATTGCCATTTTTATATAAGAAATTATTTGGGCTTATAAAATCAACAACTAAAACTTGCATCTTTAAGCAATACAGGAACATAGATGCAATTGAATATGCAGCTCACGTCAAAGAAATATTTCCTAAATAATTGTACTCCAAGATGACGTGCAACACAGCCACAAAAGAAGATGAAACATCACTAACCTGTCAGGTCTCACACCAACAGGAAATCCTGCCAAGACACAAAACCATCAACTAAAAATCAATCACCACTCATACACATAAACAACCACTCGAGCTGTTGAGGCTCGTAGAATTCGACCAGCAATTAAACTGCAGGTAAGCATACCCTTTGAAACGAGGTGTGACAAGCTGCGAATGGATACGGATTTACATCCATAGAGCGCCTCATTATCTGCAATTGAGGAAAGCCTCGGTCTTGTTCCTGTAGCCCTGGCTTTCTGCAAAACCTGCTCTACCTAAAATCACAGACACACACACGGAAATACAAAATCAAACTTGTACATAAAACCCAACTAACAAAATTTGCATATAAGACTATGATAGGAAGCGGAATTGGAAGAAACTCTAACCGAAGCTGAGCTTCGGGAAGCTATACGACGCCGAACAACACCGAACATTCCTGCCTTTGACCTCTGTTTCCACAACAACATATAACCAAATCATTCAACATAATCAGTGCCTACAATTGCACTAAAAATTCCAATTCAACCACACGTATTCACAAATCTTATAAATGACAATCCACTACGAGCTACTCAAACCACACAGTGACAAGAAAGAAACAAAACAATAACTGCGGACAAGCAATTATTGATTAAATCATAGTTATCTCGAAAACGAGAGAGAAAAGATTAAAAATAAAACGATGGAAAAGTCCAAGTTGATCAATCTATTCTTAAAATATAAATGAAGAAACGATAAAGAGATGAAAAATGGAGAGATTAGGGTTAGAAAGATTGAGACCAGGTTAAAGATCCGCACGGATTAGAGATTAGTGTAAAGAAGAGAGAGAGAGATTGAATCGAAACGTGGTAGGGTTTTTGTTTTCCCCTCTGCGCGTGTCTGTGAGTTATAGAGAGAGATGGAGGGGAGAGAAAGAGTCTGTTTGAGTCGCCGCGAATATGTTGACGTTTCAAAGCAGAAAGCAAGAGAGAGAGAAGGCAAGACGAGAGGCAAAACCCAAAAATGGGTTCTTATATTCCGTTTCTCTTTCGATTCATCTTATATTTTTGCTTACGTTTCTTTTTTTGTATACGAATCTTAGATTTATCTTGCTTGTAATGTCCGGTTCCACGCAAAAACAGTTAATAATATAAATAATTAAGATAGTAATAAACAATAAAAAGACTCAGGCCAAAGTAAATAAATAATAAGACATATCTTACGTTAATCACTTAATAACTTAATATAGAGTTGTTGCTTGGGATGAAATATGTTAATAGGATAAAATAACAGACCCATTTTTCCTCATAGTTTGAATTTTAGCTGTCTAAGCAGAAAAAAAAAAAAAAAAAAACACCGGTCATTTTTCGCTATTTTTATATTTTAAGTTATTTCCATATTAAATTCTTTTATACTTTTTTTATGTTTGCCAAAAAGATTAATACTGTATGGCCCTAAAAAGGCATAGAAACACGTTTTTAATATTCTCCCAATCAGTGAATCAACCAAACACAATAGGAGAATCAGCTTCAATAATGATTTTGGGCCAATCTTTCGATTTAACTCTTAAGCTTTCCAATATTACAAGCCTTTTGCTATTCCCACAAAAAAGTGATAATTGCTAGCTGAATATTTTTGCAAGCCCTAGCAACAAGACGACACTGGCAGAGCTCCATTAAAATCTATGGGGTCATCACACACAATCCACTTAATATAATCATCAGATAGGGATCAATGATTTTGTATCATTAATTAGATGTTAGTGAGTTGGCCTAGATATATATGTGTGAGTCTAATCTAATGCATCTTTGGATCTCAAAATAAAAAATTGAGATGACGTATATAAATGATTTAAAAAAGAAGTACAAAGAAGATGAGCATACAATTCTAAGGAGTCGAACACACATATAATAAGTAAAAGAGTTATATTTCATCAACCCTATAATTCAAAGGAGTAAAAAAAATCTTTACTGTAAACTATATTTAATTTTTTGTGATAACTATTTATTAGCACAACATCATTTATCTAAAATTATGAATTATCTTTGATGGTGAATTATTAAGTACTTATAAAGTCTTTTGAGTTGCAATGATGTTGAAAATTATGATTATTTTTCTTAATCGATCTTTTCATAAGCTTATTTGGAGCTTATATGGAGTGTAGTCTCATAAAAGGCATATTTCAAGAGTAGATAGATTAATTTAATGGTCTTTATTTTTAATTTCGTCCAACCAAATCATCTTAAGTCAATACAAGTTTATGGGCTTTTTTGAGCTCTAAGCTTAAAGAATCAAACTCAAGTTAATGCTAAACTTAAAAGTCAAAAGCCATTTAGCTCTTTACTATTGTATGACGGGAATTACCTTAAGGAATAAAGAAAATGAGAATAAAATCTTAAGATGATTGATTTTGGGCTCTTTAATGCAAAGAAACACCCTAATTTATTTTTGTCCAAATAAACCAAAGATCTTATTCAGCTTTGGCGAACAAACCTTACCACAACTAACCATACAAAGGTTAGGAATTGATAACAACCAATCATCCAATTTATTTAAAGTAAGAATACTAGCTGGTATGATTTTTCCTTATGATCTCTCCCTTAACTAAAGAAGGCCCAGTTTTATTGAATATTCACCATCCAATATAAGGCCATATGATTTTTCGCCTCTTCTGAACTGCTCTTAATTGCTTCCGTTTCACTATTGGAAATTATGGCCATATGATTTTTCCATGGAGTGTTTACTTTTTATTGCTTTCATTTCATTATTGGAGATGATAACCCTTAATTTTAGCACTTGTTTGTCTTATCCAAAATGTCTTGAACATTCAAGTTTCCTAGATCACCAATAATTCTTTGAAATTGTCATATGTGTATTGGTATTGGGTAAACTTGGTTCCAAAGGTCATACCACACTTTAACCATATTATATTGGGTAAATTTTGAATTTAGTACTTGAACTTATGTGAAAAACTAAATTTGATACCTAAACTTTTAAAAATTCCATTTTCATACTAATTAAACTTTTCATGCTCATAATCGGTACCTCACTTAACACTGTTAGAAATGATTGCGCACATGGCATTTCCACCCAATCCAAACGCCATACGTGTCATTTCATAAAAGTAAACTTAAACAAGTTAACCATGGTTTTTGGATAAGTATCACATAATTAAAATCAAGAAACAAGTGAGAGATAAAGAAAGTGACAATAATAGTGAAACAAATGCATCAAAAATAGTTTTAAGGATCGAATCTTTAACATCCTAAGGTTTCTTGAAATGTTTACAATCATCAATCTCTACAAAAAAGGACCTTCTGAATTTTATCTATGAACTCTCTCTCTCTCTAACCATACAGACAACCACTCACAAAAAACATAACCTACTCTTACATCTTACACGCATCACCTCCACCAACTCAGACATCCTAACCACCATTAACAGCCCTACAATCACCATCTTCAGCTTCATCAACACAAACATATAACTCCCATATCTACCACCTCGCCATCTTCAATAGAAAACGCACGACCCATTCTCAAAACACTACAAACCTAAGCCCATATACTAGTAAAATAAAAATTGAACACCCTATATGCGACAGCACGAACCCAAATACATCCACTGGATGCAGAACGACTGCCCTATCAACCAAAAAACCACTACACCACCGACACCGTTATACAAGAACAAGCTATACCCATTACACACCATTGGCCAAACCAAGACCAAATAGCACTAACCATACATGGACTACCACACCTATGAACCTACATAGCACAAACCACCAATACCACATATACCACCATCAACCACCTCTAGAAACTACCTCAGAGCCACAATGACGCATGATAATGTCTAGGACGACCCACAACAACTGACATCATTGAGATCACCAAACAATTGTCTATTCATTTTCTTTGTCTTCTCAAACAAAATGTGGTTAGGATAATAGTTCAAGCTAGCTAAATGTTTTTTGTAATTGACATATGTCAATTAAAAAAATTAAACTTTTGAAAGTTAGATACCAAACTTGGTTTTTTTTTGCAAAATTCAAATATCAAATTCCGAATTTACCCATATTATATTTGTCAACTTGCTAAATAAAATCAGCGCCGATGACTTATTTCCCTACTTGTATGCTTTCCAACAAGGCTCAATCATCCACTTTTAAATTCTTTTGTTTAACTTCTCTCTTTTATTACCTTTATGTCTTAGTTTAATTTAAAATTTAGTATAATACAGTAAACACACTCTCTTATATTACTTCACTTGCGCTTAAACTTATTGATTTTTTTATGATAACTGTGCTTTAAAATCTTACATTACAACTTTTTTCTTAGATAAATTAATTAAAAAATTAAAATAAAGAAAAATGTACAAGAAATTAACACCAAAATGGTCAGGTAACTTTGCAAGCAATAATAAGATGGGGTGCATGTGCTTAATTTCAAAAATAAAGAGAATTCTTACATAAAAGGCTAATATAAAATGGAAAATTTTAAGTCATCGTAAATGGTTAAAATACTAAAATAGGTCTCCAAATCATGCCCTTTAACGATTTATACTTATTTTTTTTTCCTTTTAATATGCATTTTTTCTAACTAATAAATGGATTCTTATCAAATTGATATTGGTTTTTATTAGGGTAAAATAAGATTATCGGTGGACATGATATACACAGTTTTCTTTTTTCAATCTAATAAAAAATTGAGGTTTGAGGAAGCGAATACAAGAGTTAAAAGTAAATGACGCAAATAAAAGGCAGTCGGGAGATATTGTTTTCTCAAATAAATTTAAACGAAACATAAAATACATCTCAAAATGATATCTATTTTATTAAAACAAAAGAATACGAAATAGTGTTTTTAGTGTTTATAAATTTAAAAACATTTTTAAAACTGAGTCATAGTAAATAGTTAGCAAAAGCTCCATTAGATTGCATGAAGAAATTTATTAGATATTAAGTAACGAGTGGGCTTAAGAGGTATGTATATGAAAGATACTAATTAAGATATTATAAGAAAATAAATCTTTATGAACAAAAATTCTTTCATGAAAAATTAGTAAAATAGTTTATTTATACAAATGGAATCAGTGGTAATGATTTTTGCGATAGATAATTTTATTGTAGTGAGAGAGGAAAAAAAGTCTATCTTAAAAATATATATAGGTATATAAAAATATACAGAATAATCTTTATAAACATTATATATTTATAAATTTTAAATTCAATAATTCATTTTATTTTAATGATTATTTTTTAGCACTTGTATAACCTGTTACATTTATACACATATATATCAATGCGAGTATGATTTTTCTTTTTTTTTTTTTTTTTGGACGTGCCGATTGCAACTTGCAACTGCCTCACGTCGTGTGCGGTAGACAAGACAAGAATAAGATTTTGACTTTTCTTTAATCTTTTCCTTTATTGTATTTATAATTTTCGAAGAAGATTTTGACCTGGCATTAATTTAACTTTATGTGGAACACCTAATAATTTATTCTCTTTTTTTTTTAATATAATTATTCCTAAAGTGGGGAACGTAGAACATCGAGAAGAAGGGTTTGAAAGGTCGTATTGGGTGGCAGGTACACATGAAGTTCTATCTGGGGCTTTCAAGACATGGGCCCGATATAAAGGGCAATGGAACTCAAAAGTGCGGTCGGATGGTTCTAGTGCATCGTCCAATGGAATTTGATTCTTGGTGCCCTAATATCATTTGAACCTTAAAGGTTTAAATATAAATAAATTTGGGGTAAATTGCAATTGTATAATATATCTTTATGTTTGTTTCATATGTATTTTATTATTTTATTTTTAAACTTTTGTATTTAAATCCTTAAAAGTTTTTCTAAAAAATGGAAAATACTCTTAAATTTTTCAAAAGTGTATTTAATTAGAGCCCAACAGAAATAAAAACTCATGTTTTTGAAAATCTAAGAAGTTTAAGCCTATGATTTCAAAGATAAACAGGGCTAAATGCATATAAAACAATATAAGGGATGCATTTATAGTTTTAAAAAATCTCAATAGTTTATTCTATAAAATTAGGGGAAAAGGAAAAAAATATTTTTTTTTTTAAATTACGAAAATACCATTAAGAAGAAATTATTTTCAATTTTAGGCAAGTTGACCTCGTCTCTTTTAGAGACGAGGTCCATGTTTCGCATGAACCTCGTTTCTCCAAGAGACAAGGTTCTTAGTAAATAATCTCGTCTCTTCAAAAGATAAGATTGTCGAGGATTTTAAATGTTTGCCAGCTCCTCTTTCTCATTTCGCGTAGCTGCATTCAAAAATTTTCTCAATCAGAAACCTTAACTGTTGCTTCGTCGATTACTAATGTGATTTAGGCAAAATCAGAGTGTGATTTGGAGTTGGATCGATTATCAGGTGTTGAAGAAGTGACAAGATCGTCAACAAATGAAGAAATTTCTGCAGAAATCCTCAAAATCGATAGGTAATTGTTTTGAATTTTTGTGTGAATTTTCACTTTTTCTAGTGTTGCATTGTTCAATATTAGATGTTAAGATCATAAATATGTTGTTACTATTGTTGCATTGTTGCATGGGCTTGGGAACGTGTATGTGTGGGCTTTTGTTTTTTTTTTTCTGATTTTTTCGTTTCAATTTCGTCCAATTGGGTATTTTTTTATGATTTTTTTTCCCCCATTTTTTTGTGTTGTAGTTTGTTTCAATTTATTTAATGTAATTAATGTGCAATTGTGATTATAATGTTTAGTTTTTGAAATTAGGAACCACATCATGAAATCATATATTGGTATACATCATATACATTTGTCATTATTAGAAGATCGTGGTGAACATAGTAGTATTAGTATATATGCTTAAATATTAGATGAGTGTAATAGATAAGTCACGGTGCGAATTTCATGCATTCACCCTATGTTTTATGAGATAACAGGGTAGGTGAGGAGAGGAAATGGATAAGGCCAAGTTTGTACTGTATGCTTATGGCAACATTGCGGAGGAGAATGTTGGTTTTGGTTATGATAAGCAGCTAGTAGCGGTGATCAGTGTTAGTAGGAATTCAACATATATGGAAATAATTGGTATAATTTGTAATAGACTTAAGGTAAATAGGTCTACACATCGGGTTAAGCTGTATCATAAGGTAGCTATTGAAGATAGGACGCTACGCTATGATGTTATTTCAGTGATTGGAGATGAGGCTGCACATGAGATGTTGGTGTACACTAAAGGGTTAGTGCCTATGTGTGTGCAGATATTTGAGAACAATCTGCCTCAGGCACCTATAGGGGAAGTAGGTATTGATGGAAATATTGGCAGCCAAGGGTTGGTAGACTCAAACTTAACTCCAATCCAGACAATAGGTAGCGCACAGGTGCAAACGGGTAACTTTGAAAATACTGCACCGGATTGGGCATATGATCACGATACCGATCTGATGCAAGACTCCTCGGCAAGTAAATCTAGTGATGGCTATGATGATGATGAAAATGATAATGTGGTAGCTTTTTCCTAGGAAGATGTTGTTATCGGCATATAGCGTAATAGAAATGACTGGAACCGTTTTGTGACTCCCACATACGTTAATGCAATTAGGAGCTCAATGTCAATACATTTTTTCACTGCTCATGTTGGTAGTGGTTATGCTGCATTTGATGCTAAGTAAGAAATGAGCGTTGGGAACTAGAGTTTCAATGATGAATTTAAGGTTGGGATACGATTTAAGACTAAAGATCGTCTCATACGAGCAGTTAGAATATGGCATATATCGAATTATTATAACTTCAAGGTGGTGGACTCGAACCCAAGGTCATAGGCAGTTAAATGTACTGATGTTCATAATAGGGGTTACAAGTGGAGACTCAAAGACATTTACAAGAAGCATGGTGAGTGGTTTCACATCACCAAATATGAAGGATCACACACTTGCTTGGATGAAATCACTAAATAGGACAACTCTTAGTTAGACTCGACTAACATTTCTAGGTGCATTATACAGGAGATTTGTAATTCTCTACATGTGAGAGCGAAGGATCTGCAATTCACCATCTTGAAAGAGTTTGGATACGATGTTCATATAAAGAAGATTCATGAGGCGAAACGAAAAGCTATTAAACAGGTGTATGGAAGTTGGGAACAATCATATGTTGAGCTCCCGCATATACTTATGGCTCATTCACTTAGCTGAATGAATAGGGCTGTAATGGAATTCCTATTATAGATGAATGAAATAGAGCTGTAATAGGATTTTTCTTTATTAAATTTTATTTAAATGGTGGTATTTTGAAAAAAAAAGACAATTCCAGCAACCAATTGATATTTGTAGGTTTAAATAAAGAATGACTATTGAATGTTTTGTGTAATAGGGATTCGTTGTGGAATCTCTATTCGGTGATCTAAACGACATAATAGCTATTCGCAAGGAATAAGGATTTAATGGAATTGCAATTACATTGAAGTAAACGAGCAGTTAATTCAATAACTGTAAGGACCCGTTACATTACCCCTATATTTGATATAGGAGATAACGGATCCCCAACCACATATAACCCCTAAGATTATATGTAAGGTTGCCTAAAGGGATAGTTTGAGTAATTGTTTATCTAATTCTATAAGATATTATACAACAAAAGACATAGATATTAGCAGCGGAAATAACTCTACTTCTAAATAGCTACATACATACATATATACATATTACATCCAAAGGCTTTTTATAAGCCTTAACCAAAATTCTCAAAAACACAACTCTACTAACACAGTATTTACACCATCAACTAAAATGAATCTCATCTAATCTATTACATTTATAAGGTCCATTGAGTCCATGGTCATCTCTAATCCTCCAACCCATCAAGAAAATCTTCGAAGTCAGTTTCGTACCCCATACTCGTATAGAACTCATCAGGATCATCACCTGAAATAGATAAAATATGAGCCAAAGACCCAGTACACAAGTAACGAATACAAATGCGAAGTGAGTCACACATTCTTAGGCTAGATGCATTATGCAACAATCGCTTATTCATTAATAAGTCTTTAATTAATAAGACAACACGGCAGTATTCAAACTCCGGACAACAAGGTTCTAGTATTACGTCCGCCTCCCTGAGTGGTCCCTACTGTTCATACAGACTAGGCAGCCCCACCTTCCGGCATAGCCCGTAATACTAGGGGTTCCTAAGTAACGCATCACGACGCTCAGGGGGTTGATATAAGCAGCTCGGATACTCATATCTCCTAAACCATTCTAACCGTTAACGAGAAAGTTCCTTGCCCCCAATCTGAGCAGGGTGCCGCTCTCCGAACCAGATTCAACGGCAAACAACGACAATCAACATTCAGATATCAATAAGATTTTATTAATTTAAGGTAGTTTGATTCGGATGCCTATCCTAACAAAGAGACAAGCAAGTTACTGCGTACCTAAGATAGCTCGGGAGTTAACGGGGTCGACTGGGCGATGATCTATCACTATTTAATCAATATTAAAGTTCACACTTAGCTTAACTCTAATTAGCTAGTACAAAATATAAATACATCCAAGAAATCCAAATAAATTAATTCGAAGTCAAAATAAAGCATTTAAACATCCTAATGTACCTTAGATCGCTTAACAAATACATAATTACTCAAATAACAAACTTCGGAAAATTTTAGAAAAAGTTCTTAAAATTCAGAAGCACAGGGGATACGCCGGTACTCAACGCCGGCGGCGTTGAGCCTGTGTACAATGTTCTGAAAATTCACACTGCCAACGCTGGCAGTGTTCAAGGGTACGCTGTCAGCCTTTGCACCCTATGCCGGTGGCCTTGAGCCGGCGTAGAATCCAAAACCAAAGTTTTCAAAAACGTCCAGAGAGGTGTAAGCCTGCCGCTTATATAAGTACGCGGGCAGCCTTCACATGTACGCCGGTGACCTTGATTCCCATCAGCCAGCGTACAATATGGAAGAAAGAACGCCGGCTGACTTTTCTAGTGAAAGCCGACGGCGTTTAGTCGGCCTTAAGAAATTTGATTCTGTGGGCTTTCAACGCCGCCTCTACGCCGGCGGCGTAGAATCCCCAGATGCCGGCGTACGTTCAAAATCTAGCCTATACGAAAATGGTTTTTGAAATCCCCTGTTTTTATACACTTTGATCAATTCTCAAAAATTTTCCAAACTTAGTCCAAACTTTCTAAAGCTTGTTATATGCTCCAAATACTATCCTAACAACATGAATTCCACCTCTAATCATCAAATTACTAATCACACTTCAATTCTCAATTCACAACTCAATTCTTCAATTTTTCTATAACACTCATACCCACACTTCCATACTCCCATGAGATGCAAACTACCACTCCATTAATCATATAATCCTATTCAAACTATCATCCATGCACCAATTCAATTTCACACCCATTATCACCTCAAAATTATGTCTATACTAACATTTACAAACAACACATCATAAGACATGAAATAAAAGATAAAGGTTGCATTAAACTCATATGGTTGAATTTTGGCTTGGAATGTTATTCAATTCCTAAAGCTTGTAGTAGCCTTGGCTTAGGGTTTAAGCTTTTGGGTTGAGAAAAAGGAAGAAAGAAAGAAGAAAGAAAAGAAGTAAAATTCGTATGAAAATTGTGGTTGCAAAAAAGGAGGACTTATCTTGTCCCATTAGAGTAATTTGTCATCCAAATCTTACCTTTAGGGGGTATATTTGTCCTAGGTTTAATTTGGGGAAATTTCAAATGCATTTGGGTTGAATTTAAGCTTAAAATGTGGGTTTAAAATTCACAAAAATTTCTGTCATGATTTAAACAAGTTCAAAACAATTTGATTAAATTCTAAACATAATACATGCATATTAATTTACAAAAAGACACACACATTCATTAAGCTATTCACATATTTATTATACTATACAAACATTTATAAACATCCAACAATAATATTAATTCATAATACTAATCATATATAAAATAACACATTCCTTAATTATATTACTAAGCATACACACACACACACACACACACACACACACACATATATATATATATATATATCATTCCAATAACATATTAGCATACATTATAAGGAATTCATGGCTATTTCAATAACATAGGTAAATCTAAGAACAAAGGTTGAGTAGAGAATTATGGATTCGGATACAACAGAACATTTGCCTCTTGCATTGAAACGTTCCAATATTGCGAGCATGTTTTGGATATATGCTTATATATATTTACAAAGGATTGATATTGATGAACTAAGTTATATCTGTTAATTGTTTGCAGACCCGTAGTCACAGTTGATGGTACCTTTTTGTATAGCAAGTACAAGTACAAACTGCTCATCGCAGTAACAGTAGATGGGGCAAATCATATAGTTTCATTAGCATATTGTCTTGTCGATGAGGAGAAAGAGGACTCATGGAGTTGGTTCCTTGTAAAATTGTTGGAACATGTTATCAAGGACCGTTCAAACATTTACTTAATACCCGACCGCCATGCCAAATGCAGATGAGAAAGTTTCATGGTTGCTTCAATACAATAAAGCAAAGTAGTCCATGGATGTCGAGATATTTTCGTAAGTTGCATCAATGTATGTGGATTTTATCTTATGATGAAGGCGTAAGATTTGGAATTGGTACAACAAACATGGCTGAAAGTTACAATTCCGTTTTAAAAAATGCTCATTGCTTACCGGTGGCAACATTAGTAAAAAAAAAACCTTCTACAAGTGCAAGTCCATATTCAACAAGCAAAGACAGGAAGCTAGCAAAGCAATGAATTCAGGTATGTTGCTCACATTGTATGCTGCAACGAAGTTTGAAAGGTGGAATAATGTACCAGGTGTCCATCGGGTAATGTGTTTTGACTACCACGAATGAGTATTTAAGGTTCTAACTACTCTGCGCCCTACAATGTATGGCCAAAAGGGGGATCGCATTCACAAAGTAGAGTTGTGAGCAGACAAATGCACATGCAATAAGTGACAGACGTATAGAATCCCATGCTCCCATGTAATGGTAGTAATGGGAACTCTACACATGGATTGTGTTGGCCAAGTAAGACGATGGTATAGATGGGAGAATCAACTACGAGTGTATGGGTAACCCTTCATACCTGCAACAGATAAGGCTAATTTGACTTCTCTCGACATTCCAAAGTGGCACCCTATCCTAAGACTTATTAAGAAAAAGGATAAGCCTAAAGAAAAACGGTTCTAGAATGAGATGGATATTCCAGATGGCCCACGAGGTTATTCATGCGATTCGTGTGGGCAAACAAGCCACAACATCAGAAGTTGTCATAGTAGGCAAGCGGCTAGTAGGACCCTTATGGGCTAGTCGAGTCGTAGTGGTATTTATTTGGTTCATGTCATTTCTTTTGCTACATTTATGTTGTATACTTCATCTATTGTTGCTTCCTTTTTTACATATGCTTTTGCTAACATTATTCCCTAGTTTCTTCATTACAGATGGATCTGGGACTGCTCGATGACTCCATACTTACATGGCAGCCTGTTCATAGATCGAGGCTAGCATGGGAGGTACAAGCAAGATTATTTCCTCATCCAATGACTTAGATCATTTAGACAAAGTTTGACATGGATTTGTTTTCAAATGCATGAGCATGTGGTGTTCCATTTATATCGCATGCCGATTTCATAGGTGCTACTCAGATACCGTTTGTACAGTTGGATTAGCACCTTATTACAGCTTTGGTAAAGAGATGGTGTCTAGAGATATACACATATTACATGCCAATGAGAGAGTGGACTGTGGCGTTACAGGACGTTGCTGCACTCACCGTGCCCGTCAATGGCCATGCAGTTACTGGCTCACCTCGATTTGATTGGCTAAAGTTATGCCACCAGTTACTAAGAGTTAGACCACAAGCCAATGTGGATATGGATAGTGGCCGGCTGAAGATGCCATGGTTAGATACACACTTTAGAGTGCTACTTGATCTTGATCAAGCAGATGACATCACTCTCCGGTGATATGCTAGAGCATATATTCTACTGTTACTGGAGGGCTTCATTGTTGCAAACAAATCATCAAATATGGTTCACGTTATGTACCTCCAACTACTCGATGACTTTGAGAGAGCAGGGCAGTTCACATGTGGAGTAGCTTGCTTGGCATGGCTATACAAGCATCTATGCATAGCTTCTCATGTAAACACGGGTGACATAGCAGGACCCCTAATAGTCCTACAGGTTTGAGCATGGGAGCACTTCCCACACATCACTCCGTCGCAATGATATATCACATCAGTTACCACGGATCACCCATTAATCAATTATTGGGGTGCTACTTTCGATGTCACTCACTCCCCCACACATTTGTTGTTTGAGTATAGAGGGTGTTTCGATAGATAGCTCCTTAGATAGGTATCGTTTCGTATATTTTATGTGTTCACATGTATATAGTTATGTTGTATTTACTAGTGTATACTATACTTTTGTTTCTTCTACAGGTTGTTTGGGAAACCTATGTCATTATTATGGATTTCCTCCTTATGTATTGTCGAGTTGGTAGTAACATATGATGCGCTCGAATCTCCCTTGTTTACTTTCACATTGTTGAGTACTACTATCCAGATAGAGTGCTCAAACAGTTTGGTGGTTTCCAAGGGATTCTCGACTATCCAGTTGATATGAGATCCCTGCATGAGCTAGACTTATGAGGGCATTCAAGTGGAACTAGGTGATGGAGCACGCCAAGTGGCTAGCTGAGTAGGATGGCAGTCGCGATCGCATTATCGAGGTACTAGATATCCCCACTGGCACATATGCAGATTATTTCAACTAGTACTGTTACAAATCGTACAAGGCGACAACCTTTCTGGTTCAAGGATTACATAACCATATAATAGATGCATGTATCATTAGCTGTTTGTATTGCATGGCTTATTAGCCATTTGTAATAGAATCTGTTACGAATTACTAGATCTAACAGCAATAGAATTAGATCTAATAGTCACATAACATACAACAGATGGAATCAAACAAACAATAGCTGGATGTAACAGATCTGGAAAAGAATATAAATACATAAATAAGATGCAGAAAAGGGTATCAAAAACCCCTGTGTTTGAGTAACAGTTGAAAAGTTAGAGACTCACTCGAAGTAGTCTCCACTTTACTTTCTTTTTTTACCTGCAAATCAAACATCAGATATTAGGGATTTATTTTGATCACAATAGAAGAATTATAAGGCCCCGGATTTATCCTTATATTTAAAATAGACAAACCCAGTTCCCCAACTACATATAATCTGCAGTATTATATGTAAGGTTGTAATAGATGATCAATTTGTATAGTTATTTGCCTAAATGTTTTATAAGAATAAACTTTATTACTAATAGTACATATAAATTTTATAAAATACAACTTTTAACTTCATTACTAAAAGATCCAAATATAATATAACCATATATATATATATATATATATATACATATATTACAAACAAGGCTCGTAAACAAGCCATTTACAAAATATATCAAAAGATAACAAAAATCCTATTAACTAATACATAGGTTTTCAGAACATATATGTACATATAGCTATTCTATTACATAAGGGGTTCCCTCAACATCAAGGCCGTCTCTACTCCTCCCAATCATCTAAGAACTCCTCAAAATCCGATCTATATCCCTCACTTGTATAGAATTCGTCATCCACACCTGAAAGGGATAAAATATGAGCCAGAGGTACAATACACAAGTAACAAAAACAAATGCGTAATGATACACATGATCTTAAACTATAATGTAATGTAACAATCATTTACTTATTAGATAATCTTTAATTAGTCAAACATCACTGGAGTATTCAAACTCCGAACAATAAGGATATTTGGGGGTCCTGAGTAACGATCACGATGCTCAGGGAGTTGATATAAGCAGCTCAGATACTTATATCTCCTAGATGATATATCCATAAAAGAGAAATTAACTTTATTTAGGGTTAACAACCATTACACAACTTCACTTATCTTAGTCCATAACATCACCTAGTCCAACTGTTCCCATAAACATTTGAACTAAATCATATTATTTCATTCTAAGCTTACGCAAACGTTACGCTGATACCGTTTTCCCCATTAGTTACATACCGTACCACTTAGGAAAATCTTATCAAAAGATAGGGGTGACCTAAGCGCCTAAACTACCATGCCTCCAATCTTAGCAAGGTACTGCTCCCCGAACCGAATACCGATCTGCCATTTAGGCTATATATGGATTTAAACAGCGTAAGAGACATCCAATTTAAACAAAGGTTTAAGTTTTTCTATATTAAAATTGATTAAAGATATGTCTATCCTAAGAAAAGAACAAAGACGTTATTGCATACCTTATGTAGGAAATCCAAATAGAACCTCGAGAATCCTTCAAAACATAATCCAAATTCAAATCAACATTATATACTTGGAATTACACTTAAAGCATATCAAATCTTAAGCTTAATACTTAAGACTTCAAATATAACTTATACAAAGTCATAACATATTATTTATCAAGATCATACAAGCCCACAAAATCATCGTCACACCTCATCGTCAATTTATCTCATTTTAGTCCAAAAAGATCCATTTCATATGCAAACACACATTTAACAAGAAACATAAGTTTTTAACCTTATTTGAAAATTGTATCAGCTGAAAAGAAACAAAATTTAAGCTTTCATACTTTTGAAATTTACAAAAACTCAAAACATAAAAGTTGTAGATCTCTTTTTAATCTTTCCAACACAACTTGAATCACCTCAATCGGAGGTTGGATGAAAAATTTATGGCTAATTTACAAAATAGTGTTGCAATAGGGAAGAAATCCGAGACCGCAACACCCTTGGCAACGGGACCGTTTGGGAGGCCGTTGCAACTCAGGGAAAAGGAGATTTTTTATCCAAAAGCGCAACACCCACCCTAACGGGGCCATTTCCAATGCCGTTTGCTCCAAACACCCTTCCAAATGGGGCCGTTTTGATAGGTGTTTGACAGTTTTTAGACATCCCCTCTTCTGAACATTAATTTTTACAACTTTAACACTTTTAACTTCAACCAAAACACTTTCTTAGCTCTCTATGACTTGATATATGAACTTCACATCATCTATCATGCATTTCCAACTCATTAAACAACATCATTTCACTTCAATCTCCACCCTCCAGTCAATACAACATTCAACACAACTTTCAACAAGCTCAACTTCACTTAACCCTTACTATACCACTCATACATCATTCCATTTTCATCCTCACACTTCAACTACTAAACATGCATATATTATACTTCATTGGTAGCCCAAACCTTCATCAACACATCACCAATACATATATACATATCAAATTCACATTTAACAAACTCTACACTATGAAACTTGCATAAAATGTAAGTCAAACTTATCTCAAATCTTTGGGCTAGGTTTGCAAGGCCTTAGAATGATCTTTTGGTGGTCAACTTGTAAGAATTTGGATGTGGGTCTTAGTCTTGAAGTTGGGATAGCTTTGGAAGAGAAAATATTGGGTTTTGTGTTTGTTTAGGAGGTTGTTTTGAGGGTGGTTTGATTTTGGACGAAAATGGGGTATTTTTAGCTTAATGTTTATCCAAAATTGACTTTTAAAGTAGCCAAATAAGGTCATAAAGTAGCTTTTTAATTAGGCTTAATTAAAGTTATTAATTTAAGTAAAACAAAGGCATTTAGCTAGCTTTTGGTTTAAAAAAAAATCTGTTACACTATACTTGAAATATATACATATATAAATCTAATATTACTCATTTCATATACAACATCAATATGTAAATCAATATTAAGAATTTATTATACCAATGCAAACATAATTATTCTACACTACTCAAACATATATATTAAATTACATTAGCTTAATCTATATGTAAAACATGTTATTTATCTATTTTAATATGTAACTATAATCACTCATATATAATATGGTATTGGGAATAAAAGCATGGCTATTACAAGAACTTAGAGAGAGACAAGAGGGTGAGAAAGAGAGAATACAAAACTTATCTTTCAGAAAAGTGAAGAGAGTTCTGGAACTTAGGGTTTCCTTTCTTTTAAAATAAGGAATTAATTCAGTGTGAGTGAGACCACGGTAATAGGTACTTTGTGATCACCAAACGTTAGATTAGTCGTACATGAGCCATTATTCGATATATGGTAAGTTCACTAACTACATAAACTATATATGGATTTATACTATGATTGTTATTCACCGATCTACTTGTTTCCTCTCGCTTGCAGGCAGATTTCATCCATAGAGTACCAGACACGCCACTAAAGGACACTCCTGCCACTGCATGGGATGTCATTTGTGTAGTTAATGAGTTTATGGGACTTAATTTGAATGATCCAGTGCCAGCACCAGCACCTGAAAACCCATAACCTCAGCTTGTACAGAGATGGTGGCTAGCTAGAGAGACACGTGGGTGGGGACAAGGACGGGGTCAGGAGCAAGGAAGAACCTGAGGTGTACATATCAAAGATGAGCCTTCGCCCTCACATGCGTACGTATCTGATGAGCTAGGCCTCCCGCATTTTCTTCATTCCAAGCCTAGTCCATTATCATCATCATCAGCTTCAGCCCGTACAAAGACGGTGGCCAGCTAGAGAGAAGCATGTGTGGGAACAGGGTTGGGGTTAGGAGCAAGGGCGAACTCGAGGTATACATATCAAAGACAAGCCTTCGCCCTCGCATGCGCACATATCTGATGAGTTAGGCCTTCTACATTTTCTTCATTCCGAGCTTGGTCCATTATCATCATCATATGCTCATTTACACGAGACCCCTATGTCAGACATAGCATAAACCGAGTTCCACACCGCCCTTGCTCCACAAAAGAGGTAACCATCATCGCCAAATGATATAGGAGAAGGACTCACCCAAGTGAATCTAGACCTAGTCCCATTTCATCTTTATGGTGCTAATGGTAGAGATGGAGATGCCACACTCACTTAGGTGGATGTGATTATGGAGCTTCCTCATCAAGATGTCCACCGGCGTACACCATTCTCCTGGACTTTTGTTAGGTGAGGACGAGGGAGTGAGGTACCCGGCAGTAGCTGTTATGTAGACTGTTATCTTTTATGATTCTTATATATAGATTCTTCTTTTCTCTCATTGGTGTTTGTAGTTAACATAACATTCATGTACTTAACACATCATTCATTCGAGTCTTTCATATTTTGCGTTTTTTTATGTTTACTATGAATGGTTTTATAATTCTGCTATGATTGAATGAATTGGGTTTGGTACTAAGCTTTTGATGGATTGGGTTTGGGAATACTATTGTGGTTGAGTTATAAAGTCTGGAGGTTGTTTAGCCATTGTGGATAATGGCTAATGAATGATATATATGGCTCATTCTATATAATTTTGACAGGTTATAACAATTAATATGTAATAAGGGGGTCATTTATGATTTTCAAAATATTTATGTGTGGGTACAGCTGATCTTGTCTCTTGAAGAGATGGGGTTCGTGCGAAACATTGACCTCGTCTCTTCTAGAGAGGAGAGGTTCGTGCAAAACATTGGCCTCCTCTCTTCTAGAGATGAGGTCAACTTGCCTAAAATTGAGAATATTTTTTTCATAGTGGCATTTTCGTAATTTTTTTAAAATAATAATATTTTTTCCCTTTCTCCTAAAATTAGTCAAATAAAGTTGAATTTAATATTATGTTAGATAGTTATTATATTATTACGAGGAAAATTACATCATAAGTTATTAGCATTTAAAGGTAAGTTCGTTTAAAGTATCAACATTTCAAGTGATTAAAAAGAGGAATCAACGTTTTGCAAAGTGAGTAAAATATAATTGATCAATAAAATTAAGAAAATTCAATTAAAAATCAATCCAAATGTTTATATTAAATGAACTTTGTAAAACACTAATACTCTCTAATTTACTCTACAAAATGTTGATTCCTCTTTTTAACCACTTGAAACTTTGATACTTTAAATGAATCTACTCTCAAACTTTATATATTTTTTTAGTACGATTTACCCTATTATTAAAAGAAATGAGATAATTTTTATATCTTATATATTTTATCTTAATACTTTTTATAATGAAGAATATAAATTGAAAGTTATAATTTGAATGATGGAATAGAAATTACAATAAGTGGATACATGCTAGTTATTTAAGGGCTTTTGTAAAGATATGTATCTATTATTTCTTATAAATAATAACTATCATACAAAAACTTATATTTTCTTAAACAATTATATAAATATTTGTTAATTTAATTGTTTAATATTTTTAATGTATCCATATTGTGTCTATGACATTAATTAGTATTTATTTTAATCGAAAATTTAACAAATCATTAAAAAATCAAGATAGTAAATCTAATTTTCTTTTCATATTGTAATGCTTATGTCTTTGTTCTAATATCATGATTTTCCTTTTGAATATTCCCATGGGAAGTTAGAAATATGTAAAAAAGAAAAAAAAAAAGGGGAACCCAATATTATAAGATTATTGTTATTAAAATTTGACCTTAGATGTAATTGTGATGCTTTAGTGAATTTAACTATTGACTAAATCTATAGTGTCACTAAAAAAAAAAAAGATTCATAAAACCAATAATTATCAACCAAAATATACGTTAAAAATAAATATGAAAAAGAACAATGTATAATAGTATGGTAACTTGTAAATGTATCCTCTTATATTACTTCATGAGCACTTAAATCCCCATTATCTTTTGAAATCAGACAATTAGATGCACCACCAAACCTGGGAATCTTTCAAAATATGCATCTATAGTATTTTAAGAGTCTAAATGCATATATCAAACATGCATATTTTAGAAAGATTAACGACGAATTTGCGAATTTCCCCATATAAAATAAGGAGGAAATTGAATTTCAATTTAATAAAAATAAATTAGACTTGTAATGTTTATTACAATATTCATTTAGTGTAAAAAAAAAAAAAAAACTAGTAATCATTGCTAATAAAAAGGTAAAATATCTATAATGCTTCTTATCTTTATTATAAATCATGTATGTGATATTTTTAAGATAAAGATATTTATGACAAATGTAGAAAATAAACCATTAAATAATAATCCATGAGTGTAGGGACTTGAATTACTATTCATCATTTTATACCATAGTAATTTATTATGGATTGTCATAATAATTCAACTAAACATAATAATAACATTTTTATATAGAATGATGAGAAAATGAATAATTATTTATATAAAGTGAAAAGGATATTAGAGCATATAGTTTTAGATATAAGAAGGCAAAACACCATTTTGGATGACGCGATCTTTTCCTCGGGAACTTACGTGAGTAGGAAAAAGCTTCCCATTAGTCCGTTTCTATTCCAAGTTGTTTCTTGCAGGCTTAGAGTTCTTGTTTTTCCTTCTTTGGACTTTGATCCATTCCCCATATTTTCCTTTAGAAAAATGCGAGTCTTATTTTGTAGTGGTTTGATCCGAGGCCGAAGGGAGGGGGGGAAGAGGGGTGGTATTGCATTTACTTGAAGATACTCTTACTCCCCTTTCTTAGTTGTGTTCATTTCTTTTGTTTCATGTTCATTCCATGTACCAAACATCGAATGACCAATGCACCCACACTTGCTGCAAAAGGCTAGGCAAACCTTCATACTGAACTTTTAACTCAATATCATCTACATAAAGAATATGCAAAAGAGGGCAATTGACATCTATCTATATACAAATTCTAGTAAATCTAGCCAGTTTTATACCAAAAGTGTAAGTGTCGATGAGTAGGACTCTTCCAATAATACTTTCTATAGCTTTCAACGCTTGAGGGGAGTAGTATTCAATTGGTAGCCCAACAATTCTTGCCTAGGCAGCTATAGATTCGAATTTAGAGGAGCTAGGTTTAAACTTTAGTATCCGTTTCCTTATAGCAAGGAAGTAACCATTGATGAACCAAGGGCCTTCTTGAATAATAAACGAAGAGTCCTCATCTTTGTTAAAAGCGAAAATGTAGTAGCCATGTCCTGCGCTTATAAGCTTAAAGATGACTTTATCCTGCCACAATTTTGTCAGCTTCTCTTATAACTTTGCATAACCAATGTTGGGACCTATTAGTTTAACTATGTAAGCATTCATCCATGGTGTACAGAACTCCTTTCTCTCTTCTTTAGTAAAATTTATCTTTCTAACGCCCCTTCCTACAATTTCAGTTTTATGAAACTGCAAATTCTTGTGGCAGTCTTCACCTTCCATTTCCATTTCCTCAACTTCCACTATATTTGAATCACTTGCAGAAAAGCTTCCTGTTAAGCACCTTAGATATTACCTATAAGTGAATCTTTGTAGGATGCTAATCTCTTTGCTGGCATGTTCTCTTTTGGACTTTGGGTAAGACGTATAGCCTAAGGGATTATTCTATCGTCCCATTGAACTTTTTCACGGGACCAATCCAGTTAATATGTAACTGGCTACGGCCGGTTAAATCATTAATGTTGCATCGGTTATTTTTATTCTTCCCTGTTGCCGTGCTTGACTTTTTGCCATTCGCCAGAGGCCGATTATTTTCCATCCTCTAGTGGCAAATGTCACGATAAAATCTAATATATTATATTTAACTCTCTTTTTTTCATATAGATATTAAACTAAATAAAATAAATAACATAATAAATTTGAAGAAAAATTATTATAGATATTATGTATTTATGAAGAATTTAAAGAATAAACTATTAATATATGTAATTGAAGTGTTTAATATGTAATTAATTTATTTAGCTATTTTCCACTTGTGGAAAAATAAAATAAAATGGCATATGTCTTCCTATTGCAAAACTATCATGAAATATCATTAAATAAAGATAAACAAAATACTTTAACATGCATCATTTATAAATAATTTTTCTGTTTTTTAATGAAATAACCTAAATTAAACCTACTAAATTAATTTATTTAAATATATATTTGATTGATGATTTGTGATTTAAATTGTTATAGTTAAGTTATTATAATTTGATTTTATGATATGGTAAATTATTAGTATAGGAATATCTTAAAATTGAATTAGTGTTGGTGAAGTTAAGTGATTTTAGTAATATATATGGAATTATATTGAAAATAATATGATATGTTTTATTTTGTGATGATTGAGAGACTTCTTAGCTGCAAAAATTTTAGAAAAAGCCCCAAACCTCATCTTCATTTCAAATCAAACTCAAGCCTACACACACCACAACCAAAGCTCAAGCCCATGCATCTTCTATAAGCTTCTAAACATGCCCAAAATTCAAAAGGACAACAAAAATATCAATCCAAGACAGAACCCAACGCTATCATTTCTCTCTCTCTCCATCTTCTTCATCCTTCTAAATACAAACAAGTCCTAAATTACACTTCAAAATCTCTTTTAAATTTTGCCCCACCAGTTTTTAAACAAAGAACTAATCAAAGGAACAAATAGGAGCAAGAATTTAAGTTAAGAAAGAAGCAAGAGAGGCTTAATTGATCCCAGTAGCCATAAAAGTAAGTAAAGTGATTTCTTGCAAATTATGTTCAGTTATAGTTTCTAGTTGATGTTAATTGTTGAATAGGAGTGGGACTTTGGTGTTTTAGATAAGTAGATGCTTTGATAACATGTAAATTAGGATAGATATGCAAATAGGCACATGTACCTTAGCTGTCTGAAGAAATGAATTTTGAGTTTATAATGAGTTGATGCATGTATTAATGCTGATGTTGTTAGTGATAAATGAGTAAAACTTGAACGATTAGAGTGATGGTAGAATTCTACAGTATGAATGATAGATTTATGTTTTAAGTTAAGATTATTGTGCATATATATGAAATGAGCAAATGAGTGCAAGAGAACTTGATAGTATTTGCTATTGTGATTATAGGTTAGTTTTGATATGTTTTTATAAACAAGTAAGGTCTTAGTAAAGAGTTAAAGGATATAGAACTTTGAAATTTTTTGAAACAAGTATCAAATGACCAATACCCTGTTCATAATGGGCTTGTTTGAGGCCGTTATCTCCTCGAAAGTATGTTTTCCTAATGATCATGGGCGTTATGAGGCCTGTAATCTTCTCTGTTCATTTGTAAAACATGAAACGGCCTTGATCAAGGCTGTTACGAGGGTCGTTATCTCTACTGTATAAAATTTAAAGTTTGATCATAGCCGTTACCAAGCCCATGATATCCTCTGACATCTTTTTCTTAAAGGGCATGACCTAGATTATGGTTATTGCAAAGGACATTATCCCCTCGGATGATTTTTGGACAAATTTAAACAAAACTATTATGGGCGTATTCATCATCACGGTCTCCATCACGAGTGTTATAGGAGGAATGATCTCTTAATATGGGCATGACAAGGTAGTGGGATACACCACGGCCCAATATCACGGCCATGATGGTGCTCGTGATAGATATCACGGCCTTTGTCATGAGCGTGACAGATTCTTTGATACTGTTCATAAAAAATAAAATAAAATAAAATAATGATAAGTGCTTGAATAATGAAATGAGATACGTAAGTATAGATACATGTGTGAATGTGAAGTTATGATGGTTTGATATTTTATTTGAGTTTGATGAAGTCGAAATGATTTGATATTTAATTATGAATTAATGATGTTTTATATGAAATGGTTCTTTGACAGATTTTCATATTCAGTTGATTTTGAACACCGGTCATTTACTCGATAGTTCTTATTACTTAGGTACGCGGTAACTTCTTTATTAAGTGATATGTTAAACATTATCAAATCAAATTTAACTAAAGATTGGCTTAAAAATTTGTGTGAATTGTTTATGCATGTGCCATTGAAACCGGTCTGAGGAGCGGGAACCCTATTATCGAGGTATACATGATAGATTAGGCGCTTAAACCACCCTATCATGATGCAATGACTTTCATAAATAGTTCAACAGGTAATTGATAGGAGGAATGGTACTGGTGTAACATTTGCTTATTCTTAAGAAAAAATAATATGATTTAGTTCACATTTACGGACACGGTTAAACTAGGTGATTTTATGGATTAAGCTAAATAAAGTTGAGTAACGAATATGAATACTAGATGAGATTATTAATTGTAAAGTTATGTCGGAGATATTAGTATTCAAGCTGGTTATATTAACCTCCTGAGCAGCTGCTGTTACTCGGGACCCCTAAATTCCCAAGGATTGAAATTGGAGTTTCAATACTTCAGTTTTGAAATGTTTTACTTAAATAAAGATAAATAATTCTATTTTTTCTTGCATCGCATTAGTTAAGATTGTGTGCCATCTGGTATTTGTTAATGTTGTTGTGTACTGAGCCCCTAGCTCACTTTTTCCTCTACAAGTATCAATGATGATGAATACTATGATAGCATAGGTTATGATACTGATTGGGAAGCATTCTTGGATGAGTGGGGCGACTAGGGTGATAGACTATTCCATTTTGTTTTCTTGGAAAAGAGAAAAAGCAAGACCTTATTTTGAAATGTAATAGTATAGACTGAGGCTATCTCCAAGCCTATGTTTTGTAATATTAAGCACCTAAGTTTTCTAGCATGTATATTTCAAGTTTGGTTTTGTAACTTTAAAGTACTGTGTTTGATAGTACTACCATATGTGTTTATATAATGTTATCTAGTCATAATTGAGTAGTATTTGTAAAGTTTGTATTTTAGGAGGTTGACCAAGCAATTTCTATAAACTCCTTCCTTTTCAGGTAACCCTATATATAATATTTCTGTATATTATACATAGATGGGGACTTGACATATGAAGTTTTAATTACATACATGTCGGGTCTTTATGAATATGATAATTGTATGGTGAAATGAGAATTATAGAACAATTTAGGCATATTATGCTGAAAACAGTACCCGTGTGCTAAAATGAGCCTCATAACGAGGAATAAAGTCCTATTTTTGTGAAAATAGAAGTTTTTATGTTGAAACGTACCATAGTACAGGAAATTGAGTAATGATATGGAAAAAAGAGCATCGTGGGGAGGAATTTAGCCTTCTAGGGTAAGAGTTTATTTAGTGAAATAAGTATTAAGCAAAAGAATTAAGCTTCATTTTGATGAAAATGGTATACATTGAGAGATAGGCTTAATGTTTTTAAATTAAGCTATAAGTTGAGGTGAAAATTGGTCTTTTATGGTGAAAAATAAGGATATGTTGAAAAATTGAGCCTTAATGTATGGTAAAATAGCCGTTGGAACGAGGAATTTCACATAAGTATGGTAAAATGGCCCTTGAAAGGAGGAATTCTCCTCGACTATGTTAAAATGACCATTGGAACGAGCAATTCCCTTTACTATTAAAAAATGCCCTTAAAATGAGCAAATTTCCCTCATGTTGTGGGAAAATGATCTTTAAAATAAGTAATTCCCTCATAGTGTGTTGAAATGACCCTTGCAATGCATATTTGCCTTAATATGGTAAAATGACATTTGACATGAGGAATTCCTCCCTAGTATGGCAAAAAAGCCCATATAATGAGGAATTATCCTCTATTGTGGTAAAATGGCCATTAGGAGGAGGAATTCCCCCATGGTATGGTAAAATAGCCCCTATAGCGAGGAATTATCCTCTTATTGTGGTAAAATGGTCATCGAAATGAGGAATCCCCCTAGTATGATAAAACAACCTCTAGAACAAGGAATCTCCCCCTTAGTGTGGCAAAATAGCCCATAAAATGAGAAACTTTTCTTAGTATGGTAAAATGGACCTTGAAACGAGGAATTCCCTTTTCTGTGGTAAAATAACCCATACAATAAGGATCCCCTAGTGTGATAAAATGGCCTATGGAATGAAGAATTCTCTCTCGGTGTGGTAAATTGACCCTCAAAATGATGAATTAATTCTTTATGTAGTAAAATGTCTCCTAACACGAGGAATTTCCCCTATTATGGTAAAGTTGGACCTTAAAACGATGAATTCCCAACCTAGTATGGTTAAATAGACTTTGGAATGAGGAATTCTCCTCTAATATGATAAAATGGGCCCCACAACGAGGAATTATCTCATAGTGTGGTACAGTAGCCCATTAGGGGGAAATTCCTCGTTCCAAAGGCCATTTTACCACATCAGGGGGAAATTTCTCGTTCTAGGGGTGATTTTACCACAATAGGGGGAAATTCCTCATTTTGAGGGTTATTTTGCCACACTAGAGGGAAATTCCTCATTTTGAGAGTTATTTTACCACACTAGAGGGAAATTCCTCATTTTGAGGGTTATTTTACCACACTAGGAGGAAAATCTTTATTCTGTGGATCATTTTACCATACTAGGGAGGAATTCTTAATTCTAAGGGTCATTCTACCACACTAGAGGGGAATTCCTCATTTTGAAGGTTATTTTACCACACTAGAGGGAAATTCATCGTTTCAGGGGCATTTTATCACACTATGGGGGAATTTCACATTTCGAAGGCTATTTTTCCACACTAAGGGGAAACTCCTCATTCTAGGGATCATTTTACCACACTAGGAGAGGATTTCTTATTCTATGGATCATTGTACCATACTAGAGGAAATTCCTCATTTCGAGGACCATCTTACCACACTAGAGGGGAATTCCTCGTTCTAAGGAATATTCTACCACACTAGGAGGGGATTCCTCCTTTTAAGGGTCATTTTACCACACTAGGGGAAAATTCCTCATTTTAGAGGCTATTTACCACACTAGGGGGAAATTCTTCGTTCTATGAGTCATTTTACCACACTAGGGGAGAATTTCTCATTTTAGAAGCTATTTTACCACACTAGGGGGAGGGAAATTCCTCATTTTAAGGGTCATTTTACCACAATAAAGGGAAATTCCTTGTTCCGGAGGCTATTTTACCACACTAGCGGGAAAATCTTCATTTTAAGGGAGAATTTACTACACTAGGAGGGAATTTCTTGTTTTAAGGGCTATTTTACCACACTAAAGGGAAATTCCTTATTCCATGGGCCATCTTATCAAACTATGGGGAATTCGTTCTCAGAGCCATTTTACCATACCATGGGAAGATTCCTCTTTCTAAAGGTTATTTTACCACACTAAGGGGGAATTCCTCGTTTTGAGGGCCATGTTACCATACTATGGGGAAATTCTTCATTCTAAGGGTTATTCTACCATACTAAAGGGGAATTCCTCATTCTAAGAGCCATTCTACCATACTAGGGCGGAATTCCTCATTTTAAGGGCTATTTTACCACATTAGAAGAAAATTCCTCATTCCAAGAGCCATTTTACCACTCTAAGGGAGAATTTTTCATTATATGGTCCATTTTATCACACCAAGGGAAAATTCCTTGTTTTAAGGGTGATTTACCATACTAAGGGAAATTCCTTATTCGGGGACTATTTTATCACATTAGGAGGAAATTCTTCATTTTATGAGCCATTTTACCACATTAGGGGAGAAATCTTTGGTTTAAAGGCTATATTTCCATGCAAGAGGGAATTGCTCATTACAAGGGCCATTTTACCAAACTGGAGGGGAATTCCTCGTTCTAACGATCATCTTACCACACTAGGGAGGAATTCCCCATTCTAAAAGCCATTCTACCACACTATAGGAGAATTCCCCATTCTAAGAGCCATTTTACCACACTAGAGTGGAATTCCTCATTTTGAGGCTTATTTTACTACACTAGGAGGGAATTCTTCATTCCATAGGCCATTTTACCATACAAGGGGAAAATTCCTCGTTTTATGGGTCATTTTACCATACAAGGAGGAAATTCCTCATTCTAGGGGTCATTTTACCACATCAGGGAAAATTCCTCGTTTTTTGGGTGATTTACCACACTAGGGGAAAAATCCTCGTTCCGATGGCTATTTTACCACATTAGGATAAAAATCCTCGTTTTAGGGGCCATTTTACTATAATAGGGGGAAAATCCTTGTTCTAAGGGTCATTTTACCACAATAGGGGGAAATTCCTCATTTTAAGGGCTTCTAAGAGCCATTATACCACACAGGGGATGAAATTCCTCATTTCGAGAGTCATTTTACTACAATAAGAGGGAATTCCTCTTTTTGAGAGCCATTTTACCACACTAATAGGGAATCCCTCATTTCATGGACTATTTTATAAACAAGGGAGAAATTTCTCGTTCTAGGGGTCATTTTCCCTCCAATTATGGTAAAATGGCCCCTGAAACGAGGATTTTCTTCCTAGTGTGGTAAAATGTTTCTCTTAGTGTAGTAAAATGGATCTTGGAACAAGTAATTTTCCCTTAGTATGGTAAAATGGCCTCTGAAACAAGGAATTCACTCTCTCCTTCCTTAGTGTTGTAAAATAGCCTATAGAATGAGGATTTCCATTCAACTATGGTAAAATGGCCTTTGAAATGAGGTTTTTCGTCCTAGTATGGTAAAATGACCATATTATGGTAAACAAATATATATGTATTAAATTCGATGTATTAATATAACATATTCATTATATATATATATATATTATATATAACTTATAAGAACTTATCGAAATTTTATATTTAGCTGTAGCATATAAAAACATAGACAAATTTAATATGTTACTATAACCTAAATAAAAATTATTCATGATATTACATATCATGTGCATATGCATAAAAATCCTACACAAATTTTGTATATAGAGCTTTATGTATTACTATAACACATGAGCAAATATATCATATATAACATTTAAAATATATTTATACTTTATAAGTTTCATTTATAGAGATTTTACCAATTACTATAATATATGCATATATTGAAATAGCCATGAATTCCTTAAATTACATATTAATGTGTTATTGAAATGAAATATATGGATATATATATGTGTGTGTGCTTGGTTAATATAATTAGTGAATATGTTAGACATGTGTTATTTTGTATGTGTATAGTATAATTATTAATTGTGTCTTTTATACATTAAGGTGTTGAGTTAAGTTTAGATTTATAAAATCAACCTTGGTTTTGCTTTAGATTAGTTAATAGAAATTCCACTTAGTTAAGCTAGTAATTATGCTCAAGTAAGCCTCGAATGAGACTCAAATTCACCCAAAATGCAAACTAAATTTATATAAGCCTTAAAAGTCAACTTGTAGATAGGTATAAGACCCAAATTTGCTTAATTGGACTACTTTTTGGGCAGCCTTCCCTTTCATCCGAATTTTTCTTTTTCTTTCTTTCTTTTCTCTTCTTCCTTCATTCCAAATTCCAAGCCCAAATCAAGAACAATATCAAGCTTTGAAAATCAAAGCTCTCACTAAGACAAGGCATATACATATGAGTTGATTTAAGTATAACCTTTGTTTTGTTTTCATTTCTTGTAGTAGCTTTGTGAAATCTTGGATGAAATGAGTTTAAATGCTATCTAAATTGCTTGTTTATGCATTGAAATTAGGTTGGATTGTGTTTTGTTAGTGTATGAGTATTGTTTATGTATTGTGGAAGTGATATGAAGAATTGAGAAGTTGAGGAGTAGATTGAAGTGTGATTAGTGTTTTGATGATTAGAAGTAGAATTCATGTTGTTAGGATAGTGTTTGGATCATATAACAAGCTTTGGAAAGTTTGGATTAAGTTTGGGGAATTTTTGAAAGTGAACAAAGTTGTAATAAAACAAGGGAAATCAAAAACATTTTCGTATAGGCTAAAATTTGGTCGCACGCCTGCATCTGAGGCTTCTACACCGCCGGCTTATAGGCGGTGTTGGAAGAGAACAGAATCAAATTTCTTAAAGCCGTTTAAACGCTGCCGGCTTTGGCTGGAAAAGTCTGCCAGCGTTTAATTTTCAAAATGTACGCCGGCTACTGGGATTCGAAAGCCGCCGGCTTAGGGGCGGTGTGGAATGGAAACAGAATCAAAATTTTTAACGCCGAGCTTAAGGCCGCCGGCGTAGAGTCAAAAGCTGCCGGCGTAGAGTCAAAAGCTGCCAGCATAGAGTCAAAAGCTGCCGGTATGTACCTCTCGGCAAATTTTGGAAATTTGGATTTGCATTCTATACCTCGCGCAAAGCCATCGGCGTAGAATGAAGGCAGTCGGTGTACCCTTGAACGCTGCCAGTGTTGGCAGTGTTGATTTTCAGTGTGTTGAACACCGGTTCAAAGCCGTCGGCTTTGAATGCTAGCGTATCCCCTGCATTTTTTAATTTTAAAAACTTTCTTCAAAATTTTCCGAAGTTTGATATATGATCAATTAAGTATTTGTTAAGTGTCTAGATATAATAGGATGTTTAAATGCTTTATTATGACTTGTATTAATTTATTTGAATTTCTTTGATTAATTATATTTTCAATAGTTAATTAGTGCTTAAGCTAAATGTGAAATTTAATATTATTTTAAACAGTGATAGATTCTCGCCCAGCAACCCCGTTAATTCCCGAATATCAGGTACGCAGTAACTTGCTTGTTTCTTTGTTAGGGTAGGCATCACAACTAAATACTTTAAATTAAGAAAACTTATTAATTGATGAGTGTTATTGTCCTTGTTTGCCGTTGAATCTGGTTCGGAGAGCGGCACCCTGCTCAGATTGGGGGCAGGGTACTTTCTCGTTAATGGATAGAATTATTTAGGAGATATGAGTATCCGAGCTACTCATATCAACCCCCTGAGCGTCGTGATACGTTACTCAGGATCCCCTAGTATTACGGGCTACGCCGGAAGGTGGGGCTGCCTAGTCTGTATGAACAGTAGGGACCACTCAGGGAGGCGGACGTAATACTAGATCCTTGTTGTCCGGAGTTTGAATACTCCCGTGTTGTTTTACTAACTAAAGACTTAACAATAAACCATTGATTGTTGCATAATGCATTAGTCTAAGAATTGTGACCACTTTGCATTTGTATTCGTTACTTGTGTACTGGGCCTTTGGCTCATATTTTATCCATTTCAGGTGATGACTCCGATGAGTTCTATGCAGTATGGGGTACGGAACCGACTTTGAAGATTTTCTTGATGGTTTGGAGGATTAGAGTAACCATGGACTCAATGGAACCCTATGATTGTAATAGATTAGATGTGATTCTTTTTGTTGATGATGTAATTAAAGTGTTAGTTTGGGTTGTGTTTTGAAGATTTTGTTAAGGCTTGTAAGAAGCCTTTGGATGTAATATATATATATATGTACTTAGCTATGTAGGAGTTAAGTTGCTTCCTTTGTAAATATGTTGGTAGTGTAGTAGTATAGTTTTGTTTAAGGTTTAAAAAAAAAAATCTATGTTCCTATTGTATATTATCTATATGGAATTAGATAAACAATTTCTCAAACAATTCTTTCAGGCAACCTTACATATAATCTTATAGGTTATATGTGGTTGGGGAACTGTTATCGCCTATTTCAAATATAGGGTGATAGCGGGTCCTTACAGTTGGTATCAGAGCGAGTTTGATTAATTGTTTATCTAATTGTAATATTATTTAAGACTTGACCTAGACACAATTAAGTAGTATAGAAAAGAGTTAAGTTATCCAAATAGTTGTGTATAATTTCCTTCTTGCTTTTTATACTTGTTATTTGTTTTCTTGTTTACTAATTGCTTATTGTTTGTTTGATGACTTGTTGAATTGTTTGTTCATTTATATATGAATGTAATGTTAACTTGATAAGTTTTGCATGTGATTAGGATTGATATACATGTGTGAATGTGTGTTGAATATATGTATGCAATTGTAAAGATGGACAGGTTGAGGAGGTCTACAGGCAACATTCTGATAGAGAAAGTATGCCACCACCACCACAGTCATCGTCTACATTTGCTCCTACTTCATCTTCTACACCAGTGAGACTACTCCATCCTGCATCGGCTTCAGCTTCACAAGTTCCTCCACCGACTCAGATTCCTCCACCTCCACCTATGCCACCCATTCCTCCTATGTCACAAATACCCACTGGTGATCCAAATTCGATGTATAGTATGATGAGGGACATGATGGCAATGATGCAAGTATCAGATGATGATGTATCAACAAACTCAGCATCTCATGCAGCAAGGTAACCAGCAGGGAATGAGACAAATGAGGCTGCTCCTGTAAATGATCAATCCAACCAAATCAAGTTACATGATTTTAGCAAGATGGTTCCAGAATTTGATGGCACTAGTACTGATCCTACAGTAGCTGAAGGTTGGATAGAGGAGCTTGAGAAAACATTTGCAGCTAGTAGAACACCGGAAGATAATAAAGTGGATTTAGCGGTTTACATGATGAAGAAAGAGGCTTACAATTGGTGGAGATTAACTAGTGGAAATCTACAACACCCATATCATGGAATGCATTCAAGGATATATTTTTCACCAAGTATTTTCCAAATTCAGTAAGAGAAAGGATGATAGCTGATTGGTTGAACTTGAGACAAGGGAGCAAGACTATAGATGAATACTATGGTGAATTTTGTAGACTGTTGCGCTTTGCTGGAGGTGATTACCGGATGAGAGAATGAAAGTTCAGAAATTTCAGAATGGACTGAATGAAGAAATCCAAAGTGAAGTGAAGAAATTTGAGTTGCATACCCTATCAGATACTGTGGCCAAAGCTTTGCTAATGGAGCAAATTCAGAATGATAGTAGAATTAGAAGAGCAAAGAGAGCTGCATTTCTGGGAAAGAGACCCGCTTCCACTTCATCCTATGATAATTATCGGGGTGTTGGTAAAGGAAAGAAGCCTTTTATGGGACGACAAGGAAATCAAAAGCCGACATATAAAGCTCTACACTTGCATTTGAAAAGAAATGTTTTAGGTGTTATGGTCCTCATGAGTTGTCCGATTGTAAGTGGACTCCCAATGCATGTTTTTCATGTGGTCAAGTTGGGCATAAGTCTAAAGAGTGCAAGAATCCGAAATACCACCGGTCTTCTGTGCATATTGCAAGCAAGAGGTCATCATATTGCTAATTGCAAGGATCGACCTAATGTTAAGAGTGGAGTTGATATAGAGAAGGGAAAGACAAATGCAAGGGTTTTCACCTTACAGCAATTGAGGATACTCCTCAGTAGACACTTTGGCAGGTATACTGAGTGTTGCTAATAGGGATGCATATGTGCTGATTGATACTGGAGCAACTCATGCTTGTATTTCTGAAAATTTTATGAATGATTGTGAGCTTGTCTCTGAAATGTTGATTGATCGTGTTATGTGTGTGACTACTCCGTTGGTGATTGAAAATAGGCATCCTTGTGTGTGTAAAAATATAAGTGTTGTGATTTCAAATGTGAACATGCCTATTGATATGATAGTATTGCCTTTATCTGATTTTGATGTGATTTTGGGAATGAATTGGCTAAATCATTATAAGGTTACGATTGATTGTAGTAAGGCGGAGTTAAGTTTTGGCTTGATTGAAGGGAGTTTCACATATAAATTGGAGAGGCTAAGACCTAGGAGTATGAAGTTTATGGAGCTATGGGAAAAACCAGTTGTGGCAGCTATAAATATTGAAGAAGTGGATATCAAAATGACGCCAATTGTGAATGAGTTTGTGGATGTATTTCCCGAGAAGTTACCTGGATTACCACCAGATCGGGAGATAGAGTTTGGAATTGAAGTATTGCCTGGAACAGTACCTATCTCTAAAGCTCCATATAGAATGGCTCCAGCTGAATTGAAAGAGTTGAAGTTACAATTGCAAGAGTTACAAGATTTGGGCTTTATCAGACCGAGTATATCGCCCTGGGGTGCTCCTGTGCTGTTTGTCAAGAAGAAAGATGAAAGTTTACGCATGTGTATTGATTACAGGGAATTGAACCGAGTTACTATTAAGAACAAATACCCTTTACCTAGGATCGATGATTTGTTCGATCAGTTAAAGGGAGCCACAGTGTTTTCTAAGATCGACTTGAGATCAGGATATTATCAACTCAAGATCAAATCGCAAGATATTCAGAAGACAGCTTTCAAACTCGGTATGGACACTTCGAGTTTTTGGTGATGCCTTTTGGGTTAACCAATGCTCCAGCCGCATTCATGGATTTGATGAATAGAGTCTTCAAGGATTATCTGGATTCATTTGTCATAGTATTCATTGATGATATTCTGATATATTCTCGGAACAAGGAAGAGCATCGAGAACATTTAAGACTTGTGTTACAAAACTCCGAGAGAAGAAACTCTATGCGAAATTTAACAAGTGTCAGTTTTGGTTGGAAGAAATATCCTTTCTTGGACATATTATTTCAAAGGAAGGTATTTCAGTTGATCCAATGAAGATTGAAGCCATTTTGAAATGGGCAAGACCTACTAATGTGAGTGAGATTAGAAGTTTCCTTGGATTAGCTGGATACTACCGAAGGTTTGTTGAAGGATTTTCGAAACTTGCATCCCCTTAACAAAGTTGACACGGAAGAATACTAAGTATGTGTGGGATGACAAGTGTGAGAGGAGTTTTGAAGAGTTGAAAGAAAGATTGATATCAGCTCCTATTCTGGCACTGCCTGTTAGTGGAAGGAATTTGAAGTTTTTAGTGATGCGTCTATCCAAGGACTCGGTTGTGTTCTCATGCAAGATGGAAAAGTTATAGCTTATGCATCAAGGCAACTAAAACCCCATGAGAAGAATTATCCGGTGCATGATCTTGAGTTGGCAGCAGTGATTCTCGCATTGAAACTTTGGAGACATTATTTGTTTGGAGAGAAATGCAAGATCTACACGGATCACAAAAGTTTGAAATACATATTCACACAGAAGGAGCTTAATATGAGGCAAAGAAGATGGCTTGAGTTGATTAAAGATTATGATGTGGAAATACTTTATCATCCTGGAAAAGCTAATGTAGTAGCAGATGCACTCAGTAGGAAGAAGCAAATGAATGATGTGACTTTGATTTCTAGTCAAAGAGAGATTCAGATGGATTTCATGAAGTTAGAACTTGAAGTTACATTAGAGCAAGTTGATGTGATATTGGCTCAATTATCCTTGCAACCGACAATTTTGGAAAGGATTAAACAAGTTCAAAAGGAAGATGATGAAGTAAAAGAATAAAGATAGCCATTGGTGAAGGGAAGAGAAAAGAGTTGAGGATTGATGAGGATGAAGTTGTTAGATATGGGAATCGACTTTTTGTGCCATATGAGTTGAGAGAAGAATGAAGGAAGCTCATTCATCTTCATATTCGATCCACCGGGAACCACCAAAATGTATAGAGATTTGAAGAAAAATTTATGGTGGGAAGGTTTGAAGAGAGATATTGCTCAATATGTTTCCAAGTGTTTGACTTGTCAACAAATAAAAATCGAGCATCAACGACCCGGAGGAGAACTTCAACCTTTATCCATACCTGAATGGAAATGGGATGATATCACTATGGATTTCATATCGGCTTTACCCAAGACTATTGCCAAATATGAAGTTATTTGGGTAATCGTGGATAGATTAACGAAATCGGCTCATTTCATACCTTTGAGGGTTGGAGATTCCTTAGAAAGAATGGCACATATCTATATCAAAGAAATAGTGAGATTACATGGATTCCGAAGACAATTACTTCTGATCGAGATTCTCGCTTTGTCAGCCGGTTTTGGAAAAGTCTACATGCCGCTTTAGGTACTCAACTTCAGTTTAGTACTGCATTTCATCCACAGACAGACGGGCAATCGGAAAGAACGATTCAAATCTTGGAAGATATGCTTAGAGCATGTGCTCTAGATTTTGGCAATAAGTGGGATACTTATTTGCCACTTGTTGAATTTGCCTACAACAATAGTTTCCAAGTAACAATTCAATGGCACCCTATGAAGCACTTTATGGTAGGAAATGCAGATCTCCAATACACTGGGATGAAGTTGGGGAAAGAGTTATTTTGGTCCAGAATTGGTACAACAAGCAGTGGATAAATCCAAGTAGTTAAGCAAAGGATGAAAATGCTCAAGATCGGTATAAAAGCTATGCTGACATGAGAGAAGACCATTGGAGTTTGAAGTTGGCGACATGTGTTTCTTAAAATTTCTCCAACAAAAGGGATTATTAGATTTGGAGCTAGAGGCAAATTGAATCCAAGGTACATTGGTCCGTATGAGATTCTAGAAAGAATTGGACCATTAGCTTATCGATTGGCTCTACCACCAAATTTGTCGGAAGTGCATGATGTATTCCATGTGTCACAACTTCGAAAATGTATATCAGATCCCGAAGCTATCATTTCTACACATCAACCGAGGTTCAACCAAATTTGAGCACAGTGAGAAACCGATCAAAGTCTTGGATAGATTGATAAAGTGTTGAGGAGAAAAAATTCCTTATGTGAAGGTTTGTGGACTGGACAAACCGAGAGAGAAGCAACGTGGGAGCCCAGGATGAAATGAAGCAAAAGTACCCGAGTTATTTGAATAGTGTTTAAGGTAAGCTAAGTTTCGAGGACGAAACTTTTTGAAGGAGGAGAGAATGAAATAGCCATGAATTCCTTAAATTACATATTAATGTGTTATTGAAATGAAATATATATATGTGTGTGTGTGTGTGTGCTTGGTTAATATAATTAGTGAATGTGTTAGACATGTGTTATTTTGTATGTGTATAGTATAATTATTAATTGTGTCTTTTATACATTAAGGTATTAAATTAAGTTTAGATTTATAAAATCAACCTTGGTTTTGCTTTAGAATAGTTAATAGAAATTCCCCTTAGTTAAGCTAGTAATTATACTCAAGTAAGCCTCAAATGAGACTCAAATTCACCCAAAATGCAAACTAAATTTATACAAGCCTTAAAAGTCAACTTGTAGATAGGTATAAGACCCAAATTTGCTTAATTGGACTACTTTTTGAGCAGCTCTTCCTTTCATCCGAATTTTTCTTTTTCTTTCTTTCTTTTCTCTTCTTCCTTCATTCCAAATTCCAAGTCCAAATCAAGAATAATATCAAACTTTGAAAATCAAAGTTCTCACTAAGACAAGGCATATACATGTGAGTTGATTTAAGTATAACCTTTGTTTTGTTTTTATTTATTGTAGTAGCTTTGTGAAATCTTGGATGAAATGAGTTTAAATGCTATCTAAATTGCTTGTTTATGCATTGAAATTAGGTTGGATTGTGTTTTGTTGGTGTATGAGTATTGTTTATGTATTGTGGAAGTGATATGAAGAATTGAGAAGTTGAGGAGTAGATTGAAGTGTGATTAGTGTTTTGATGATTAGAAGTAGAATTCATGTTGTTAGGATAGTGTTTAGATCATATAACAAGCTTTGGAAAGTTTGGATTCACTTTGGGGAATTTTTGAAAGTGAACAAAATTGTAATAAAACAGGGGAAATCAAAAAGATATTCGTATAGGCTAAAATTTGGTCGTACGCCGGCATCTGGGGCTTCTATGCCGCCGGCTTATAGGCGGTGTTGGAAGCGAACAGAATCAAATTTCTTAAAGCCGTTTAAATGCTTCTGGCTTTGGCTGGAAAAGTCTGCCAGCGTTCAATTTTCAAAATATACGCCGGCTACTGGGATTCCAAAGCCGTTGGCTTAGGGACGGTGTGGAATGGAAACAGAATCAGAATCAGAATTTTTAACGCCGGGCTTAAGGCCACCGGCGTAGAGTCAAAAGCTGCCAGCGTACATGGATACTCTGCCGGTATATACCTCTCGGCAAATTTTGGAAATTTGGATTTGCATTCTACACCGGCGCAAAGTCGCCGGCGTAGAATGAAGGCAGCCGGTGTACCCTTGAACCTGCCAGTGTTGGCAGTGTTGATTTTCAGTGTTTTGAACACAGGTTCAAAGCCGCCGGCTTTGAATGCCAGCGTATCCTCTGCACTTTTGAATTTTAAAAACTTTCTTCAAAATTTTCCGAAGTTTGATATATGATCAATTAAGTATTTGTTAAGTGTCCTAGGATATAATAGGATGTTTAAATGCTTTATTATGACTTTGTATTAATTTATTTGAATTTCTTTGATTTATTATATTTTCAACTAGTTAATTAGTGCTTAGGCTAAATGTGAAATTTAATATTGTTTTAAACAGTGATAGATTCTCGCCCAGCTAACCCCATTAATTCTCGAGCTATATCAGGTACGCAGTAACTTGCTTGTTTCTTTATTAGGGTAGGCATCACAACTAAACTACCTTAAATTAAGAAAACTTTATTAATTGATGAGTGTTACTTGTCCTTGTTTGTCGTTGAATATGGTTCGTAGAGCGGCACCCTGCTCAGATTGGGGGCCGGGGTACTTCTCGTTAATGGATAGAATTATTTAGGAGATGTGAGTATCCGAGCTGCTTATATAAACCCCCTAAGCGTCGTGATACGTTACTTAGAATCTCCTAGTATTACGGGTTACACCGGAAGGTGGGGCTGCCTAATCTGTATGAACAGTAGGGACCACTCAGGGAGGCAGACGTAATACTAGATCCTTGTTGTCCGGAGTTTGAATACTCCCGTGTTGTTTTACTAACTAAAGACTTAACAATAAACCATTGATTGTTGCAGAATGCATTAGTCTAAGATTGTGTGATCCACTTTGCATTTGTATTCGTTACTTGTGTACTGGGCCTTTGGCTCATAATTTACCCATTTTAGGTGATGACTACGATGAGTTCTATGCCAGTATGGGGTACGGAACCGACTTTGAAGATTTTCTTAATGGTTTGGAGGATTAGAGCTAACCCTGGACTCAATGGAACCCTATGACTTGTAATAGATTAGATGTGATTCTTTTTGTTGATGATGTAATTAAAGTGTTAGTTTGGGGTTGTGTTTTGAGGATTTTGTTAAGGCTTGTAAGAAGCCTTTGGATGAAATATATATATACTTTGCTAGGTAGGAGTTAAGTTGCTTCCTTGTAGAATATGTTGGTAGTGTAGTGATATAGTTTTGTTTAAGGTTTAAAAAAAAAAAATCTATGTTTCCCATTGTATATTATCTATATGGAATTAGATAAACAATTTCTCAAACAATTCCTTCAGGCAACCTTACATATAATCTTTTATGTTATATGTGGTTGGGGAACTGTTATCGCCTATTTCAAATTTAAGGGTGATAGCGGGTCCTTACATATATATTCTATATAACATATATGAATTTTATATATTATTGTAACTTCAAAAGTATTTACACATTATATATAACATAATAGAATATTTACAAACTTTTTATATTAATATAACAAATAAACTATATATACTATAACATAATTAAGATATATATATATACACACATTTCTATATGATGTGTGTATTTTATATTATAAAAAGTGATACATGATATATAAATAAATATATATCCTACCTAACATCCTATATAACTTATAAGAACATTTTAATTTTTATATATTGTTGTGTCATCTAAAAACATATACAAATTTAATATATTACTATAACATATAATCATATCCTATATAACATATATGAAAATTTAATAATTTTATATATAGCTATAACTTAAACATATTCAAATTTAATATATCACAATAACATTTTAAATATATATATATCCAATATAACATATAAGATATATATATTTATGACATGTTCTTTTATCTTATATGATGAATATATGATATATAAATACAATTATATCCTGTATAGCATATAAAATATATATATATATATATATTCATATACAAATTTTATGTATAAAAATTCACATATTAATATAACATAATATATATACATCCTATATAACATAAAATGAACATATACAAAATTTATCTAATACTCTAGCTTGTAAAACATGTATATATATTACATATCATATTTCATGTGTAAAAATTTTACATATTAATATAACATAATATATATACATCCTATGTAATATATAGGAACTTATACAAAATTTTTATCATACTCTAACATTTAAAATGTATATACATATTATAAATCTTATATAACATATAAGAGCATTTACAAATTTTATATGTAGCTATAACATACATATTAAATACATATATGGATATACGCAAATATATTATGTGTTACTATAACATCTAAATTTTATATCATATATAAATATAAGTTATATAAAACAAATGATATTTTTTATGTTTTAAAATAACATAAGCAATATACATACACAAATATATTATGTATAACATGTAAAGTATATATTAAATATTTATACTTTACAAGTTTCATGTATAAAGATATTACATATTACTATACATATAAATTATATATCCTCAATAACATATAAGATCATATACAAATTTTTTATAATAATATAGCATATGATATATACCCTAATTTAATATATTATTGTATATGTCGTAGTTTAATATATTACCATGACATATATATATCCCTTAATTTAATATACTATTATAACATATAAAGTATTTATATTCAATATAACATATGTTATGTTTATTTATCTTATATGTTAAAACATATGTCGAACATATACAAATATAAGCTATATTACTATAACATCTAAATTATATATCACATTCGATATGTAAGACATATGAACATATGATATTTTTTTAATGTTTTAAAATAAAATATGCAAGACACCTAAACAATTATATCATATGTAACACATAATATATACACATATTGTACAAATTTCATGTATAAAGATTTTACATATTACTATAACATATAAATTTATATATATAAATATATATCCTAAAAATATATATAAGAACATACAAGTTTTATATCAATATAACATATGATATATCCCCTAATTTAATGTATTACTATAAGATATAATATGTTATGTTATTTTATGTTTTGAAAAAAAAAATATAAAATACGCATAAACAAATATATCACATATAAGACTTAAATTAAATATATATATACTATGTAAATTTCTAACATAAAATTTTAATATATTACTATAGCATATAATAAAACATTCTATGTAACATATAAGAACACATATAAATTTTATATATTGCTATACTATATAAAATATATATGATATATTATTTTTTATCTCGTATAATAAAATATATAATATACAAATATAACTATATCCTATATAGCATATAAAATATATAACCAATTCAAACTTTACGTATAAAAGTTTTACATATTAATATGACAGAATATAAATATTTTATATTGCTTTAACATACATATTAAATACATATAAAAAAAAAATGTAATATATCCTATATAATTATAACATATAAAATATATATCATGTATAACATATAAAACACACACACGAATATATATGATATGCTATTTTATGCTCTAAAACAAAATATATAATATACATAAACAAATACATCATGTATAAAAAGCGGTTGTAAGATTGAGATTAATAGGGAGAAAGTGAGGTTACAAGAAAAAAAATTGATGCAATGAAAAAATAAAAAAAGTAAAAGATATATAAAAAAAATAAGAAGGTGAAAGAAGAAAAAAAAAGTTCAAAAAAAAGAAAAGAAAAGGACAATCTTGATTAAAAGAAAGAGAAAAAAATAAGCATGTGTTTAAACTGTACAACAAGTTACAAGTTAATATGATCAAAGGCTATAATTAAATCTAAATAAATTAATGATCTATAACTTGACGGGATCGATCTCATCAAATTAACTGACGGGACCATAGAAGCCCCCATAGCCTAAGATTGGATAGTTTTGCATGTGGTATTTTCATCAATGGCACGTCATTTTGCTCTTTGTCTTACTGATCAATCTACCCTCCTTAAGCACCCCAACCTTTACACCTTTCCCAAGTGCTTCTACACCAACCTCCTCTACTCTTTTGCCTTTTAATGCACTTACCCAGCAAAATCCCCCCTCTTTTCTGCGTCTTCAAAAACAAACCTCCTAAATTAAAATACCTTGCAAGACAAAATGCCAATCTGCACAAGAATCATCCTAGCAATCAAAATCCCCCACAAGGACTCCTCCACACCTTGGCCAATGAGCAGGACACGAATGACGCACATCCACAAACTGGAATTCTTTATGTGAGTCTTAATGGAAATAATCCATGCAAGATCAGTGGACGTGTCGAGAAGACCTTACCAAATTCTAGAAGTGCAGCTTATATTAACGTTCCCCCTAGGGAAAATAATAGCCAACCATGCGACACTCTACCTCCATATAATCAGGGAGTGCAACTATATGATAATCACCTCGAGGAGTAGGGAGCAGTTAAACATGACGAGACTGCTCAACACCTGGGAGGAAACTGTGAAGGAAATAGCAGAGAATATGCTGACAAGTAACTTTGTCCTAGAGGACATCCCACTATACCTAATAATGGACTTCATATGGGAATAGGAATTACAGAACAGGATGCTGAGACAAGAGAAGGGGGTACCACTGCTGGTGAAAACCAACTATCAGCCTTGCTTCCTACGAATGGAGATTCTCCGCTATCAGAGACCTGAATCCTCTTGCTTTTCATAACACAGACTATTTTTTCAATGATGAACATGAAGATGGTCGACATTGACATTGCTAGAATGTAAGGGGTTATAAGTTATATAAACTTCAAGACCATTGCTTGCAACACTAAGGGTTCTCCTTTAAATATGAGACTTCACACTATAATGATGCTTTAAGACCCCTAGTTTTTATGATTGATGATTTCAATGAAATCACTTCAAGAAATGAGAATTGGGGCCGAGGAGAGGGGGAGGTGCGGGTAGACCGATGTAAATCAATATAGAGCAAGTAAATTCCAGGAATGCATGAATGTTTGTGGCATGTCTGACATGGGGCACATTGGACCTTCTTATACATGGAGCAATATGAGCAAAGTAATCTCTAAGCTCATCATGTGTAGACTTGACAGAGCATGGGCAAATTTTAATTGGTTATGTCTTTATCTTGAGATAAAAATTTTTCATTTAAACTTTTTTAACTCACATTATAGACCATCCTCCTAAACACAAACCCGAAGATCAGCAATCCTGTCAAAGCGGCCAGACCTTTTACATTTCAAGACACATGGCTGGAACATCCCCTCTTCATGTGTTGTATTAAAAGCTCTTAGTCCAATTCCTTTCCTCTCTCAATCTCTCTAGAAATGCTCAAAGTTAATCTCAAGAAATGGAATAAGGAAACTTTTGGCTTCATACCCAAAAAAAAACTAGATATTACAAACACTATTGCCGAATTAGAATTGGAGATCAATGCTAAACCTACCTGTAGACACCTCATTTTGACATTTATTTTTTGTCAAATTATTTGTTAACCTTAGTATACATATAACTAAATTAAACAATTTTTTTTGCAACTATAAGTATTAAAAATTAGAAAAATAAATCAAATTAAAGGAAATAAATATAATGGATGTAATATATACATAATATGGTATTATAATTTCAAAAAAAAAAAAAGTTACTGTTCATCGTCTTCAACCTCCAGCCACTCGATTGGCCATTTTCGAGCTCATTTTCAGCCTATTTTTTACAAATCAAATATACATTTTAAAACTAGGCATGGAGTAGTTTGTTTTGATATATAATTTAGGCATATTGATCAATAATAAGGATTTCAAATCCGGACTTGAAATTTGAAAAAAACTCATTTTTTTAGTTTCCGAAAAAATCTCAAAATCCGAAAATTTCGCTAAAAACGTGTGTTGTTTGTTAATATTAGAACGTTAATGACAGTTATAAGCATTTAATTGAAGATTATAACCATTTTAGCCCGATTTTTTCGGATTTGAATAAAAAAGGTTTTGAAACTCTAGCTCTATAAATAGAAAGAAAAAAAAAAGAACAGAAAGGGAACACGAACAGAATATGAAAAAATTGATAAAATCAAATAGTAGAAGATCTTTGGAGGGTTGAGCAAATCAAAAGCTTCAAAAACTCCCCACTTAATTGCTGTTGTAGGCGGCTTGGAATACCATTATGGGAGAAGCTCCGGCCCAAATCTACTATTGCTACATCTTTGGGAGTTTCTAAAGCACTACTCACGGTGGTTACCGGGTAGAACCAAAGCCACTAGAGTCTCTAATTTCTCAATTCTAGACCCACCGTCTCAAACCACTGGGATCACTGGAACGAAGACGTTTTGCAATCCGAAACGGCTGGCATGCGCACCTCCGATTCCTACCATGCCTCTAAGCTTTCCCTGCGCAGGTAAATTCCTTGTCTTTTTTTTTTTTTTTAATATAGCATCTTATTCATAATACCTTGTTAACTCGATTCTCATTATAATACGTTGTTTATAACACTTTGATTGTTCATGATATTTTACGAAAATTGGACCTTCGTTTACAATATTTGTTAATCCTCATCGAGATTTCATAATATCTATGGCATGTTCCATTAATGTTTTGTTAATATTAACTTTTTAATGTTTTGTTAATAAATTCGATTTTTACTATAAAACTTTGCTAATGAAGTTTTAATAATCTAGATTCTACCGTGATATGCTGATTGTCATATTGATATTTCTTTTAATGCATTAGAATTTGTAATATGATTAATGATTCCATGACTTTTGTTCTTATTCAAATTGATAATAATAATGATGATAGAAATAGGAAAAATAAAAAATTAGTATATAATTGTAATATCAAAATCTGTTATGAATGCGTTGTGTTATTTTTTTTTAAAAAATTTAAAATATGTAAAATTAGTAATAGCTTTAATCATGATAGTATAGTCATTATAATTAATTTTTTTTTCTTTTCTTGTCAATGAATGATTGTCTCATAAGCTTGTTCTAAAAATATTAAATTGAAATTTTAGGATCTAATTTGTCATGATATAGTTTTTGAATGTTCTATCTTTTTGCATTAATATGGTAATGATCTTGTTTTTGTGATAAAATTGAATTTTGTGATATGTATCATGTTAGGTACTTGTTAGTAGAATTACATTAAGATCTTGTCATTGATAATAATAATCACGCCATAATCATAAGGAATATATGAAATTTTTTAGAGTTTTAGGTTTACAACATTTGAAATTATGTGATCATGTATGATGATAGTCATTAAGATTTCTTTTATGCCATAATTTCGCCTTATTATAATATAGTGATGACTTTGATTGTAATAACATTGAATTTTATGATTTCACCATATATGAAACCACATTGAAATCTTGCCCTTCATAATATAATTTTAATGATATATAAATCTTGATTATGCCATGATTTTGTTTTGTTAAAATTAGCTTGTTAAATATTGATATTCCTTATAATATTTTTATTCTTGATAATATATAGGATCAATTGATATGCATGATATGTGGTTATGATTTCTTGTTCAAAATTTTTGTCACATAGAAAAGTCCAATTTTTATAAAAAAAAAACCTAAAATTGATAGATTTAGGATCCATATCGAAAACAATTAATTTTGTTAAAATTAATAAAATTTAATAAACTTAAAGTGAAAAGATTTCAAAAAATTCCAAAATTAACCAACAAATTAAATTTTTCTAAAAGAACTACGTGTAGTCTGATCCCAATTAGTGGGTACGTAGGCACCTAAATGGGCGACTTAAAATATGTAAAAAATTATTTTTGTGAATTTGTTTGATTTGTTAGTTTAGTTTAGTTTTGAATATATTAATTGTAAAGACCCGACCCTCTAAATCCCGAGACTTAGAGTACCGAGTCCCCAACCACATATAACGTTTTCACATTATATGTAAGGTTGTCCTAAAACTAACAGTTTATGAAAATTGTTTGATCAAAATCACTTCAATTTTACAAAGAACTTTAAACAAAACAAGATTGCTAACAAAAGCAATCTATACATACATTTACATCACATAAACATTGTTTAGTGCCAATACAAGACACCACAAAATTTACATGTTTTCTTAAAACATAAGAATTCTAAAGGATCTTAAGGTATTCACAAAAATTGGCTTAACTAACAAGCCTTCTATACATGACTTTTTCCTTAACAAAATTCCTTCCAAAGGTCCAGGGTGATCGGATCCTATTCGTTCCACTTATCCAGAAATCTCTCGAAATCGGACCCATAGCCCAAATCATCATAAAACTCGTCTCCAATACCTACAAAGCAGCAAAAGTGAGCCAGAGGCCCAGTACATAATAACCAATGCAAAAACAAATCATCAAGTCAATGTAATGCATCATTAGACGGTGATTATCTTTATTACACTTTCTTTCACAAACCAACAAGAGGGTATTCAAAGCCCGGTCACGCTTCAGGAATTCAGGGATCCTGAGTAACAGCAGCTGCTTAGGGGGTTGATATAAGCAGTCTGAATACTTATATCTCCTATATCTATTTCATGAAGATAACAGCTTCATTTAGGGTTTAAAAGCCGTTGCCCGACTCTACTTAAACTCAGTCCATAACATGAGCCTAGTTCACAAGTTCCCATAAACTTTGAACTAAATCATGGTATTTCCCCTTAAGTTTAAGCAAACGTTACTCAGATACTATTCCCCTCTATCGGCTACCCACTTAACCAAAAATAATCGCTATTGCATCATAGTGTACCATTACATCATGGTAAAGTCATTGCATCATGACTTGGTTAAGCGCCTAACTAACATGTCATTGCATCATGACAGGTTTACTGCTCGGACCAGATTAAACAGCGTAATAGACATCCAATTCATTCAAATGTTAAGCCAAGTCAAATTAAGTTGAATTAGGAATGCCTATTCCTAGAAAACATCAAACAAGTTATTGCGTACCTGAACCCGTTAGTATATAACTAGGATATCTCGGTGATGAACTAACCGAAGAATCTTTAACTGAAATAAGAATATCACAATAATCAATAAATCAATAAATATAGATCTCACTCTCACAATTATACTCATATTATCTTTATATATCACAAATAAATCAAAGAAATTCAAATAATTGAATACAAAGTCAAAATAAGCATTTAAACATCCAATTGTATCGTAGATCGCTTAATAAATACTTAATTGCTCAAATAACAAACTTTGAAAAATTTTAGAAAAAGTTTTTAAAATTCAAAAGTGCAGGGGATACGCCGGCAGCCACAGCCGGCGGCTTTGAGCCGGTGCTCGATACTCTGAAAATCAACACTGCCAACGCTAGCAGTGTGTACATCCTACACCGGCGGCCTTGAGCCGGTGTAGAATCCAAAACCCAAAATTTTTAAAACGTCCACAGAGGTCTAAGCCGTCTGCTTACCCAGATATGCGGGCAGCTTTGACACATACGCCGGCGGCCTTGATTTCCAGCGACCAGCGTACAATATGAATAAAAGAACGCCGGCTGACTTTCCTAGCGAAAGCAGGCGGCGTAGAAACTCAAATTGTCGGCGTACGTTCTGAAGAACAAACGCTGGCAAAGTTTTATTGTAAAAACCGGCGGTTTAGCAAAGCGGCGTTAAGAAATTTGAATCCAACGTTGCCTCTACGCCGGCGGCGTTGAATTCCCAGGTGCCGGCGTACGTTTTAAAAACAGGCTTAAACGAAAAACACAAATCCCCTGTTTTTTTCTACTTTGAAAATTAAATCCTATAACACTTTAAAATCATCCTCAACCACACTATCAACTTTATATACTAACTTCTACTTACACTACTCAATCTTAGCAACTCAACACAAGAAATCAACACAATTAAACACTTCAAATTCCACATCAATCCATTCTAAATTTTCCTACACAAATCCTCTTCACATCCTCCCAACACTTCATATCACTTCAACCATACATGCACAAACTCACACACTCATAAAACACATTCCTAGCTCATCCCAAGCATGAACAAACAATTTGGATAACTTTAAACTCATTTCATCCAAGAATTCATACAACCACTTCAAGAAAGAAAAACAAAACAACAATCACAATTAAATCAACTCTCATACATATACTTTGTCTTGAGGAGAATTTTGATGTTTAAAACTTGATATTGATCTTGACTTGAACTTGGAAATGGAATTGAAAGAGGAAGAAGAAAAGAAAGAAAGAAGAAGCAAAATTCGTATAAAATAATGGTTGCCTCTAAAAGTAGGTTAATTAAGCAAAATTTGACTTTAAACATATTCCAAATTTGCCCTTTAAGGCATATATAAATTTAGGGTGCATTTGGGGTGTATTTAGGTCTCATTTGGGCTTATATTGGCTTAATTACTAACTTAACTACTAAGAACTTTATCAACTAACCTTAAGCAAAATTAAAGTTGATTTATAAATCTAACTTAGCTTAACATCTTAATGTACAAAAGACACAATTAATAATTTTACTACACACACACATTAATACATATAAAACAAAGATATTAATTTCAATATACACATGCAAAATAATGCATTTTAGACCACTAGCAACATAACCATTATAATCATCATGCTCATTCAATTCAATACTTAAGATAAATAAGTGAACACATGGAATTTAAATAGAATTTAAATCTAGGTCATTTCATTAATATTGATAGAATTTGATAAGATTTGATTAATTTGAATATTTTGAGTTTTTAGATTATATATAATTATTGATGGAATTTGATTAGTATTTTTGTGCATATTAACCATATGTTTAGTTAGTTAGATCTTTCTAAATAGTTTAAAATTTGAAATTAGGGTTTAAAAGAAAGCAATCTAAATTTGGAAAGTTAAAGTGATAACCGTTTAGGCTTTAATAGGTTAGCCCCCGAACTCAAATTAATTTTTTATTATCGTTTTAAAAAATGATTTTTTCGCAGATTAGTAGCAAAACCAAAATCAACTTAACCATTGGTTTTGGTATATTTTTTTCTCTCGACTTTAGTCGAGTGGCGACTCCAAAATATTTTTAAAAAATTCAAAATTTCCTTTAATTCATAGTTGAGGATTCGTATTGAATGGGTTAGGGTTTAGTACGAATTGGATTAAAGGAAATCGAATCGGAAATCGAAAACCAGGCTCGACACCACTCAAAACCTTTTAAATGCCTTAAACCTTGCAAAATGGGAACTTGATGACATTTTTAAGATTGAGGAAATCCTTTGGGTTTCTAAAGCAAGATCAAAATGAATTATAAATGGGGAAAGAAACACTAGATTCTTCCATCCTTCCACCTTGACTGGGCAAGCTAAAGATAGGATTTGGGGTTTATACAATGATGTTAGCCAATGGATATAGGACGAAACTGCTTTTGAGAAGTGGATATGTAAGTTTTATGCTGGACTTTTCAATTCTGAGAAAGTTTAAACATCTCTCAAAAATGATTTAGAAGAGCTATCTGGCCCAATCCTTCTGGACCTTGAAAAAAGCCATCTAGAAAGCAATATGTCTAGTTCTGAAATATGGACAGCTCTCAAAGGCATTGGTAGAAATAAATCTCTAGGTATTTGATGGTTTCAATTCGGCTTTCTACTAAGATGCTTAGAATATCGTGGGAGGAAAAGTTTGTGAGGAAATTCTACCAATGTGGAGTAAAGGGGCAATCTATGAAAGCATAAACCAAACTCTTCCTGTCCTCATCCCAAAAAAATCAGGTGCAAACAACCTAAAGGACTTCAGACTGATCAGTCTTCTATAATACTGTTTATAAGATCATTACTAAGATCTCGTGAATAGAATAAGATCTCACCTAGATTATCTTATTAGTCCTTTCCAAGCTAGCTTCATTCCCGGTCGTAATGCCTCGGATAATGTGATTATACTCTAAGTGATAATGTAAACAATGCATAGGAAAAAGGGGGAAAAGGGCTGGATGGTTTGGAAGTTAGATCTCGAAAAGGCTTTTGTTAGACTAGAATGGGATTTTATTATCAAAACCTTAAGATATCTAAACTTCCCAAACAAATGAATCTCAATCATTAGCTCTTGCTTATCCTCTGTATCTTTTTCCACAATTCTTAAAGGCAAAACTACATCCTTCTTACTGCCTATAGAGGAATTAAGTAGGGAGATCCTATGTCTGCTTACATTTTCATACTCACTATGGAAATGCTTAATAGGTGGATAAGCACTTTTGTTGATATAAAATGGCAGAGCCCCATTAAAAATTGTAGTGCTAAAGTGGCCATCTCATACCTCCTTTTCACAGATGATATTGTTCTCGTAGGGGAGGCTTCCCTTGAAAATGCAATCCTCATGTGGGAGGCCTTCAATATGTTTTGCAATTGGTCTGGACATAGAGTCAACCAAACTAAATCTAAAATATGCTTCTCAAGAAATACCACTCCCAATATAAAAAGCAAAATAAGTCATGTTGTTGGTATTAAAGAGCCTGCTGACCTCGGCACTTACCTTAGCTTTTCTATTACTGCCAATGGTAATATTAAAAGTCAAGATTGCTATTTCCTGCTTGAGAAAATTAGGAGCAAAATCATTGGTTGGAAATTTAAGTGTCTTAGCTTCAATGGCAGACATGTTCTCTTGAAATCAGTTGTCGATGGTCTCTTAGGTTATTATATGTAGGCCATGTATCTCCTAGAAGCATAATAGACAACATTTAAAATTTGATGAGGAGCTTCCTTTGGATCTTCATTGAGGGGCACCAAAATTTCCATGGAGTCAGTTGGAGGAAAATCACTAGACCGAAATGCTTTGGTATTTTAGGAATCTGGAATCTTAGATGGAGGAATAAAGCTTGTGCCATGAAGCTTGCTTGTAAACTAAAAGAAAAAAGCTATCTGAACAAAGATTATACCACTCGACAGAAGAAAACCTATATCAAGGAGCTCAAATAAACTCTTTAATGAGGTTCTAAAATTGAATAATTCTCTAGAAAACTATTGTGAATGGAGATCGCATAATGGCAAGTCTATTCTCTTTTGGGAAGACAACTGAACAGGCAAAGGGGTGCTTTCAAGAATCATATTTGGCCCTTTACAGCCTAATGCCCTGTCAATTACACTTGCAAGGGCTTGGTCTGACATGAACTATTGGGATGAAAATATTATCACTTATCCCCTAGATAAGCACATAAGGGATCTTCTTGGTAATATTATTATTGATAAAACTTAAGATATCGAAGATTCCTTCATATGGGCAAATGAGACGAGTCGATTGTTCTCTCTTCAATCTGCCTACATGGAATTGCAAAGAGAGACATGAATGCCTGCCAAAACTATGAATGGATATGGAAGCTTCCTATCATGCCCAAGATACAATTCTCCATTTGGAGAGCTGTTAACAATGGGTTACCCATGAAAGAAGAGCTTATGAAAAGAGGAATGCAGACAGATGGCTTTTGTGTTTTCTATGGTCAACTAGAAATGGTTGACCATATCATGAAAAATTATCCTGAGCTTATCAATGCCTAGAACAAAGTAGGTGTCAAGCCAAAACATCTAAACAACAATTTGGATTTTACAAGTTGGGAAAGTCAAACATAGAATGCAATAAGAAAGCCATGAAAATGAAGCAATGCCGTGCTTAGTGTATTATAGGTTATATTTGGTGACATCTTTGGCTGGAAGGGAATAAAAGGCTCTTCAATGCTTCTCAAGCAAATTTTGAATGGTCTTGTTATGCAAGAGCGTAGGTGCATGAGTTTTGAGCGACTTTGAGGAAATCGGGATTCACTCCTAAATCTGTCCATGATGATAAATGGATTGCTCCTCTACTAGGTTGGATGAAGTTAAACTATGATGGTGCCTTCAAGGACAACATGTCATTCGCTGGTGCTGCAGTGTGAACGAGAGACAATAATGGAACTATTAGAGCTGGTACCATTAGGAAAACACATGCAAGAACGCCTTTAGAATTGAAAGTTATGAGTGATTGATCATATTCTTGAAATGGTTGAGGCTCATGGCATTTAGAAAGCAATAATAGAGACAAACTGTAGATCATTGGATTCTCAAACCCAAAATACAAAGTGAACTTATCCCTCATGTTTCATGTTGTTATTCTTTACAGGGATATGATGGCAAAGCAACAAATGAAGCAGGAAGCTTGGATTATGAGTTGGACCTTGAGGGAGACAAATGAGGATGCTTACCTCCTTGCTGCGGAAATCTAGAGGTTAAAGCAGGATGAATTTTTAAATGGCTGGCCACCTCCTTTTCTGCCTAATAGAATAAATTCCCATGTTGTTTGTTTTAATTCTTTTAACTGCGCTGTTAGCAATCCCCTTTTTGATGTTTTTAGCAGCTATCCTTCTATCCTTGTTGCTGCTAATTATGATGTATCCTCCTCCAATTCTGTTACCTAGCTAAGGATTATCTAGTTGGCATTTTTTTTCCCCTTTTTATAGTCTTTTACCATCGAAAAAAAAAAAGATAAGGAGGCAAATTGCAACAAATATAAAGGAGCGTATCTATCATTTATCCTTAATTTTGTATTGAAACATGAGCTTTATTGAAAAAAGGAAAAAAAAGAAAAAAAACTTATGACCTAGTGGCACAAAAACTAGTCTCCTAATATAGTGGATTGAATTTGCTTCCTCAATAATTATAATAGATAGTAATTGGTGAGGGAAAAAAAATCTCATGTGTGTGATATAATACGTGAATTTCCAATGACAAGTGATAATCAATATTAGTAAAGGGTATGGGATCGTTTTAAGGTTTATTTGATTCGTCTTATTTTCATGCATTTAATATTGTTTTGTTATCCATTCAAGTTTATATATTTGTTGAGAAACATATGCCAAAAAGATAGCATAAAAATATATTTCTATACTCTTTTCTTAAAATTAAATATCGAATAAATTCTATAAAATTGGACTTATTTACTCTTTATTTTATTCATTTTTATAAAATTCCAGTTATGATTTTCTTTTCCAATGTATAAAATATATTTAAAAATCTTTTTCTTTTAAAAGTATGTAAATTTTTTCATCCCAAATTTACACACTCGAATTAGTACGTTATCATAATTATGAAAAAAATGATATAAGAAATAAAGATAGATTTTCAAACATCAAGACTCTAAACATATATAAATTATATAGAGAACAGGTACATGAAATATATATATATATTATATATCCAAACAAGCTGATTTTTAAAAAGTTAGAGGTCCTTGCAACTTTAAAAGATTTCAAGGAGTATCCATGTAATTCATTCTTAAAAAATTATGCCATTAATATTCTTATACTCTATTTTAGGGAAAAAAAAACTGTAAATAACCCTCATAAACTTTAACTTGCATGTTATACCCATGAACTTTCACATATTTTAAATTTACGCCTTTAACTTTGATAAATTAGCAAATAACCTCAAAACTTGAAAGCGAAACATTCTTCGAACTTATCAAAGTGTGCTTTAACACTCTTAAACTTTGATTTTAGTTTGTTTAAGTATCTTTATTTTTCCCAATTTATTTATATTATAGATTTATCATTGTATAGTTGTACAAGAGTTTTATCAAATTAAGCACATGATACATGTCTTATAATTCTTATATACTTTATGGTCATTAATTCTCACTCTCTATATTCTTAAAGTATTTAAAGTAGTCTTTCTCAATTTAATAATTTTTCTTATATTTATTTATTTTTTTCACAAGAAAAAAGGAAAAACTAAGAAAAATTTGCCATGATTTGATAGGGTTATAATAAAGAATGAAGGTCACTTAATGATTCAAGAATCAACATGGCAATTGACAGGGTTATAATAAATAATGAAGGTCACCTAATGATTCAAGAATCAACATGGCAATAAGAGCAATATCCTGGTGTAGCTCCCATTTTGCCTCCATCTAAAGTTAACTTTCTGCATGCAAACCCCTAAAATTTATCAGCGTTTTTAGTCAATCGCCTAGGAATTTTGTTAAAGATGTTCCCGAAACTTAAAATAATTCAACTTGACAATTGAAAATATAACAAGATAACCGAAATACGAGGGGTAGAGATTTTAAATACATAATTTAGGATATAAAACCCAGGAGATACCCGTAAAAAATTTAATAAATTCCATAAGCATCAAAACCTATAATAAAATAAATGGACATGAACTCCATAAATTAAATATTGAAAACTTACTTTAATGATTTATCTAAATGACAATAATGTTAACAATCCGAGGTAAAAATATGATCTACTCTCAACACAAAGAACATGTGGCAAATTTTTTTTAACTCCAATAATTTAACTAGTACAACTATAATTAAATCATAATTATGTGTTTCCAATGAACCAAATATAAGTAAAGGGAAATTCTATCCTACCCTATGGCAATAAGGTTGGCCATGCTTCAAAAAATTATGCCTTTTTTCCATTTCAAACTGTCAAAACTAAACCCCCACTCAAATGAGCATGGCAATTGTACTTGAGAGTGCCATTTCAAAATAATTACAAACTACCCTCAACTAATGGACTTTTGGACAACCAATTTTCACAAATAAACAACACATCAATTAAACAAGTTTCCCCATCCGTTTTACCTTCTGAGCTACTCCCTTTTCCCTTAAATAGAGCACCCAAACACCAAAGACATTCCCCATTCCTCCACATATAAACATATATATGTGTGTGTGTTGGCTTCACATTGCTCTCTTTCCCCTTATTCATTCTCTCAAAACCAAGACACACAAAAACGCACTCCTTGGTCAACTTCCTTCTTTTTTTCCTTTTTTTTTTTTTACTTTTTATCTTTGTTTCATCACCTATTCAGATATAAGTCAGTTCATTTAAAGTATTAATGCTTTAAGTGTTTCAAAAGAGGAATAAATTTTTGGGGATAAATTCATTTAAGATATCAACAATTTTAAGTGCTTAAAAACGGTATCAATATTTTACAAACTAAGTCAAATAAGGTATTAATAACCTATAATTAAAGAAAATTTAAAAACTTAATTAAAAACGAATATAAACATTTAATCGTTAAATAAACTTTACAAAATATTGATACCCCATTTGATTCACTTTACAAAATGTTGATACCTCTTTTTAACAATTTAAAATATTAATATCTTAAATGAACGTACTCTCACACATTGATATCTTCTAGTATATAGTACAAGAAATTTTGGCTTCAGAGACAAAAAATTCTATCTCTGAAAGTGAAAAATTTGTCTCTAAAGACTTTCAAAGATAGATTTTCCATCGCAAATTTTTGTCTCAAAATCATCGTCACTAATTCTTTTAGAGATGGATCTATTTGCGATGGAATTTCTGTCACAAATCTGTCTCTATTTCGGAATTAGTTATTTTCAAATACTCAATTAGAAAATAATAAATAAAATAATTCTGTCGCAAATCTATCTCTGATTCTTAGATAAATTATTTTTTTAAAAAAATCTCATGTGCCTCCTATTTATCCTTTCCAGGAGGTCACCCATCATTAAAGGCTAGTACACTTAACATTAAAGTTTTCATAAGTACTATACTGATGAACTAATTCTTATCTTCATGAATAAAGTTCCACTACTATTTATTTAAGAGATATAATTTACTATATTATAACTATAAAACATTTTACATATATTTTATAATTAATTTTTATTTTATAATTCCACTTTGTCTATTTATTAAGGATTTTTCATTGATGTTTTATTAAAATAATACATAATATCTACATATGCTATGTTTACATTTTATAATAATTATTTCAAATATATATTTATTATAAATATGTAATATTTTTTAGTAGTATATTATAATTTTTTTTTCAAATATGATACTATTATTAAAAAAATATTATATAGTTTGTATATATGAATATTATATATAATTTTATATATATTTAATGATATATAATAATTATGCTTTTTACATTACTTATTATATATTTTATATTAACTTAATAAATTATATATATTTTTAAGTAATATGTTTATTATTTATATCATTTTTATTACACTTAATAATTTATGTAACACTTATAAATATATAAATTTTATTAGTTATATATATAATATATACTATAAGCAATATAAAAATCTATTATTCAATAATACATTAAAAAAATAATATATAATATCAATTTAAATATATTTATATTTAACTAATTATTTTATATTATACATTTTACATTGTAATATATTATATTTTCGCATAGTATATTATTTTTTTGGAAAATATGTCATTATATTTTAAATAATATATAGTATGTAAATATAAATTATGTAAGACATATAGAACAAATTTTTTATATGTTCAATAACATATGAATACTTATAATAAATATATATAATAAAAACATTATAAATAATATGGATATATATTTTTATTAATATATTTATTAAATAAACTAAAATATTTATATATTTATTTATACTAATTTTACATTTTATAGTAGTTTTTTTATTTTACATATTTTATTATTGAAATATATTTTATTTTTAAGTAGTATTTTTAATATTACTTATATATAACATATTGTATTATTGTTTCACATTATTTTATCAAGTTGTATATTTTATTTTTTTATATAAGAAGTTATTATGTAAAGAATATATAATAGATGTAAATAATAACTTATGAAATGTATAAATGTTTATAACAAACTTATTTTAAGTACTAGTTGTTGTTCATACTTTATAATATATAATTTTGTAATATATTAGCAAATATATTATAAATAAAAATATAGTATTAGTTGTAAATGACATATGATTATACATATTATATTTATAATATAATAGAAATAATTTACAAATATAATATAAGTCCATATCATGTATTACACAATTATATATATATTATTTTATATGTATAATTAAAAAAATATTTTAAACATAATTTATATATATATAATAATGTAGTTTAGAGACAGATTTGCAATAGAATTTGAAAAATATAAATAGGTGCTAAAAAAAAATTATTCTTGCTAAAATCAAAGACAAATTTGTAATGGAAAAAATTCCTTCGCAAATCAACTAGTAATCCGTCGCAAGTTTCGTTGCACAAGCTTATAAAAATTATAATTTATAATTTATGTCATCACAAATCCATCGCAAATTCATTTGTTTAGAGATAGAAATTTTTCGTCGCAAATTTTCTGTCTTTAAAGGCTAGTTTTCTAGTAGTAATAATTTATCCATATATACATTCGAAGCTACATCATCTCTCGCCATGACTCTTACATTGTTTTTTTTTTTTTTTTAAATCTCTCTCTCTCACTCACACTTCCTTTCAAAGACAATAGTCCAACTGTGACATAATTACATAAATTCATCCACGTCCAACTCCTTCTCACTTTACTTTCCAATCGTTAAATACACACGTGGTAGCCTCATTTATCTCCAATTCATTTATCCTTTTTCTCCTCTTCTTCTTTTGTTTTATTTTCAAGCTAAAAATTCACACATCCATCCAACTCTTCTTTCCTGTATATATTCCTCAACCAAGGTCATACCATTCCTCATACTCCATGCATTCTAACTGAGAAGCTTAGAGATCTAAGGGAAAATTTAGAGCTTTAGGCTTAAGAATCATTTAATTGTTTAAGTAAGTAACATAATCTTTATTAAAAACATGATTAAAAGAAGAACACACTATTTTTTCTTCACATTTCGTAGTTGGAGTCATATTAAGGAAACTTTCATAAAACATCTCTAAAACTTGTACATTATGGAGACTTTAAAGAAAAATATGGTATTCTTTTTCTCTATGCTAATGCCAAATTTCCCATGGAAATGTTAGATTGATTTCAAATCTTCACTTTCATTTGTTTAGTAAGGTGATCATTAATATCATAGATATCACTTTAATCATATAATTTATAAAAATAACAACTTTTCAAGGTTGCATTGCTATAATTTGTGGGTTTTTGAGAGTAGGGACATTAACAAGGTAAAAATATTGTAGATATTTAAGAAAATAATTAAAAAAATAGATCGTTTATTATTAATAAGGGTAAATGTAGCGAATGGTACCTCAAGTTTGGCAAAATATGCAATTAGGTACCTAAACTTTAAAATTAATCGATTTAATACCCGCACTTTGAAATTGATCAATTTGGTACCTGAAAGAAATTTTTATGTATACTAACCAATATTACAAATGTACTGTTAGTGTGCACAAAATGTTCTTTCATGTACTAATTCGATTAATTTCAAAGTTTAGGTTCTAAATTGATTAATTTCAAAATTGAGGTATCTAATTACATATTTCACTAAAGTCTAGATACTATTAGTGATGTTAACTGTATTAATAATACACATGGAAATATCTTAGAGACCTAAATAGAAGAAAATAACAAAACCTACACAAAGAGGATCCAAATTTTAACATTAACATAAGCATGTCTTAAGCAATTTATACTTGCATGACCTCTTTAAACATAAATAACACTAAAAATGTGCGTTTTTGTTTCATCAAATCATCGATGATCTTAATTATTAAACATGGGGTTCTCAAGTGGATCCATTTTATCCTAATCATCAATATTTTCTAACCTTCACTACTATGTACTATATAAGATTAGGGTGTACAAAAAAACTGATGAAATCAAAAAATCGAACAAAACTGAAAAACCAATCCAAAAAATATGGTTAATAAATCCATTGGTTTCGGTTTATGATTATAGTTTTTATTTTTTTTGGTTTTTGTTTTCGGTTTCGATTTGTAATCATAAAAAATTGATGGTTAACTATTAACTGTTTCAATATTTATAAATATATTATATATATAATTTACATACATTAATGTTCCTTCGATTTTGATTAAAGTACTATTATCCTATGTTTACTGGGAGTTAATGTGGTAATTGATTTGATTGATAATAATACATCCAAAGACTTGTTTTTCTCCTTTTTCTTAATTTGATTTTCCTTTTTTTTTTTTAGCTCTTGTACTATAGATAATAATTTAAAGAAAAGACTATTATAAATACAAAAAATAAGGTTTGTTAAAGTTATCAATTTGATTTGTTAAAATCATTATCTTAAATGATTAAAAATCGAAAACTAAAAAAATTAACTGAATAAAACGGTCAACAGTTAAGGCAATTAACTATTTATAATGGATCGGTTAAAGATTTGGATATTAAAAAATTGCTCATTACGATTAGGTTCAAAAAATGGATTCAGAACCGGTTAACTGATCTATGATCACCCCTATATATAATTAATGACATGCATAAAGTCAATTCACCACGTTAAGTGACAATAACATGTCATATAAAAGAAATTACAAATAATTTTTCTAAATTTTGATGTTGGTGTGATATACTTCCTAAACTTGTAAACTATACACTTCCTAATTTATTATTAATTGGCAATATTAAGTAACATCTCTCTTTCTCTATTATGGATAATGTCATTAAACCACAAAACTATTGACGAGTGTCATGGTTAAAAGTAGTTATTTGTGATGTGGCTCTTTGAGTTTTGGTGAAATGCAAGTAAACATAGAAAACATTGTATAGATTCAAGATATAATTTAATTATGTACTTGTCAAAATATTTATTGTTTTTAATTATTAATTTATTAACAACTATAGACACTTCATACTTTTAAATTTTTGTTTTTCTTTTGCTTTACTTAGCTTTGTAAATTAAAATCATAGCAATTGAAAGGCAATAAAGGAACAACAAATAAATAAATAAAATGAAAAACACAAGAAGCAAGAAATTAAGAGAGAGAAATTTTTAAGTGAAAAATTAGTTTTAAAGGTCTGTTATTAGTGTTACCATGCAATTTAGGCTTTGTTAGATTTATCTTATGCTGGTCATTTTGTCATCTTTTTTTTATCATTTTCAAATAGATTGTTTATTAAGAAACAGATACAGAAGAAAAACATATATTTTTACTCATGAATAGATCAAACAGATTAGATATAAATTAAATATAAATAAGATATAGATATAAATCAAATACGAATAAAGCTTATACAGATGAAACTGAGCAATTCAAATAATGCCGTTGCATGTGCGGCTTGATGGGTTTCATTTACCGCAAAGAAATTTTCTTTTGGTTGAGTGGCTTTACTCAAGCTCATTAACACTTGGGTCGAATTACTTACTCACTTAAAAGTAGTAAATTTTTTAAGGCAATTTAACCCCCTTTGGCACTCGTAAAGCCTTGAAATGTTCATCTTGCAAGCTAGAGAAAATTCAACATGATAAATAATATATGCCACCGGTCCACAGATCCTGCTGGAGTGATAGCTTATATGGCTTGAGGTGCCGTCATAAATATGGTCCCTTGAACGAGAGGCTATGGATTCGAGTTATGTGCACTTCATTGTCTTTTATTTGGTTTGATGAAGCCATGAAGTATTTTAATTAAGGGGAAAATATTGAATTTAGTATATGAATTTTACATAAAAATTTAATTTAATACTTGAATTTTGAAGTGATCAATTTAATACATAATCAAACTTTTTATGTCATTTTTACTATCTCACTAATATTTTCTCTATTTCATGAAAAAAAGAAGCAATATATTAATGCTAGATGGTTTTAAAAGTAATGAAAATTCAATGATATATTATCTCTTTCACATCAGCAAACATAGTAAACAATGTGAAGGAATCAGTAAAAATAGCCCTAAAAAGATTAATTAAATATTAAATTACCTACTTTAAAGTTCATGTATAAAATTAAAATTTTATGCATAGTTTAAGTGCCAAATTTGACATTTACCCTTAATTTAATTTTAATGCATATTAAAATGATCTTGGATTCTTTCATTTACCATTCCCATTTTTCCTAATTTCTAAATTAATTATTGGAATTGTCTTGATTCTATGAATATCTTAACATTATTGTACATGTTTTTCCTATAATTTCAATCAGTGTGGCAACATTTAAAATAATAAATTAAGGAATATTAAAGAAAAGTAACAATAAGATGCATTTCCCATTAAAATTGGAGGCTTAACAGCTTAAGTGGTCGGGCTTGTGCATGTGAGGAATTGAGGTTGGTCGCTTGGTTCTTACATGAAGAAATGGAATGGCGTACTAGATGATCCAAAGCAGTGGTCATCCACATTACTACCTTAATAATGTTACGAGTGATATTTAAATTTGATAAAATATATAATTAAATTTTTAAAGTTTGAAATTAATAGATTTAACATCTAAGGCTTGAAATTAATTATTTATACCTAAAAAACTTAAAATTGATCGATTGAATACTTAAAGAACTTGACGGAGGTACTGTAAACATGAACAAAATATTTTTTTAGGTATTAAGTTGATCAATTTCAAAATTCAAGTACCAATTGATTAATTTCAAAGTTCAAGTACCTAATTATATATTTTATTAAAGTTAAATATCATTAATAACATTAACCATACTTTTAATAATAGTAACCAAGCTAAACATAGGTTATAATTGAACACTATTCTTCAGTTATTCCCAGTACATCATGAATAATTTGTTTATATCTGTTCTATAGTTGAGTTGTATTTGTTTGAAGTCTAATATTTGAATAATTATCTTATTAGTATTTTATCCATTTTATTTCATAATTATAATAATGCAATTACATATAATTTTCATCTTCATCTTTTCTACGTTTCTTCTTAATAAACGTGTCTGATTAAATAAATACTAAAAAATACCAAATGGGCCAAATAACATAAATCAAACAAATCCTTCATTTTGATGAGAAGTATTGAGTTATCATTTTGCCAAGTAATCCAATTAATCGGCTAGAGCTGCCCGACAATCATTGCTAGGACTTACTCGACTGGCCCCGGTTGTGGTTGTCGCCATAAGCCAACAACTACAGTATCCAAAAAAATTGTATAAAATTTTAAAATCATCGTCCACGTAATGAAGCTCATTCATGATGAATACAAGTACTTTTGCAACAAGAAAATGCCGTGTTTGTGAATTCTACTTTTTCGGCCCTTAAATCTTACCCCATCATACAGCCTCCTCGTTAGGAAAAATTTTTCGGCCCATAAATCTTACACTATCGTACTGCCTCCTCGTTAGGAGAAAAATAGAAGGGTATTATTGAACATGAGCACGGTTCTCCAATCGAATCAGAACCAAAACTAGAATCACTAGTTTCGGATCTTGAAATTAAGGAATCGAAACCGAAACTATCTCTCACTGTTCCGGTCTGGTTCCATGGAACTGCCAGTTCTTGTTTTAGAATCGTGAAACCGTTTTTTAAATTAAAATAAATAAATGAATTTTATTTTTTTGATAAAATAAATTTTAAACTTAAAATAATTATTGGATCTAAAAGTATTCAATTATTTAATCAAATTTTTTAAAAATTTATTTAGAATGCACATTTATTTGTGTACAAATTTATCTAATATCAATTGTAGTTAGTAATATGAGATTAAAAATACTCTAGACAGTAAAAAGAAAATTACAATAAAAAAATAGTCTCACATTATTAAGGAAATGATTTTTTCTTTTGGGAGAAATTTATTTAAATTAATTATATATGATTTTAACCTATGTTTATTTGTGTTGTTGATAATAACATATTAAATATTATGAATAAGTAATTGGCGTAGCATACAAATGAATATCTTGAAATACCTATTGATTCTAAGAATATCTAATAGCTGGCAAAAATCAAAATCCTACACAAGAATTCGAGATTTAGGACAAAGAGCAAAACACACTCAAATAAATTCTACTCAATACAAAAAACTGTCTTTTGCTTTGCCTAGGACGTAGATTTATAGGCAACCTTGAAAGTTACCAAAAAAAAAAAAAGACTAAAAAAGTCATTCTATTAAATTAAATTAAATGATATTAAAAAAAAAAAGAAAAGACCGAAAAAAAGAACCTATTGAATTGACTTGACTTAAAAAAGAAACTCCTATTAATGAAAAACTATTAAATATCCTATTAAATACTATTAAAAGATATTGAAATAAAAGGGGAAATCTAGAATATTTCAAAATTACAAAGTTAAAAAAATTTGAATGACAAACAAGAAGAACATCACCTTCAAGGCCGATGGCTTATATGGTAAGTCTGGGGGCATAGGCTTCTAAGGCTAGCAGTGGAGGCTTCATTCTCTTCATCTTATGCCATTTCTTCCATTGTATCAATTGACATCTCTTTTATTGCATCATCCTCCCTAGGATGGACAAAACTTACCCTCGAATTTTTAACATTTTATGTAGGAACCAATTGGAGTTAACCACATAAGCTTCAAATAAATTGATCCAACCACAATATTTTCTTCATTCCTGGCCATTTTCTTCCGAAAATCTTCTAATGATGGCAAATAAGAAGCGCCAACAAGGTCTTCATTAAGCACCAATATAGTCTCCTCTATGTTAGTATAGGTAGATTGAAAATTAGTATTCTTCAACCAATCATCTTTAATGACCTCCTCAATTTCCAATGTTTCCTTACTATCTCCTGCCGCAATTTCCCGTTTAACATCATAAAGATAAAAAATTGGCTTACCAACACCAACAAGTTCAAAAATTTCATCTTCTTCATTATTAACATAAGTATCAAAGATTGACTCTTCATCAGCCTTAAATATAGTCTCATTCTCTTCGTCTGGTTAATCATTCTTAACAAATAGGTCTACTTTCTTCTTTGCCTTCCTACACTCTAATTGTCTATGACCAGGCTCTCCACATTTGAAACATTTCAAGCCACTACTAATAAGACCACCGATGTTAGGCCTATTATTGTGCGCACCAATAGCGCTACCAACCACTTCACTTCCAACACAGTTTGCCACACCACCACCACCTCCACCACCACTACTACCTGTCACACTACCACCAGAGAACCCACTACTAGGTCATCTCTATTGCTTTTCAAGTATCAACATCCGTTGGTGCGCAATGGAGACACTAAACAAATTTAATATATCTTGAATCTGCAATCTTAGACCACCAATATACCTAGCCACTAATTGGTCTTTAGTCTCATGAATCTCATTTTTAGCAACAAATTGATACAATTTAGATGTATATTTAACCATTGAGCTATTACCTTGCTTCAGGTTTTGCAGCCTCTGATACATGATTCAATGGAAATTATAGGGCAGGAATTCTGATCTCATGTGCTTCTTTATCTTTTCCCATGAGACAATTTTTTATTTGCCCAATCTGAGTCTAGTCAGTTTCATCTGTTGCCACCACTGTGGCCTTATCATGAAGCTGAGTTGCCACCAATTGCATTCATTTGTCTTCAGGGAGATTCTTAAAATCAAGAATCTCCTCTACCGTGGCTAACCAATCTAAAAATTCTTTTGGTTGCAGACTTCCATGCAATTCTAGGATTTCGGTTCTCATACCCATCTCCCATCATCTTCGATCCTCTTCCATAACACAAACCCTACCATTCTCTATGCTGCATACAACTATCCTTCATCTACTAAAGGTAGATCATCCTCTATTTCATCTAATTCTAGTATTGGATTAAGGTTTCTTTCACGTTTGGGGTTAGCATACACTGATCTCCCATCACCGCAGCTATCCTTTTAATGAGTTGATCTAACATCCCATTAAATCGACGTTCCATTGCACCCAACCATTCATCGACGATTTGTCCAATTCGTCGATCTAGGTCATCACGACCGTAAGTTTCATCCACTGCAGCACGAAGTTGATTGCCTTGTCTTTTGGAATGCATCTTCTCCAAGAGCGAACTTAGTCTTGATACCAACTGAAGCAGCGTACAAGCGAATGGATTATCACAAAACCGTTGAATCGCACACAATTGTCGGTTTGTGATCTTTAAATACCTATTGATTCTAAGAATACCTAGGCACTTGGTATCAAAAATCGAAATCCTACACAAGAATTCGAGATTTGAGATAAAGAGCAAAACACACTCAAAGGAATTCTATTCAATATAAAAAATAGTCTTTTGCTTTGCCCTAGGGCTTACATTTATAGACAAGCTTGAAATTTACCAAAAAGAAAAAAAAAGACTAAAAAAGACATTCTATTAAATGATATTAAAAAAAGATCCTATTGACTTGACTTAAAAAAGAAACTTCTATTAAAACCTATTAATGGAAAACTATTAGATATTCTATTAAACATTATTAAAAGATATTGAAAAAAAAGAAAATCTAAAATATTTCTAAAATTAAAAAATTAAAAAAATATGAATGAAAAATAAGAAGAATGCCGCCTTCAAGGTCGGTGGCTTATATGGCAAGGTCGGTGGCGTAATTAAGCTGCCAAGGCTGGCGACGTAGGCTTCCTTCCCTATATCTTATGCCATTTCTTCCATTGCATCAATTGACATCTCTTCCACTGTATTAGTAATGAATTTTATTATTTATATGAAATAATTTAAATATTAATAATTATATATTTAATATTATTTTTTAATAGAATCGAGTTGAACCACTGGTTCCATAGGTTTTAAGCTGAGAATTGTTTGAGAACCATGAAACTAGTAGTTCTATAACCGGTTCTAGAATCAGCTAACCAATCCAGTTCCAGTTCTGGAACTATTGGTAATGATTTAGATTCGGTTCTTGATTCAGAACAGAATTGTACCTATGTCAATGTACTAATATGCTACGTGTTCAAGTAAATTGTAAATAACTATTAATATTTTTTAAACAAGTAGCAAAAGAAATAATATATATATATTTATTTATAAAACTATTCATATTTATAAAAATTTTACCTATACTATAAATTATTTATCAATTCACGTGGTGTATTACGAATAGGAGTTTGCTGTCCAAAAAATACTATCTTATTTGTATCCTAATAAATAAATATTTAACACGTGCCAAATAAATTGAAAAAAAATAAAAATCTCTAAAGCAAAAGAAACACTTCATAATATGTTCCAAATATTTATTCACTTAGACATAAAAGGGAACAACAAGCTTAAAATAGTAAATTTTTATTAGTGTGCAAGTACTGTTGAAATCATTCTAACGCCCATTTAGGTTAGTTGGGTCTTATTAGTTTGCTTCATAAATGCACACTTGAAAAGAGAAGACTTATCATGGGTTTTTCCGTTGAAATGACCAATTGCTTTTTCTTCGATCTTCAACCACCACACAGTGAGGAGTGTTGCCAGTGCATTAACTTCTCCGGCCGACACGGTTTCACATTGTTGTCAACTTAAGAAAGCTACAAACTAACCGAAATTTTAATGCTATTGCAATCATATAATCCAATCCCTTATATAAATACCCTAACGTACTTCCGCTTCTCATAAAAAACTTACAACAATCATATCATAGAAAAAAATGGCTTCGAAGTTGCTTTTTCTCGTGCTGCTTGGAGCCCTAGTATGCTCCACCAGCTCTAGGATGCTGCTGAGTGAAAATAAACCATCATTTAAGAATGAGAAGCTCGTTGGGCGTCCGAAACGTGGTGGCGGATTAGGTGGAGGATACGGAGGAGGATTGGGTCGTGGAGCCGGTGGACTTGGGGGAGGAGGACTAGGTGGACTTGGGGGAGGAGGACTAGGTGGACTTGGGGGAGGAGGACTGGGAGGACTTGGGGGAGGACTAGGAGGAGGAGGACTGGGTGGACTTGGGGGAGGACTTGGAGGAGGAGGACTGGGTGGACTTGGGGGAGGACTAGGAGGAGGAGGTGGTGGCCTTGGGGGAGGAGGTGGAGGAGGAGGGGGTGGAGGATATGGTGGGGGAGTTGGAGGAGGGTATGGAGGTGGGGCTGGATATGGGGGAGGAGTAGGTGGTGGTGCTGGTGGAGGGGGTGGATTCGGAGGCGGTGGAGGTGGTGGATTTGGCGGCGGAGCTGGTGGTGGTGCTGGATATGGTGGTGGAAAAGGTGGAGGAGTTGGTGGAGGTGGATGGCCTTGAAGAATGATATATTCTCTTAGTATTTCCAATCTACGTCTATAGTCACTTACTAAAATAAGTAGTTAAGACCTCAAAATGGATATAATTCTTGGTGGTATAACTTTTGTTTACTTTGCTGTTAAATTGTTTTATGTGTTAGTTATGGGGGAAAAAGAAAAAAAAATCAATAAATTATTATTGTTGGAATGTTGGTGTCTCTCACAAGCCAAGCATTCGATGTTGGAGCATAAGTGTACTTTGTCGAAGACAAAGAGGAAGATAATAAATTTAATCAAGGCTATCTGTGTCTACTATAATAAATTCCATTTTCCCTTTCAAAATTTCGTCATTATTTTTTCCTTTTGGAGGGGACATTGGATTTGATTTATCTACTTAGGGATAGAAAAAAATTCAAGAGGAATTTATAATATTATCTTCCTAAACTTTTATTAAAGTGTGGATTCATCTCCTCAACTTTAAAATTTGTATTCCAATACATACAAAATACAAGTTCTAGGTATATAATACTCAACCTCTGAAAAAGCATTTCTTTTTTTTTTAACCATTAAATTCTTTAGAAAAAAAAAAAAAAACTGGAAAGACCCAAAACTCATAAAGTAAATGTGCTAAATAGTTAACCTCAAGTCTACTCCTATATTTTTTCCCTTTTTTTTCCTCTTCTTACTTGAAATAATGAAGTCAAGGAATTTATTTATTTTTTAAATATCAAAGGTTTTACAATAAGTTCCCTAGGTGTAAATTTGAATGTATAAGTAGAATAGGACATGGTCATTGAATTCACACTTGAGCTTGATTTAAGGTTGGGTATTTGACCATTCCAGACTTATCTTGTAATGCTCTAACTTTTAATTAAGGTATTACCGTCACGTATAAACTTTATGTATCACACGCTCAAGCTTTCTAGAATGATATGTTTATTTTGAAAATTGCTAATCGATTTTAGTTAATGAAATCGTTTGTTTAGATTTCTAAAATAACTGGATTTAGCGACGGTGAATTAAAATTTATGAAAACAATTTATAAATCTCTACTCCCACTAGAGCACATCAATTTTTTAAGAAACAAAACTTTATAAAAATGTTTTATAATCTACTCTTATGAGTAGATTAATATTTACAAACATATCGGCACCACCAAACTCTTTAAAAGAATATTACAACTTGAAAAGATAAATCTAGATCTTTAACAAAACAAAATAAAATAAAATACATCTACGATCCTAAAGTCACTTCACTTATCCAACATCACCCCAAAACCTAAGCCAAGCATCATCTTCATCGATATCAATATCATCATCATCACCATCAGTCATCATCAACAACAACAACAATACCATCATTAACATCATCACCATCAGTCATCATCAACAACAACAATACCATCATTATTATCATCATCTTTCAATCATCAACATATCATCGTCTCAACATAATACATGGAAAGAATAACAACAACAATAATGAGCCAAAGCCCAGTACACAGTAACACAGACATACTCGAAATGGTACACAAGCCTAGCTAAATGCAATGCAACAAACAACAAGTTATTATCTTTCATTTAAAGTAAATCAAACATCATGGGAGCACTCACACTTTGGAACAAGCCACTGGAAATTTGGGGGTCCTGAATAACGACACAACGCTCAGGAGTTGATAAAGCAGCTCAAATACCTATATCTCCTAGATGATATAACCAATAAAGAAAAAAAGCCTCATCTGGGGTTCACAGCCTTTATACGCATTTTACCAATCTCAGTCCATAATATAAAAAGGCTCAATTGGTTCCATAAACACGAGCCCTAATATATTACTTCTCACCGATCAAGATAGACATTATATCAATGCCATATGCCCAATCAGGTACCCACTGAGCCACTTGCAAATGTCATGGTACCGTGACAGGGGTGACCTAACCGCTTAAACTACCGTGTCCGCTCGGACAAGGTTGCTACTTCTCGGACCGGATTCAACAGCACATGCACAAAACAACACTCAATACTTAGCTTAGCTTTAAGTTCTTAATCCATTTTAGATGTCTATCCTAGCATACAACACGCAAGCTACTACGTACCTTTCATATTTGAATCTAAACAAGGACAGAGGGTATTTCAGAATCCATTTCAAAAGATAACTTAGGTATCTATATCTGTTCATGACATAAACTCATATAAGAAATCTAATTAAAGATTCACTTATCTCAAACTTATTATTAAAACCTTATTTGATCAGACACTAATTAGAAACCTCGGTTATGGCTGCGAAGATTGCCCTATCAAAATACGGACAGTTCTCCTTTGTCTATCAAAGTATTTCTTTTCACTTTGTTTATAATCTCTTATTATAAAAGCATTAACAAAGCATTCATATACAAAAATATTCATTTCCTAAGCAAACACACATTCGAAGCAACATATTCACCATGTTATTTATGGTTTATCATAACTCTTTAACTTAAGCCAATTATTAACTATTAAGCCTATTTTAACTTAACTTAGCCAAGATTGATTAGACTTAATCTTTAGTTCAATTACTATGCTAAGTTAATTAAACTTAATCAATCTAATTTTTTTTAACTCATTGAAGTTCATTAAGCCAAGTTGAACTTAAATTATTAACTAAGTTCATTTTATATCAAACTCTATATTAAATCAAATTATTTGTTAAAGCTATAAGTTCACTAAAATCATGCTTAATCATATCATTTAACAAATATAACACATTGATTATCATTTATCTATTTCGTTTTAGCTCAAAAAGATTCAATGTATACTTAACTACATACACTTAATTAGTAAAATAAGTTTTCAACTTTGTTAGAATATATAGCAGCAGGATAGAAATAAAATTTTGACCTTAATAGTCTTATAATTTGCAAAAACTTAAAACATGAAAGTTGTAGATCTCTTTTTAAGATTTCCATAGGATCTTGGATCACCTCAATCTGAGGTTGGATAAAAAAGTTATGATTAAAATACAAAACAATATTGCTATAGGAGAAACCAAACAGGTCGTATGAAAGGCCATTTCAACCTAGGGATTTTGTCCGAAAATGATTCAAAAGTGAAATATCCCTCTAAACGGGCCGGTTCAGGGGCCATTTGCTCCATATATGCCCTCAAATGGGGCCATTCAGACATAGAGACTTTGAAAAAAAAAAAAGATCCGAAAGTGAAATACCCTTCCAAATGAGTCGTTTGATAAGATGTATGGATCCTTGAGACTTTCCTTATTTTCTTTCTTCTTTTTCAACACTTTTTGATACATCCTACTTCAATTTAAACACCATAAAATCCACATACAACTCATCACACACTCTCAATAATAAAAAAAAACATAAAGACCTCACATCCCCAACATCCAACAACTCCTTTAACTTCATATTTCATCAAATCATTTCTTGAATCATCTAGCCTCTTCATGTTCATATATCTTTTGTTTTCTCAACTTCATCACAATTTCTACTTATAAATAACATTAATTCATCTTACACATGTAATAACAACAATGAAAACAAGAAAAACAACAACACTTATCTTTTAGCAAAAGCATGCAATTCAATCTTCTTTCATGTTGTTGGGCTTCTCTTAACTTTGGTTTTCTTCTTCTATCTTCTATCTTCATCTTTTAACCTTGATTTCTCCTCTTGTCTTCTTGAAATTGAGATTCATGGTTGAATTTTTGACAGAGAAAAAGAAAAAGGAAAGAAAAAGAAGAGAAAGAAGATACAGGAAAGAGAAGAGAAAAGAGAGAGAATGAAAAGTAAAAGGAAAAGAAGGCTGGGGGAAAAAGAATAAATAAGGAAAGGAAAAGGATAAATAAAAAGATATTTTAGAATAAAGGGAATTGGGGTTAGAACTTTTATATTAATATCTTTCGTTCTAGGAATATTTAGAAGATGATTTCAAAATCAATAGGTTAGAAATTAAGAACTTAATTTAGGAACTAATTTAGATCAAAATGATATTTAATTTAAGTTTGGGTTTAAAAAATGATATTTTATAAAATCAAATGAACTCAAATTTTATGAAGATTAAGGAATTAGAATTTAGGCTAAAGTTTAAGGGTTTAAGAATCCACTAAACATTTAGACAATATGTTTAGGGATTTAGGAATTGAAATCTCAAATTCCAACTTAATAAATTACTAATCTAGTTATGTCAACATGTCTAATTACATCCTATAATTCATTTGATCTATCCAAACTCCATTTCTAACTTAGGAGAAGGTTTAGGGGACTTCATATCTTATTTATATATATATATATATATATATATATATAATACTTTCTTATAACTAAATTAATAATGGGGTTCAACTCAAACTCAATTCAATACAAAATTAACTTTTACTCAATTATGCTTACAAGCTTCTCAAATCAAATAGTTTTAAATTTGAGTTCGAGTTGATAAATATTCAAATTATTTTAATATGATCTCCACTACATTGCAATGCATAAATATTGAGTGGAAGTTTATTTGTGTGAAGAAAAAGAATATGTTTCACCTACTTTTCCACAGAGCCAATTCCATTCATTTTAGTCCCTATTAATTAAGTTTGGCACTTCCCTACTTAATAAAATGCCATTCTATATATCAAAAAAGACAAAGTTTATGTATAAACAATGGACGGTAGTGTATTAATTGACAAGATAGAGATGAAGCCCTTGCATCACTACATTATTGCATGTTTGCAGCTTAGGTTGGCTCTAATCCACGATAATTTTTGCTCTTGGTCACACATCTAAATCTCCTCTTGTCAAAACTAGCTATGGCTAGCTGCTTATACTCAATATATATAAAAACCTCAATTATAAAAGAAAAAGAAAAGATAAGGGACAATGTTGTAGTTTATACCTCCACTTTATACATTTTTGCAATTATACAATACATACCTCATGTTTCAAGTGGTTGAATTATATACCTAATTAGATGTTTAGTTGCCATCGTTAATACATCATTTCTTTTTTTAACAATCATTATCTTGGTCATCACAATGAGTGAATCACAATACAACGTATATAATTTTTTATTTTTATATTGATACAATAAATTTCCTAATCATCTTACTAAATAATAAAAAGATTTCACCTTAACAACATAAACTTAAAAAAAAAAATTAGAAACACACATATTAAATGTAAAGATCACATCTTCACTTCTTTTTTGCCTTCTTCTTTTCCATTTCTCTATAAAACCCTAACCTTAAAACTAAAGAATAACTTCTCCTCCTTTTTTTTTTTCTCAGGATTCCATATCAACTTCTTTATGAACTTTACATATAAAAGTGATGAACATATTCCCCAATTCCTTTAGCAAACTATAATCCATTTTTGTGAGTTTCTAGTTGGAAAATTTGTCCTCATGTTAGTAGTACTGTACGAGTAAATGATATATGCAAGAAATCCTTTTTATGTATGACAACATTTGTGTTTTTATTTTTTTTATTTTTATTTGTATAATTATTTTTTAAATTATGTTATGTGGGCATAGGTGTTTTAGACAATAACATTAGTATACCCTTCAACTACTTAAAGTTTGACTAGAGAAAAATGGATGAAAGAAAATTACTTACAACTCAATTGTCACTTTCTTGTCCTGTTTTAATCTGTGTATTTGTGATTTCCTTTTTTGAAGTTTGTATTGCTGAGGTGGAAATATCTTTCTTATGTGGCAATATAACCAGGTAGTTTATAATATCAATATAAATATAAAATAAAAATTACACTTGTTGCATTATAATTCGCTCATCATGATAACAAAGATAACAGTAGTTAATGAAAAAAGTGGCATGTGATCTATGGCAACTAAACATCTAATAAGGTGTATAACTAGACAATTAAAAACTTGAGGTATATAATTACGAAAATGTGTAAAGTTGAGTTGTAAACTATGACATTCTCCGCCAAAAAAAAAAAAAAAATCAAGTTTTATTAAGAATGAATGTGGAAGGTAAAGATAAACAAAATTTTATCGTTTTACTTATTATAAAGATAAGTAAAGTTAAGATAGCTTGGCAAAATTTGGCAAAGTTTATGAACTTATATATTTCATATTTCATTATTTCTTTCTTTCTTTACTTCTTTTACATGTGTTCTTTAGTTTTAATCCTATGTCTTCTTCTTATTGGTTTAGTCTTTTAGTTAAACTTCTTGTATAAATACTTCTCCTATTGTTAAATAAATAGTTAGTTAAGCTTTGTCAATTTTTCTTCTTTCTTTGAGCTTAGCCTTCTTCCATGGGTATTTTTTGTTTCAACAAGCTTCACATGGTATTAGAGCGTCTTTGGTAAGATATTTATGATTTGTTCCTTTGCTGTTTCAACTACTCCGTTCTTATTCATGAATATAGTTTTGGACATGAATCAGAATTTACAAATTGAATCGGTTAATTCTGATCCTTTATACATATTAGGTTTGGATAACCTTAGTATGATGATATGACAGATCATTTTTAATGGTTCGAATTATCTTTCATGGAGTAGGTCAATCAAAATGGGTCTTGGAGTCAAATTAAAGCTAAGTTTCATTGATGGTAGTATAGAGAAACCTAATTCAAATTCTCCTGATTTAGTTCATCGGACTCGATATGACTACATGGTCAGATGCTGGATATTAAATTCGATGCTTAGTGATTGTTGGTCCCAAAAGAACAACAAAGAGAGGGGTTAATTGGTTATTTAATAAAAATTTATCCTTTTTCAAAATTCAACCAAAGTCATACAACTTGGTTAATCAAATCACAATGGCTTATAATATTACATGTAAACAATCAAACTTGATCACAAATAATATTAATTATAATTTGGATAAAATCAGGTTCACTTAAATTCTCAAAGATTTAACCAATTGTTTAAAAGTTGAGCTATTGGGTACTCTCTGACTTAGTCTTTGAGTTTAATGTTTACCTAAAACAAATAAGTAAACATGCATGAAATTAAAAAGATAAAGGAAGAGAAGAGTGCAAAAACAATTTATAGAGGTTCTGCCTTGAGCGTCGGTCCTCTCTTCCAGCTCCAAGCTGAGGACCCGGTATGTTCCACTATATCCAATAAAGAAATGAGAGTATAAGATTATCCAAATACAATCGACTTCAATCACTTTGCTTAGCGTATCAGCTTCACTTAAGCTATTTACTAATCTACAGAGAAAGAAATGTCACTCTCACTCCTCTATAATCTTTCACAAGTAATCAATACTAAATGAGGGAAAAGTATAAAGTATCCTCTGAAATTTTAGTATAAAGGATGAAAAATGAAATTAGCAGAATTTGCACGTTTGTGAGTTGTGAAAATTTTTAGAGTATTGAGAGCTTCTTCGTATGTTTTTGTTTCTTAAACTTCTTCGGTATATGAACTCTAAGTGTTCAATAGATAAGAAGATGATTTGAAAAATTGGTTCCAAACTTTTCTCCTCGTTAATATGATCTTCCAATGGATAAAAAAAAATAAGGTTAAACATTGATGAAGATTTATGTCCTTATTTTATGCACCTACTGGAGATTTTAAACTTCATGTTAATTTGATATATATCTTCTTGTAGACACGACTTATGATGGATATTTGAATGTTGTTGGCCATTCCTTAAAGATAAGTATCCTCTAATATTGTTTAAATTTGGATCACATTGACATCCCGAAGAAATTGGTCCGTGTCTTGATAATTTCATGAATTCAAATTCCTTTATCTGTTATAACGTGACTAAAATATTTCTTAAACAATTAACTTATTTATGACAGTTTTGAACTGAGTTTTAAACTTGTAAACCAAAATCGAACATAAATATGTAAGCTTGAACTTGCTATAAAAAATTTTAAATCTTTGTAAACTCGAATCCCAATTCTTTGTAAACTTGAATCCTTGGATATTTGAATCAACTTAGTGGAACATATTTGAAAGTATTTCCTAAATACATTCAACTTTGGAGCTGGGTCTTCAAATCCATAAAAAATTCTTAGAAAATTCGATCTTCATCTTGCTGTACGTAAATCTGCAATTTTTGTTCGTGTCGCTGATTTACTATTTGAGTTATCTTCTAAGTAGTGTTGTCTGCTTGATATTCATCATGTTTACCTTCTGAGTTACCTTCTGATTATTCTTCTGTTCATGAAAAACTTTTCGAGTACTTTCTGGATTACTTTCTGAGTTGAATCTCTTTTGAAAAATATTTTCATACACTTTGATACTTTCACAAAACTTTCATCATACTTAATAAATTAATCACCGCACACTTAATAAATTTGTTAATAATCACTTAATCTTTTTTCTCATCATCAAAACCAATATTAAGAGAACCTAACAGTGATATTTCTTAGAATCATTTGTATATGCAATCTACTTTTGAACTTTGGAAAGAGGTGTCTAAACAATATGACCAGGGTAATGGACCTTTAATTGTTCAATTACAAAGTGAATTGAGTAATATAAAACAATTAAATCAACCAATTGGTGTTTATTACAAAAAATTGAAGAGAGCAGGGGATGAATTACAAGTTCTACATGCATATCCTTCTTTTAAGGCTGCATTGGTATATATTAATAGGAAATGTACATAAGTGAATCTCATAAGATACTTTTCCAAATGTTGCAACCTTTTTTTGAACTTTTCAAAATGTTATGACCAAAAATGAACTTATCTCCAAATGTTGTAACCTTCTGGTGTAATTTACTAAATGTTTTTATAACTCAAGAACCTTTTTGTTATTCACAAGCTTCTAAAAGTAAGGTTTGGGTTGAGGCTTTGAATAAAGAAATTGACGCTTTGGGATTCAATGACACATGGGAGTTGACTAATTTGCCATAAGGAAAGAAGGTTATTGGTTCGAAATAGGTTTATAAAATTAATATAGATCCGATGGAGGTGTTGAACATTGGAAAAGGGTACATTCAATTAAAAGGGATTAATTATCATGATACCTTTTCACCAGTGGCTAAATTAGCTACAATTTGTATTTTGTTTGTTGTTGTTGTTGCTTATAATTGGCCACTTCATTAAATAGATATTAACAATGCGTTCTCACATGGATTTTTAGATGAAGAAATATATGTGCTGCCTTCACCGGGATATTCTAAGGCAACTCTTGGACAAGTTGGCCCTCTTAAGAGGTCTCTTTACGGTTTAAAGTAGGCTTTTCGACAATGGAACATTGAAATTTCTCATTTCCTTATTTCAAAAGGCTTTCAATAGTCCAGTAGTGATCATTAATTGTTAACATTGCATAATTCTGGTTGATTTCTAGTTGTTCTTCTCTATGTAGGTGACATCATAATAACAATAAATAATGGAGCTTCTATTGACTAGCTTAAGCATGATCATGCTACTTTCACTATAAAAGGTTTAAGAGAGGCTCGGTTTTTCCTTAGATTGGAAATTTGTTGCACTCCTACTGGTATTATGATCAATCAAAGGAAGTTTATCCTTGATATATTGTCTAATACTGGGCTCATAGGATGTAACCAGTAGCTTGCCTTTACATACTGGTGTTTGTTTATCTAAGAATGCTGACTCGAAGCTTACCAATCCTTCTCTTTATCCTTAGATCATTGGGGCTTGTTATATTTGTCCATTACCAAACTAGATACAACAGATTCTATGAATAAGCTAAGTCAATTCGTATCTCGACCATGTGATTCTCATTTATAAGCAGCCTTTCATTTGCTTTGTTATATCAAAGGCTCGGTTGATTTAGGTCTCTTTTATTTGACTAATAGTTTTTTACAGCTATGTGCTTTTTCTAATGTGGATTTGGCATCCTCTTCTTTTGATCACAAATCCCTTAGTGGATTTTGTACCATGCTTGGCCAAAGTCTGATTAATTGGAAATCTAAGAAGCAAGCTACAATTTGCATTTCTAACACGAAAGTGGAATATTGAAGCATGGTATCAACTACTTAGGAACTCTTGTGGACTTCCTATATTGATTATCTGATTTCGTTGTATTGTGATAACAAATCTGCTTTATTGATCGCTCATAATCTCTGTATACATAGTCAAATGAAGCACATCAATATTGATGCTCATTTAATTCGTCATCATGTTTCTATTGGATTTTTGAAGCATGTTCATGTTTCCTCTATTGACCAAGTAGCTGATCTTTTCACTAAAGTTCCTTCCACTAATCAACTTCATCATTTTCAGATCAAGTTGGCTCTTTTACCAGCTTCAATTTGAGGGGGAATACGAACTTATATATTTCATAATTCATTATTTTTTTCTTTCTTTCTTTACTTCTTTTACACGTGTTCTTTAGTTTACTAGTCCATATGTCTTCTTCTTATTGGTTTAATCTTTTAGTTCGACTTCTTGTATAAAAACTTCTTTTGTTGCTAAATAAACATTATTTAAGCTTCATCAGTTTTTATCCTTTCTTTGAGCTTTTTCTTCCATGAAAATTTTTTGTTTCAACAAACTTCACAAAGTCTATGTATTATAATGCAAGTATAAACAAAATTTAGGTACCAAATTGATACCTTTAAATTTTAGATAGTTAAAAATAATCAAAGTTCAATTACTAAATGTGACAATTAGCTTTAATTCCAATTAAAAAGAAACATACTAAACCGATTAAAGAAGAAAAAAGGAATGAATGGTTGAATCCGATTATCCTTTAACAGATTCATAAACCTAAAATCACAAACCCTAATAAAAAGAGAAAGGATTCCACATCGAGTTTGTGCTGTGGATCACGACTTAGAAATTCAAAAGTGAATTCAAATGATTTGTGGCCTTGATTATGTCTTTCTAACTTCCTCTTCCCCACTCTTTTTAAAGATTGAGATATCTAGAGATTTTTCCCCTAGGAATAAAATCAATGCTAACTGTATTATATTTTATACGAGACATTTTCTACATCAGTAGGGCGATCTCCTCATCAAAAAAGTTGGATAAAGCTTCCTGCCATGTACGAGAAATTATGTGGATTAATGAATAACAGATGAGTTTATTTGGTGGAGTTACCATCTTAAGAAACATCCCATTCAACATTATTGTAGATTTCATTTATATCTAACTTGGTTAGGGTTTTTGATTTTTTTTTTTAACTTTTCTGACATAGGTAAAGTAATGAGAGTATTATATATTTTGCATTTTAGAAAGTATCTAAACTTTGTTAGTTAAGTAATTAACCATATCTAAACCTTGGTAAATTTTGCAATAAGCTACCAAATAAAATTTTATTTATTTTTATAATTAACTATCTTATTTAGATACTATAAATGAATTCAAAAAGTTTGTTAGTAAATCAATATTTTTAAATTTAAGGTAGCTAATTGCACAAATTTATAAAGTTTAAGTACTAAATATGATTTGGGCAAAAAAAAAAAAGTATTAAATATGATATTTAAAAAAAAAAGAATTTTGAAAATTTTTTAGTTTTTGTGAGAATTTGTTGAATCCATCCATTACCATTGAAACCAATAAGATTGACTCGCAAGACATGATGCGGGAATATGAAGTTGGAAAGAGAAATAGATGTTGGGAAGTTCTTTCTTTCTTTATTTTATTTTTATTTTTTAATGTTATCAACACAATAAAAATGTTGGATTTTTCTTATTCCCGTAAAATACAGGTAACTAAAATGAGAAAATAAAAACACAGGCATTGAACTTAAAAAAACGAGAAGATCGCTTTACTTTGCTTTTAAAAAAAAAAAAAATTGGACAAAAGTTGTAATAATTGCATTTATGTCTAAGCCGGAGTGACTAATTTTTCTTTTCCCCACTCCACTGTATCATATATGTAACACTCGTAACACTCATTTCTCATGCTATCATCAACATCCAAAACACAACTCTAAACGTAAAACAAAATGACTTCTAAGCTGCTTCTTGTCGTTTTCCTTGGAGCACGACTATGCTCCACCAGTTACTCTAAGAGTTCTTTTGAGTGAAAAGGATGAAAATTCCATTATAGAAGAGAAAACTTACTTTCCCCATCAATTTGGATTTGGTGAATTGCTGCGCAGTGGTGGACAACAGCTGCTCCTGGTGGACTAGGTGGAGGAGCTGGTGGTGGGCTTGGAAGTGGTGGTGGATTTGGTGGAGGAGCCGGCGGTGGTAGAGGAATTGGAGAAGGAAATCCTTGAAGAGTGATGTTATTTAAGATTAAACTAAATAAACCTACATTATTATTATTTGATCTTATTTAATTGATTTTATTATAAGGATGAATCTGCCCTAGAGTTGTCCTCAATTTGATAATGTTCTAAGAAATCCTCCTTTAAAATAAGTGTGTTGATACATGATGGTGATAGTAAACTATATGCCCGTAATTTTTTACTTCATATTGCCCTTTTCATTAGAATTTTTTTTTCATATGCTTCAATAATCAATGTATAGTGCATCCACCTTATTCTTACTCACACTCCAATTTGCAGATTAGGAATTACAATCTAAAAATGCCAGATATATATGACAATAGAAAGAAAATTTAATCGTTATTAAGTTCTATTTGTAGCGGCAAGCGGGTGGATGAGCAATGTTTGCTGTGATTTCATATGTATAATTTATTAGATATAACGGCTCATTATTTTTTAATGATTTGATTTTAGCTTAGCCTTTATGGTCATCGTTCTTTTGAAGAGTTAATATCACTGATAGTATCAAAACTTAGATAAAATATATAATTAAGTACTTGAATTTTAGAACTGATTAATTTAGTACCTAAGCTTTGAATTTGATCAATTTAGCACGTGATATAACATTTCATGTAGGCTAATAGTACCTCCAACAAGTTCTTTTAAATATTATAATTGATCAATTTTAGAGTTTTTCAGACTAAATTGATTAGATTTAAAGTTCATATAAAATTGATTAATTTCAAAATTCAGGTATCTCATTGCATTTTTATATATTAAATTTTGGGTACCATTTGCAATATTATCCTTCTTTAAAGAATAGATTAGATTCAATCAACCTTATAATAGTAGTTGTCAAAATAAGTTAATTAATTAAATTTTCATATCAATTATTCAATGGGAGATTATTTCTTAATCAATAGCTTTACTACGGGTCACAAATTGAAAAAAAAAACATTAATACTAACAAACTACACATTTTGATAAGTGGTAAACGTAAATATGTACTTACTATAGTTAGATTTTGTAGAAGAAGGTGGTTTTTGATTTTGTAGACTTTTCTATGGTTCCATACTATTTCAATTTTTGTTCTTTTACCGTACCAAACCAAATTCAAAGTGTTCCACAATTTATTCCAGGGTTAATATATTCATCCGATCAAATGTAAAACACGAGTAAGAGAAGCCATTATGCCAGATTATGTGGAATCAAAGCTGGAATCGCTACATTCAAGTTGGTATAGATTTTGGTATAATATCACGAACACATCTAAAATCTAGCAAAAGCGTTTTGATCCGGTAATAATTTGGGCCTAAAATAATTGATAATCTATTACCTTATAAACTAAATACCAATTTTCTTATGTGCACCTAAATCTCTATCCTTAAACATGCATACCCTCAGTCTATAATACATCGTCTTGCAAGCATTGTAGGCTCCTATAACTAAATTAACAAATATTAGTGGATCTTTCTTAAATTCCTAACCTAAAAGTTCGTTAGTTATAGTGTTGACTTAACATTCACCACTATACAATTATAAACTAATACCAATTCTCTTCCATGCTCCATGTGGACTTCATAGTCACACCATAACATATTTCCCACTTGTTGATAGTGGAATATAAGTTACAACCCACTCGACCTATTATTGTCATAATTGGACCCTGTGGCCCAATCGGTCGCCGGCCTCACTTGCTCAAGAATGTCCCATATCGAGGAAGATCTCAACCTAACCCGATGTAAGAATGCAGTTGTCACTTATACCAACCTAGAGGGTGATCCATAAAAGGCCTTCTGTGAGCTCGGCGGAAACTTATTGCATGACTTTGAGCTCGAGGGTGAACTCCCAAAACCACCAATGAGCCACCACAAGGTTAGACCCGTCGTGAGCGACGTTTGCTAGACTCGCCGTGAGCGATGTTCACTAACTTACCCCAACTTCTAAGCTATAAAATGTCTGCTTCCATCTCGCGAGCAAAGAGGACATAACCAGCCTAGCATACTCCTTACAGTTGCCACTCCTTAGTTCGGGTACCCCTATTACCTCGAATACCAAATCAGCTACTAGGTAGAGACTTGCCTTAATTCAAAGAGATTCGATGGATCAATCCTGGTATAACTATAAATACTACAAATACCCCTTTTTTCGTCTAGAAAAGAGAACCGAATAGGCTTTTTTATATGTACAATTGCTTTCTGAAAAACAAAGAACCCACAGACTAATTTAAGTATCGGAGTGAACGTGCCTAGCAATCCTAGACGTACTTCCAAATGCTTTTTTGGTATTTGCGGGAGCTCATTTCTACCAGCTTTTCAACTCGTGCAACACCACCTTTGCAGACTTCTTCTCTAGAACGGGATATAAACAGGCTAACTAGTTTCTTATTGATAGGTAGTTGTAAGGTAAGATGATGTGACTGAGGGGAATCTTCTTTAGGTTAACATTAAAATTATCAATATATATTTGCTTACTATTATAATAATTATATTGCATCTTGTATATTTATAAAAATGTTATTAATGATTTTATTATTATATTTTTTAACTTCATAAGTATAAAATAATCATTCAAAAAATAATTAAGGATATTTAGTGCATTTGTTAAAATATGGTATATATATTATTTGAAAATGAATTATTAATTAAAAAATGGAGTTAATATATGATATAATTAGTCCTATTTAAAAATTCTTTATATGATAAAATCAGAACACCGGTAATATGAATAATATAATTATTATTTGTGGTGCAATATGAATAAAAAATTAATTTTTATAAGAATTTTTTTAGTTAAATATAAATTTATGATAAATAAATTTAATTCTATTAATTATTGTAAAAGAAAAAAAATTAAGAGGAGGAGGAGGAGAAAAAAGTGCACCTACAATTTGACCCCATGATCTCTTGAATGTAAATCAAATACTTAACTACTAAACAATCTTTACTTTCATGTTTTTAGATGCTATTATGTCTATTTGCAGTGTTATGAAAACGATATATATAGCATATACATAGATATATAATTATGGTAAATAAATATTCCTGATTACATCATCGTGATAATGCAACTATGCATTGTTTAGAATTATAGCATCTCCATTATTCCTAACTTCGTCGACCTCACATGCAAATAGCAATGAGGATTAAAATAAATTAATTACTCAGTAATGATAGCTAGGACGGCACAATTTAATTAGGAGAAATCTTCAACTTGACTTAGATGCAGCATGCAAAAAGGAGGTACTTCCATTAATCCACATATATATGTGTTGAAACACCACCAATGCTAGTTTTTCAAGCTTCTCAATTATTTGGCATTGGTATTTTGCATTATTTCCAGCAACACGGTTTTCAGTTAAGAAGATTATCGAAATTTAAGTGTGTTTAAGAACCACCTCCACTGATGCTAATACCCCGTGTATTCAGATAAGTGGCGGATAATTATATACTAATGGTATTTTAACAAATAGTAGTGATTATGATGAATTTTAAATATTATTTATAAATAGAAATTTTATTGGTAATATATGTTACCAGTCAATTCGGATGGAGTATTAATACCTTTAAGTAATCCCGTATATGACCATTCCTTTCAGTTTGTCTACAAAGAAATAGGTACACTCGAACTTGGTTATGTTAATTTATTTATATATTTTAATTCAACTTCTATTAACTTTCAATTTATAGAATATATTGATCTATACATGCAAGATAAAGGGTATGTAGTTTTAGATTTTCCAAATCTTCAAATAAAAAAAAATGATAAAGAAGTGCATTTATTTCTATTATCTACCAACAAATAGTTTTTTACCCTTTTTTTTTTTCTCCCCTCCACTATATATAACCATTGTTTTTCACACTAAAATCAACAAACAGAAGACTACTCTTAACATAAAACAAAATGACTTCTAAGTCGCTTCTTCTCATTTTCCTCGGAGCACTACTATGCTCCACGAGTTACTCAAGAGTTCTTTCGAGTGAAAAGGCCGGAAATTCCTTTGAGGAGAAGAAAACTTACTTTCCATAATCGCGGATATGGTGGAGGGCTAATTGGTGGAATTGGAGGACCTGGAGATGGTGGAGTTGGAGGAGGGTTTGGAGGTGGTGGGGTTGGTGGTGGTGGTGGAGGATTAGGTGGAGGAGCTGGTGGAGGGATTTGAAAGTAAATAACTATGTAAATCTGTAAATACTGGATATGGTTGCTTTTGTCCTTGTATTTGATAATGTTCTTAAACGTTCTCCTTTGAAATCAGTGTAATTAATGATACACGATAGAGACAATAAATTTTATCTCAATTATTTCTCAGTTTGCATTGCTCTTTCCGTTGTCGGGATTTTTTTTTTTTATCGTATGCTTCAATCGATATATATGTGGATATATAATGCACACATTATATATTTGCCTACGCCCCAATTTGCAAAGATTACAAAAAAGGAATCGCAATCAGCACAACTATAGTGTTGGATTTTTCTTATTCCCGTAGAACTCAGGTCACTAAAATGAAGAAAATAAAAACACAGGCACTGATCTTATAAAAAAAAATGAAAAAAAGGGGAAAAAATCACTTGTACTTTCCTCATTTTTTTAAAAATTTCATTTTGGACAAAAATTGTTATAATTGCATCTTATTTCTAAGCCGGAGTGAGTCTAATTTTTCTTTTCCTCACTCCACTTTCTCTCTCTCTATATATGTCACTTACAACACTCATTTCTCATGCTATCATCAACATACAAAACACAACTCTTAACGTAAAACAAAATGACTTCTAAGTTGCTTCCGACCATCTTCCTTGGAGCACTACTATGCTCCACCAGTTATTCTCTAGAGTTCTTTTGACTAAATTGTTTAAAATTCCTTTAAGAAGGAGAAAACTTACTTTCCCCATCAATTTGGAAATGGTGGATTGCCAGGCAGTGGTGGACAGAGAGGTGCCCCAGGTGGACTAGGCGGAGGAGTTAGCAGAGGTGGTGGAATTGGAGGAGTAAATCCTTGAAGAATAATATTCTTTTAAGAGTAAATAAACTAAATAAATCTACATTATTACAATTTTATCTTGTTTAAGATACAGTTTCTTTTATTATAAGGATGAATCTGCCCTAGAGTTGTCTTCCATTTGATAATGTTCTCCCTTAAAATGAGTTTAATGATATGTGATGGATATAATAAACTTTATGTCAATAACGTTTTTATTTTGTATTGCCCTTTTTAATGGAATTTTTCTTATCATATGCTTCAATAATCAATGTAAAATGCATACACCATATACTTACGTATGCTCCAATTTGCAAGATTATAGAAGGAAACACAACCTAAAAATGTCAAATATATATGTGAATAGAAATAAAAATTAATTGTTATCAAGTGCTAGTTATAGAGGTAAGTGAATGGATGAACACTGTCAGAGTGATTTATTGACGAAAAAAAAAAAATTATTAGCTCTTTAAAACCTCCCTAAAATACTGTTCCTATAACTACAGATAAAAATTATAAGAAAAATCGATGATATCATCCTAAGATATTTTAAAAGTTTAAACAAATTTAATAAAATTGATATGCAAAATAAATAAACAATTTATTGAGTATTGATGTGTTCATGGGTAAGACGATCTACTAACGGTGATTCATAATATAGTGATGAAAACGTAACTAGATTAGATATTGTAGAGGACAATGATATTTTGATTTTACATGTTTTATATTCCCATACTATTTTGATTTACGTGCTAATATCAAACCAAAGATTCATTGATGAAATGTTGCATAAAAGGTGAGAGAAGTCATTATGTAAGAGTCATGGAATCAGAATTGACAATCTAATATAAACTCCGATAAAATCATATCATTAATCCTCCATACATAGTGGCCAAAAAAAAAAAAAAAAAAATCCTCCATACATAAATCTCACTCTTAGCTGGTACAGATTTGGTCTTAATCCTAACAAAGCAGCCAATAACCAACAAAGCCTTGTGAACTCTTTTCAACCATTTAAACCAAAAAAGTTAATGCTTGATATTTGAAATTATAACTTTAAATCAAATATTAGTTCTCTCCCACAATTGACATTGCACTTCATTCATATAAGGGGTATTACAATCTCACTTTTTTCAGCATGTGATGGCCTCCTTGTATGATCGCCTTATAATCGGGTCTAGTTCTTCTCTTTTATTTATTACTATGTGATTTGGTTTATTCCTATCAACTTATAGATTATTTTGGAAGCATACCAAGGATCATGCCCTAATAACACTGCCAAATTAGTTAATTGCTAAACTAATAAATATTTTTGGCACTTTTTCAACTACTTAACCTAAGTTTTCTTTTCTTGGAAAAAAAAATATTATATATATATATATATACCTTGAAAATTTCTAATGAGTATCAACCTGATACTCACTATTATAATTTATTATCCGATACTAATATTTTCACAAAATCCATATAGGATTTCAGTTATGTACGGCATCACTAGTCACATCTAAGGCATGAAACCCTTTTCCGTTCGGTCCTTGACGATAGGAAGGATAAACCTGGGGAAGTCTTGGTCTGATCGGCTTGTCAACTTCCTGAAAGCGGAAGTAAACCTTGGAGACCAGCTTTGCTTCTTATTCCACCTCCATGAGAACTGCAAACCTCGATGCACATCTTCACGGTTCCAAAATCGAACTAAACCAGAATCGGAATCATTGATTTCGGATCTTGAAATTAAGAACCAAAACCAGAACCATCTTTCATGATTCCGCTCCAGTTCCATGATGGAACCGTTAGTTTCCGGTTTCGGTTTTAGAATCGTAGAATCATCTTTTTTAAAAAAATAAAAAAATTAATTTTTAATAAAATAAATTTTAAAGTTAAAATAATTATTGGATCTAAAAGTATTAAATGATTTAACCAAAATTTTAAAAAAATTATTTAAAATGCGTATTCATATGTATACAAACACATTCAATATCAATTATAGCTAGTATTATGATATTATCAAATACTTTAAAAGATGAAAAAAAAATTATAATAAAAAATAATCTCACATTATTAAGAAAATAAATTTATTTAAACTAATTATGTATGATTTTAAGTTATGTTTATTTGTGTTGTTGAATATAACATATTAAATATTGTGAATAAGTAATAAATTTTACTATTTATATAAAATAATTTAAATATTAATAATTTATATTTATTATTTATTTATTTATTTTCAATAGAACAAGATGGAACTGTTAGTTTTCGGTTTCCACTTGGTTCTAGGCCAAAAAACCGCCTACGAACTGTGAAACTAGCAGTTCCATAGCCGGTTCCAAAACTAGCCAGCCGGTTCGGTTCCAGCTCTGGAACCATATCGACGGTTCTAATTTGATTTTTGGTTCAGAACCAAACCATGTCTATGTCTAAACTACAATGTTTAGGATATATATGTATAATGGTAATTTTCGATGATGTAAGATACAAAAAAAAGTAGACAGAATTAGATTATTGGTGTAAGAATGACGAATTAGTATAGTGACATTTTTGTAATTATGCTATGGGATTTTTGGTGAAACGAGAGAGCAATCCCCATTGGAAAATGAGTCAATAATTAGAAGTCACCAATGTTGATCTTGATGCGGGTTACATTTTGGCCAAATTTCATCGTATATACATTAAAAGAACTAGATTTTTTTTTTTACTATCTTTATTGCATTTTTTTATGGCACGTTTGATTTACTGGAATAGAATTGGTATTCTATTTTTATTAACGTAAAATATCTATTCTTTTATTTGATTTACAAAAAAAATTCCATCAAAGATTGTCTATTCTATGTAATGCTTAATAGATAAGAAATTTTCATTTCTTCTTTTTACTGAAAGAATAACTATTTCTATCAAAAAGTATATTTTATTCCAAAAATACTCCTAATAATAGAATAAAGAATTACAATATTCTTTCTGTTTCGTTCTATTCCGGTGAATCAAACGTATCATTACTATTTTGGATTATCTTTTTATTTGGATCTTATTTAGGGTCGGTTTATTTATGCCCAACCCGTACCTTTTCTTTTTTTTTTTTTTTACTAAAATAAATAATTAGCACTATGATTTGGGAACAACAAGATCATTTTAAAAAATTCATGAAATTGGTATCTCTATTTATTCTATCCTTATCGCCATTCACGAAATCGGTATATCCAATTCACAGGCAAACCAGAATCATACTGATGGAACTCGAGACCGTGGCTTGAGGGGACGTTGAAACATCCCTGATGCTAGGTTTTTAACATCTTAGTCGGCATTAGTATTTTTCATGGGGATGAAACCCTTTTCCGTTCGGTCCTTAGACGATAGGAAAGATAAACCTGGGGAAGTCTTTGTCTGATCGGCTCGTCAACTTTCTGAAAGTGGAAGTAAACCTTGGAGAGCTTTCTTCTTATTCCACATCCATGAGAACTGCAAACCACGATGTTTAGAATATATATGTGTCTATGTACATACATATATATAATGGTAATTTTCAATGATGCGGGATACAAAACAAAGCAGACATAGATTTTCCGCGTAAGAATGGCAAATTAGTATGGTGACATTTTTGTAATTATGGTATGAGATTTTTGGTGAAATATGAGCATATCCCCATGGAAAATGGATCAATAATTAGAAGTCACCAGTTTTGATCCTGCTGCGGGTTACATTTTGGGCAAATTTCATTGTTTATACCTTAAAAAAATCTAGATTTTTTTTTGTGTTTTTTTATTATCTTTATTGAATTTTCTTATGGTACATTTGGTTCAATAGAATGGAATTGAGATTCTACTTTTATTACCACAAGACGTCTATAACTTCATTTGATTTACAAAAAAATTATTATAAAGAAATGTATATTTCATGTAATGTGGAATAGATAAGAAATCTTTACTTTTTTCTTTTATTGAAGAAATGATTATTCCTGTCAAAAATTATATTTTATTCTATTCTAATGAACCTATCAATTGGTATTTTTTTACCTAAAATAAATAATTAGCACTGTGGTTTGAGAACAAGAAGATCCTTTGAAAAATTTATGAAATCGGTTTTAATCTATTTGTTCTATCTTTATTGCCATTCATTGAAATCGGTATATCCAATCCACAGGCAAATCATACTGATGGAACTCGAGACTGTGGCTTGAGGGGACGCTGAAACAATCCTGATGCTAGTCTTTTTTTTTTTTTTTTCCTTTTATAACGAGAAAGGTAGGATTCGAATATGGATGTCTCGTTTAAGAGATCAAGAAGATACTGTTAAGTTATAATATTATTGACCATAATGCTATTTTTTTAAACTTCTTAGTCGCATTAGTATTCTGCACTGATAGATTGCCGAAATTTAAGAGTGTTGAATGACCACTCTCAACCTCAGTTCTTTAAATTAAATTTAAAAAAATAGAAAAAAAAAAAAAAAACCAAAGAGGCTAATTACTACTAGCATGCGATAGCCTATTACAAGACCATCTTACAATTATACATAGTTCTTTAGGAAGCATCCCAAGAGTCACACATTTTCAATATTACTGAAAATAGTTAATATAGCCAAACCAAATAAATACTAAATTACTAATAAGATTTTCTTTTCCCAACTACTTAATCAAAAAGTTTTCCAATAATATTAATTTGATATTTACTAACATGATTTTATAAATTAATACTAATATTTTCTTACAATCCATGTGAGATTTCATTCATACGTGCGATCACAGTTTTAGTTTCATCTAAAGCGAACAACCTTTTTCCATTCAGTCCTTGAAATTAGGAAAGTATTTAGCCACGTGCGTTCTTTAGTATATAGCACCTCCGTTATGCCTACTTCATCGTCCTCACATGCAAGAAAACATTAAGGATGAAAATACTTATTAACAAGATAGGTTGTTTTTTTATCGATATTTGTGTTATATTTATTTTATACTAGTATTTGGTGTGTTTGAAGTAAAAATATTTTTTTTTCTTATTGGTATTTATTTTTATAATTAATCTATTTAAAAAAGATAAAAACCATAAAAATATGATGAAACAATCGGAACTAATTCTCCAACGTCATAAAGATGTAGCATGTAAAAAGACATCTCTCCATTAATGCATATGTATCCAACTGTCCAGCAAATAATACTGATGGAACAGGAGACTAGCCTGAGGAGACTTTGAAACATCACCAATGCTCCTTTTTCAAACTTCTTAGTTGGTATTGGTACTTTGCATTAACTCCTACAACACGGCATTCAGTTGAGAAGATTATTGAAATTTAAATGTGTTTAAAGACCACCCCAACAACTATTGATGCAAATATATATATTAATACTAATATGTCATGTATCCATATAATAGGTGTATAGGTATCAATATTATTTTGACAAAAATAGTGGCAATGGTTAACTCTAAAAATTATCGGCCAAAAAAATATCTAAAAATTACTTAGAGTCAAAATTTTACTAATATTCTACGCACCATCAATCAATCAATTAACTCAATGTATAATAAAATGTATCAATCCCAATTCACAAATTACGCAGTGCAACTCAATATTTATTCAGGTTTGATTCTAGAATAATTAAGTCGAGCTCGAATTATTTGAATAGGGTATTGAGATGAGCTTGGATTTCATATGTTTAGCTAGATTAGCTCATGAGTCTAATTGAGTTTTATCGAGTTCGAGTCAAGTATAAATGTTCATTAAATTTAAATTAAGTTTGGTTATTAGTAATACTAAAAATAGAAATTTAAAATATCTTTTTAATAATTAAACTTAAATGAGCTTAATCGAGCTGAACTCAAGTTTAGTATTATTTTATAACGTCTCGACTCGACTCGACTCATTTGCAAACTTAGTCCAACTATATTATACTTTTTTTCACTTTGTCTATGGAGAAATAGATACATCCGATTGTGTATATATATATATATATTTTTTTTCTTTTATATACAAGTATTATTACTTTCAATGTACATAATATTTTGATTAACACATGGAAACTAAAACCGTTCTTCTAAATCATAATATAAATATATATATATATAGATAAAAATATAAAGAAAGAATCTCAAAGGAGTGCATTAATTAAAGCGATCTGCCAACCGCAAGAGCAACTTCAATTTTTTTCCCACCTTCGCTATATATAATCCTCTTATTTTTAACACTATAATCAACAAACGAAACACAACTCTTAAAGTAACACAAAATGACGTCTAAGTTGCTTCTTCTCACTTTCCTTGGAGCACTACTATGCTCCACCAGTTGCTCTAGAGTCCTTCTGAGTGAAAAAGCTGGAAATTCCCATGAGGAGGAGAAAACTTACTTTCCTCATCAACTTGGATATGGTGGAGGGCTAGGCGGTGGAGGCGGCGGTGGATTTGGAGGTGGAGGTGGAATTGGTGGTGGAGCAGGAGGTGGATTTGGAGGTGGAGCAGGAGTTGGTGGAGGAGCAGGAGGTGGAGTTGGTGGAGGCGGTGGACTTGGAGGTGGAGGTGGAGTTGGTGGTGGAGCAGGAGGTGGAGTTGGTGGAGGTGCTGGTGGTGGACTTGGTGGAGGCGGTGGACTTGGAGGTGGAGGTGGAGCAGGAGGTGGACTTGGGGGAGGTTCCGGTGGTGGACTTGGGGGAGGAGCTGGAGGAGGGTATGGAGGTGGGGTTGGTGGTGGTGGTGGACTAGGTGGAGGAGCTGGTGGTGGAGCAGGAGGAGGATATGGTGGAGGAATTGGAGGAGGATATCCTTGAAGATCAGTAATGTTATTTGAAACTAAAAACTATATTAATCTATAAATACTATTTAAGTTTTATAAGACATGGTAGCTTTTATAGTTGTAAGCATGAATCTTTGTTTGCCCCGGGGTTGTCTTTTATTTGATAATGTTCTTAAACATTCTCCCATAAAATGAGTGTAAGGATGCACAAATCTCAAGTATTTCTCAGCTTGTATTGCCCTTTCCACTGGAATTCATTATGTACTTTAATAATCGATATGTGTAACGTAAAATCGGCACACCATATGTACTTGTGTATGATCCAATACGCAGATTTAGAAGAGGAATCATAATATGCAAGTGTCAAATACACGTGTGAAAGCAAATAAGAAGAAAAATTAATTGTTATATCAAGCATTCTTTATAGTGGTAAGTTGCAATATAACGCAACAATTTGTGATGAGGAAAAGGATCTACTGCCTCTTCATAAGAAAGGCTTCGATAGGTAATACACATCATATGTAATATATATGCAGTTGCAACTTCTAATAATATTTTAATACGTGACATATGGTTAGTAGTTACTTTAGAAACTACCCACTATTTTATTTGTATATGAAAATGTCATCAATAGTTATCTGTAATGTATATATACATGCCGTGTCTAATACCGATTATTTTTTCCTCTTGGTCACTCTAAAGCGCACAAACAGATAGATGGATTTAGGGGTATTTACGGTTCGATTAATCGGTCCATGATTTATTTTTTTTAATCTAATCATAATGATTGATTTTTTAATATTCGATCAAAACCAATCTATTATAAACGGTTAACTACCTTAACGGTTAACCGTTTTTTAGGTTAATTTTTTGATTTTCGGTTTTAACCATTTAACATAATGGTTATGCAAAATTTGCGATTAACCATATTTTTTATGTGTTCATAAAAAATTAGAGCATTTTTTATAATTATATTAAAAACCGTAAATTAAGAATATAATATATGTAAAAAGTGCCAATATATATCGGTGCTAACAGATCATTATATAAGCTTCAATCCAATGACAAAACTATTAATTCATTTGACCATTCCTTTCTAACTGGTAACAAATGACAAAAGAGTGTTGAAAAAAAATGCATCTACCAAATCAACTGATAAAAATAGTATAAAACTATAAGATAGATAAGATAAATTGCTCGAATTATTCTTAAAATTTTATAAATTGTACGTCATTTGATCTTTTTTCAAAATTAACGCTAATATTTACAAAAAATTGATAAATTTCTAAATTAAGAATAAATGATATGAAAAAGGAAAAATAAAAGGGAAATATGATTCTTTTTCTATAATTTTTAAATAAAATTTTTGGCAAAAAAAAAAAAAAAGGAAAATGAAGGGTGGTCAGCAAGGATTATTTTGTATCCTATCATTTAAACAAAATAGAAGTATTGCAGCTTATAACGATTACTTTCATTTAATCCTCAAAAGATTTGAAATCAAACTCTCTCCACATTACTTACCAATTCAAGAATCCCTTTCTCCTCTCTGTGTTCTAATCAACCTTGAACAGTTAAGCTAATACAAAATCTAATCAATAATATAAGTATATATAAATTAATATATATTTATGAATACGGATTGGTTAATCAAAACCATGTTTTTTTATTCTATAAACTGAAGCTATAACAAAAATCCAAAAAAATTAAAAATGCTAATCCTAAATCGAAACCAATAAACCGATTAACTTTTTTTGGATTGGTTTTCTAGTTTCAATTTAGTCATCTAAACATTCGATTTTTTTGCACACCCCTAGATGGATTACGGTAGCTGTAGGAAATGGATCTTGATTTACTTTCTCTCAATTTCCTTAATACCTCCTTAATAAATCATTTGTAAAATTACTTGTTCATATATTATAAGAAAAAAATGATATCATGTATTTAAAAATTAGATCATCTTAATAATTCATTAATAAGTGAGTGGAAACGAGGGAGAAAACAAATTTGAAGAATCCAAATCTTAATCAATAATATGGTGGAAAGAATCGGAAAAAAGGAAGACCAAACTAAACCATTTACGTGGATATAAAAATTGTATTTACACTTCACACTATTTTTATGTGTACGTGTATGTGTGTGTACCTAAAGTGCCTATTATTATAAAACCTTGAGATACCAGCAAAATACAACCCAAAATGACAAAATAGGAAACAAAACATACTTTAATCACAAACCCAGCAACCATAATTTGCCGATTATTGATGTATATTTACTCATATGTGTAGATCTATTTGTTTATTATATTCTGGTAATTTTGGATATCATATTTTTATCTTTTTTAAATAGATGTTTATCAAATAACAATACCGATGAAAAATTGATATTTTACTTATTAAACTGACTAATGTATATGATATAGATAAATATACATCAATCAGATACATATATAATACAAATAAAAATCCAACAATCAAAATAGGGCTATATATATAGCTTAAATTAATAAAGGCGGCGTACATGATATTTTAATTGTGCTTTTCTTCCTGCGCTTTAATAATGGGAAAGCTTCTTCGATGATCGGAGATAACCCACATTGATAACAAAATCATTATCTAAAATATATTAAAGAGATCACTTAATATTAATTATAAGAGTTTATTATCTTTTTAACGATTTAAGATTAGCCAAGGCCCTTGTAATTTAACTGCAAAAATATTGGCTTTAAATGGAATGGACCAATTATTGTAATGTTAGTTGAAAATAAAAAGAAAAAAAGGGAAAAAAATTGATTTAAGATTTTCATCTAAGTTCTTGGATAAGAATTCTCTTAGTCAAAAGCTTTTCTTGGGATTATGCTACATTTCGTGCATTAAATGAATAGTGAGTGAAATGGTGATGATAGTTTTTAGTTTTCAAAGAATTACTTATATATCAAAATTTTATCTATATGGTTATACGTTATTAATCAATTACAAAAAATCACGTAAATTTGGGATTCCATGACTTTGGTTTTGTTCCATGTGCAACCACCTCACTCATCAGGTGTCCTATGACTCCCTCCTTTCAATATAGCTAAAGATGCTTTCTTACAAAAGACATGTGGCATATATTCTTATATATTGATATGTTTGGATGATCTGTTTTTTATTTATATCTATATCTATATTAAAACAATATGTGTAAATATATTCAATTTGTATTTATATTTTATCTATTTGATCTTTTCATGAGAACTATCAATTTTTTTATCTATATCTATTTCTTAATAAATAATTTATTAGAAAAAAGATTGAAAAAAGTTTTTGTATTTACCCAAAAATACTAAACAATCAAACCCTTATATCCATTGCTTTCATCAATTTTTATCATTGCCAGCTTGTTTGAACAAAGTACGTGAGAATGCTTGTTTATATTTACCACCTCCATTAAAATACCCCAACTTTAGTAGCTACTTCTTCTTCTTCTTCTTCTTCTTTAGTGCTTTATCACAATGAAGTTTCAAGATATTTATTATCATACCATTCTCTCAATTCATCTTTTCAATAAAGGCAATATAGTATTTAATTTTTATTGCATATTTTATTCTTAAGGTGCTTATTGAACAATGCAATAGGTACTATAATTTTCTTCCATTCTTAATGAAGAACAATTTTATTCTATATGAATTATATTTAACTAGGTAAGTAACCACAAATTTTTTATTAGATCCTAAGATCCATCGTTTCTTGGCTAGGAGGTAAGGATGGAGGATGGAGCATCCCTTGCCATGCCATATATAAAATTTGTTAGTGCCACTTGACCACCGGTCTTACTTATATCACTGATTAAATAAGCAAATACCTAACTAAGTAATCCATTAACATCTTCCTAGCCATTGTTGTTGTAATTTACAACGATGCCCTACTATAATGCAAATTTAATATAGGATGAATATTACAGAAGGCGATACAATGTTTTGATTTTTGCATAACATTTTATTTTTCTATACTTTTACCGAATCAAATAAAAGAACATAGTGTTCAACTTAGTTTATTCGAGATAGTATACTCATTTAATTAAATATAACAAAAAAGCGTTAAAGAAGTCATTATGTAAGAGTCCTTGAATCAAGACTAGAACCAATAAAGCAACAATCTCAAGCTGGTATATATTATAGTAATATTGGATCATTAATCATTGATATATAAATATCACCCTTGAGCTCCTATAGATTCTAGCCAAAAAAATAAAAAAGAAAAAAGAAAAATAAGTATTATTATAACTTTATAAACCAACACCAATTCTCTTTGATTCGTTTGTTTAGAGGATTATGATCTTCCATTCTTAAACATGTGATATCATGCCATCTTACAATTGTGCCCAGTTCTTTTGAAAGCATGCCACAGACACCTTTTTAGTATTGCGAAAAGTAATTAATATAGTCAATCCAAACAAATACTAATAAAAATTTTCTTCACCTTTACATTATAATCTAATGATATTCGATTTATGTCCTCATTCTTAAGGTATCGAGTTTGATTCCCATATTAGGATATTATCTTTTTGTAATAGCCCTTCTCGTACAGAAAAAAAAAAAAAGAGAGAAAAACTTCCAACTACTTCATCAAAATGTTACAGAATAATATTAATTTGATACTTATTACCATAATTTTATAAAGCAATATTGATATTTTTCTTACAATCTATACGAGATTTTATTCGTACCTGCCATCACAGTTTTAGTCTCATCTAAGGGGAACAATCTTTTTACACAGAGTCCTTGAAATTAGAAAAGAAAAGGGTGGGGACTCTTGCATTGATTGGTTCATCAAGTTCCTGAAACCAGAAGCAAACCTTAGGAACCGGATCGTGTCTATTTGGCTTTTGGCAGTATTAAAAAAACGCTAATACGTCAGTTCTGTTTGGTTGTTGATAAATTACAGATACAAATATATTTTTTGAAATTTTTTAATAAATTATTTATAAAAAATTATATATAGATTAAAAAAAAGTTAGTAGTTCTCATTAAAAAATCAAATAGATAAAATATAAATAAAATATAAATATAAATCGAATATATTTACAAATATCATTTTTAAAAAATACAAATAGGGATAAAAAACAGACCAACACGGACCCATATACCGTCCTCAAATGCAAAAAGCAGTAAGAATGAAAATAAATTAATTAGCAACAGGAGAGCTAGGACCACACAATCCAATTAGAAGAAATCTTCAACGTGATTAAGATGCAGCATGCAAAATGATATCTCGCCAATTGACCAGCAAATACTGATGGAACTAAAGGAGACTGGCTTGAGTAAACGCTGAAACTTGAACATCCCCAATGTTCCTTTTTCAAACTTCTTAGTTGGCTTTAGTAATTTGCATTAATTCGTACAACACGGTTTTCATTTAATAAGACTATTGAAATTTAAGTGTGTTTAAAGAGCACCCCAACAATCATTTATTAAAAAAAAAATTATTATTATGAACATATGACCCATTCCCATAAGTAGTAGCTAGACAAAGTATAAATATTATTTTGACAAAAATAGTGATAATGGTAAATTTAAAAAATTACTTATAAGTAAAAAATTTACTAATATTTATATATCATTAAACAATTTAGTCAACTTATAATACCATCAATCAATCCCATATCGAGGTTCCATGATTGTTCCATATGCACCCACAAACCTTAAGCAACCTATGAATACCTCTACTCATTCTAATTGATGATGACCTCTCCTACAAAAGGCCTATGACATGCGTTCCTATATTGAATCCACTACTACTTTCATCAATATTTATATCATTAACATCATCACTCCTTTAAAAAATTGCATAAGATTGTTTGTTTATATTCACCCCCCTCCATCAATTTTATATACCATAGCTAGTTTTTCTTCTCTTATATGCTTTATCCCAATGAAGTTTCAAGGTTTTTATTAGCAAAATGTTCTCACAATTCACTTTTTCAATAAGGTTGGCATAATATTTAATATTTATCACATATTTTATCCTTTATTTGGGTGTTTATTGAACAATGCAATAAATACGATAATTTTGCTTCATCCTTAATGAATAATAGTTTTACTATAGACGTAATACATTTAACAAAGCTAGCTAGTAACTATTAACCCTTTATTGGATCCATCATTTCTTGGCTAGGGATAAGGACTGAGCATTCCTTGCCCATGTCATATATAAAATTTGTTAATGCCACTAGACCACTACTCTTGCTTATGCCACATATTGGATAAGCAAATACCTAATTAAGTATTTAGGATATGTTTGCATGATCTATTTTTTGTCTGTATTTGTATCTTTTTCAAAATGATATGTGTAAATATCTTTGATTTATATTTATATTTTATGTATATTTGATCTTTCAATGAGAACTGCCAATTTTTTTTTATCTGTAAATATCTTTGATTTATATTTATATTTTATCTAATTCTTTATAAATAATTTGTTAAAAAAAATGTTTGTATCTGTAATCTGCCAACAAACAAATAAATCCATGTCTATTAACATCTTCCTATCCATCATTGTTGTGATTTACAGTGACACCCTATCATGATGCAAATTTAATATAAGATAAGTATTGCAGAAGACGATATAATATTTTGATTTTTGCATAACTTTTTATTTTTCCATACCATTTCCATTTATGTGATTTTACTACCAAACCAAATAAAAGAATATAGTGCTTCACGTAGTTTATTCCAAATATTATATTCATTCAATTAAATGTAACAAAAAAAGCATTAGAGAAGTCATTACACAGGAGTCTTCGAATTAAAACCAGAACCAACAAAACAATCTCAAGCTAGCGTATATTATGGTAAAATTGGATCATTTATTCTTGGTACATTAATATTACCCTTGAGCTCATATAAATTCTAGCAAAAACCCATTATTATAACCTCATAAACCAATGCCAATTCTCTTTCATAATCGATATGTTGCTTCTTTTGTGTATAGAAGTATTATGATCTTCCTTCTTCAAACACGTGATAGCCTCATTGCAAGGCCATCTTATTGCTATACCCAGTTGTAAACACCCCATTTTTATCCATTTAAAGCTTCAATTTATAGTAAAAATTAATATTATATTAAGCCCGCAAATTAAAAAAAAAAAAGAAAGAAGAAAAGAAAAAAAAAGAGAGATCATTACAAATGTATAAAAAAAAAAGAAAAAATTATGATAAATTTTTAAAAATATTTTTTGGCTTGATATAATACTAATTTTAATTATAAATTTATTTTTGACCCAATTAAATATCCCATGTAAATGGGATTATTTGATTTGGCCCATTTTGGAAACATTAAATACAATTTTTATGCAAACTAGGATAAGGCAAAAGCCAACCGTAAGTTATTGATATGTATAAGAGAGACCTGAGTTCGATTCTACATTGAGAAAAATTGCCTTTTTTCTCCTTATTTTTTTCCACACGCTCTCATTGGCCAGATGATGTAAGCGCATATGTTAGTGGCCGAATGAGTTAAATGCATATGTCAGCAAGCAGGTAGGTGAGCAGTAGGTAAGCAAGTAGGTGAGCCTATTAAGCTAATAAATACCTAATACAAACATATTAGAAAAAAACAAGAAGAAAAAGACAAAAAAAAAAGCATGAATAGAAAAATTCCATATAAATCACAATAGGAATCCACTCCCAAAGTTTAAATCAAGTGTTCAAACATTTTGGTTTTGAAGTTTTTTTTTTTTTTTTTTTTTTTTTTTTTTTTTGTAAATCCATTGTAACAAGTGTTCTTAGAAGATTTGGAGGATACGGAAAGATTTCTAGCAATAAGAGCTTAAGCAGCACCACGTTCCAAGTAAATTCTTTCTTTTTTTTTTATATATATGAATTAATTAATAATTAATAGAATATATATATATACACATTTATAAAACATTAGAAAATGATAAAAGTGCAAACGCATGACCTTCATGTTTCAATTCGCTCAATCAAGAACAAATGTTTTGGATTCATCTGGTCAAATTTCCCAAATCCTGCGAATCGCATCATGCTAGGAAATGTATTTAAATATCGATGTCCATTAATTATATGCGTATATTATTGTAAATATGAGGGTATATAAATATATGTTATGAGGGTTTCAATATCACTTAGAAAAATATATTTTCTATACATAAAATTAAGATGATAGTTCATAGAATCTCATTTTAGAAAAAAAAAATCATTTTTTAGTATCTAAAAATTTAATAAACTTATATTGGAAAGAGTTCACAAATTAAATTAAACCAATACATTAAAATTTTTATAAAAGAACTACATGTTGTTGATTCGATTAGCAGGTATGTAGGCTCTTCCGAGACGACATAAAATTTGAAAAAAATATTTTTTTTTTGTTCCATCACATTATTTTGTAAATTTTGAATTAATTAGTTAGTTGTAAACATTAAATGTTCTTGTTATTAATTCGTAAATAAAATTGTAAATTTAGAAATTCATGATATTTGATTTATTTTTTTGAGCATTAAAAGGATAAAATTTTAATCTATGAATTTTAAGTGGTAACCATATGGTTTTAATATGATGGCCCCCAAATCCAAAATTTTCTTATTTAACAAATTTGGTTTTAAAATCAAAATTTTCGCAAACTAGTAGCTAAGTTAAGATCAACAAACCCATTGATCTTAACTTATAAATTTTACCCGATTTCAATAGGGTGGCGACTCTAAAATGTTTTTAAAAATTAAATTTTCTTTTAATTCCTAGTCGATGATTTGTATTAAATGGGTTCGGGTTTAGTACGGATTGGATTAAAAGAAATTAAACTAGGAAATGAAAAACCTAGGCTCGACAGCTTGGCGACTCCACTGAGGACACCTATTTTTAAGAGGGCTAACCACTTGAGATTCTTAAATTTAAAGTTTATTTGTTTTATGCTCATTCTTATATATTATTTGTATAATCATTAATTTGTAAATAGTTGCACTAATCTTTTTCTTTAAGTGATGTAGATAAAAAGAAAATTTTGTAAATGGCCCTAACTAAGACAAATGTTATATTTAAGGGAGAATTTATGAAAAATGTATGCTAGCTACGATCAGAACCAGGCCATCTTAGGACCTTAGGCAGGGAGGTCGCTAGTAAGATTCGGAGGTTGTGGCTTTTCCACCCTCTAGTTCATTAAATGACCTCTCTCTCTAATCTAGTATGGATTCGCAATCTACCAGACTAGGGAACCTTTAGAACCCACCCAATTGCATTCATAAACACATGTTAGCGATTAAATAATAATGTGGCATACCTTAAAAAGTTACAATTTCAAATCTTTTTAAAATCCTCCCCTTGAAAATTATTTATCTCATTTTTTTAAAACGAGTTTGTAACTGAAATAAAAATCTCATAATTGCCCCATTATTAATTAATTGTCAACCTCTAGATCTGCATTCATGTGTATTACATGTATAATATCTAGTGTAAATAATTTTTTATACTTTGTAAATAATAAATTGTTGTCATTATTATAGTCATTTGTATATAGTTTAAAAAAATAAAATAAAATAAAATGCTAAACTTGTAAATTACCCTGAATGAGAAAAGATAAAAAGATTTTTTTTCACTCATGCAAAATAGTGTACATCATTGTGATGTAAGAAAATCTGTATATAATATAATTATCATTGATCTTGTTTTTTTTTATTTTTTTGAAAATAAATAGATCCTAAAAAAAAAAACTTGCAAATACTCTTTAGATTATATAGATCATAATAAAGTAAATACAAAACTTGTATATAAAAGTTGTTAAAAATGTACAATAACCTTGTAAATATCCATAGATTGTACATAATTTGATCATCCGTTAGATTAATTCCTCTTTTAGATAGTGTTAAGTTCTTTTCAGTTAGAATTACTCTTTGTCATATGTGTTCCACTCCTTTAAACTCAAGTCTATTATTTTGTAAATGCCAGTCTCCATTTGTGAATATTTAAGAAATAGAAAAGAAGTCACCATTACTCTTCACAAATTATTTTGACAAATGAAAAAAAAATGCGAATTCATAAAATAGGTTTTGGTTTGAAATTTTCAAAAAAAAAAAAAAAAAAAGAATCATCTCCATAGTAAATTTCCACTTTGGGTTGTAAATAGTCATTGTAAAATGTGGTTTCCAAATACTTCTTTGTAAATATCCATTATTCTTTCAGTAATTAATATTTAGTTATTTCTAGAATATAGTTTTCTAATAAATTAAATGAAATTTTTTTCAAAAAATGAGAGTTAAAGAGAAATTTGCTAACAATCAAGGATCTTTTAAATTTTGAGACCAATGATCACTCACTTTAGCCTAAAGGTAAACTACAAATGAAAAGAGATCAGAAATAAAGGGCAACCAAAAGGGCTTGACGAGTTACTAATTAAGGGCATTTTTCGGGCTTGATTTCTAAAATATAAACCCAAGACAAAAAGGGCATTTAGTAAATTAGCTTGAGGCAAACTGAAAGAATGGATGATTGATAAGCAAGAAAAATATCTCATTAAAAAAAAAGTCTAGAATGATAAGAAGCAAAACGAATCCTAAATATTAACCCTAAACACTAGAGAGCATAATGACATTAAAGGGAGGAAATTGACTCATTTCTTAAAGGAGATCCGCCTTGAATTTGATACTTGAGTCAAAATGACATTAGGCATTCATTTCAATATCCTAAACACACTTATCCCTTGAGAACTCACTTGAGTCTATTAAGAAAGTATTTTAAAAGTAAACCCTGTCAAGAACCACCCCATATTAGGGCACCCTACAATGGGGTAACTTGGAGGTTTGGGTTAGTAATAAGGAGAAGAAAGGATTAACTAATGTGTGTTTACCCTAGTTATATCAATTCAAGAGCAATTATTTGATATAGATAATTCATTTCCTTTGAAAGGAAAAAGAGACTTTATTTCAAAACCATACACAACCCATACACTTTGACTTGTAAGCAATCCACTGAAAGTTGAAGAAATTGGATTAAAAAGAAAAAGAAGAAGGAAAAGGAGAAAGAAAATGGGATTAGAAAAGAAAACAAAAAATATTCAAATAAGGTGATCATGCTTAAGGATTGAAGACACATGCTTAAAGCTCAAATCCACCCAAAACCTATCAAAACTCAATGTCCAAGGTCTATAACGTATTTATATCATGGACCCACCCACAATACCACCATCTTAGAGACTCTTCATATCATAGGATATGATTTGTTAATGCTCTTGAAACTAGGGACAAGTGTATTATTAATTTTCCTTAAGGGTTCCTGTAAACCCCGAGATTTTTTTTTAAGCAAAAGGATAGAAATATAGAATGGAAAATATAGATAGCTGATTTAGAAACCGACAAAAATCCTAAAATGAATCTATAAGTAGTATTGGTCTTGTCTATGGGTAAGAACTTTAAAATAAAGCTTTCTAAATAGTATTAAACTCTACTTATGAGATTTCAAAGCCAGTATCATAACTCTAGAGATAAGAAATAATTTAAATAAGATTCCAAGTTCAATAAACTACAAATACCCGATAATGCTTATAGTTAGAAAATAATAATTTAAGGATGAACTATTAGAGTTTTAAATACGCGATCGAAATATAAACTGACTCGTAATTTATGTTTTTGACTTCAAATAAATATTTGGACCGCACCACTGTTTTAATTAGGGTGTTTTTAAGCTATTAGAGCCTAAAACAAAAATTGGCCTATTAAGCTTATAAAACGCTAATTGCGGGAACTAAAACTATACAAAGAATTAATCGCATAAATTTTTTATAAAAACTGTATCTTTTGATAATCTAAAAATTATGTGGAACTGTATATAATTTTTTTAAAAAACTCTTAAAATAAACGACTTATTTATACTCGTTTCGTTTGATAAACTACCGTAAAACTTGGATAATTATCAACTAAATACTCTTTTAGAAAAAAAAATGTCTTAATTAATGAGGAATATTAGGTGTTAGTACACGTTCATGGCTAGGAGTGCTTCAAATTAATGCCAGCCGAAATTCTTCCTCAAATTGGGTTGCTTGAGTCAACAAAAGACTTGTGTTGCCCAATCATATTCAACCAAGTCCAAGACTTAATTAATGCAACAAAGGAAACTTTAAAACAGTACCACAATGCAGAATTATTCTCGTCCAAAGCACCGCCCCTTGTTTCTTCTATATTAACTCCATTAACCCTTCATAACTCACACCCCAACAACACCTTAATTTACCCCAGACAACAGCTCACATACTCCCTTAGATATGAGCTTCATAACAGGAGAAAAACTCACTTAGAACACACACAAACACCATCTCTTTAACACAAACACACTTGCACCTTGAGCTTAAGGAAGGAGAAGAGAAAGGTAAGTTCACTTTGTTTTTATTTAATCACATAATAAAATACTACTCTAAACAACGTTTTGACACCATTAGGATTGGAATAAGCTTCAAAACGAGCCAAAACAACCACAAAAACAGCTCATCAAGGTAAGAGCTCCTAACTTAGTTACACCATTTTTTTAAATCCGAAAATAGAGTATATGTATATGTTTCTGTGTTTTAAATTAATATAAGTATAAGTATAACATCTATAAATCCTTAGGAATGAATTAGAAGTATTTGGGAAGTGTAAAACTTGCAAAACAAAATCTGGTCTAGAGGAACAAGATGATGAACAGTAACTTTCGTGGTTACTGTTCATCCTAATATCCAAGCTTATATGATTCATTCTTGTTAATTTTGTATTCAAACAAATAAAACTATCCTAATAATGTTAGTATAATGTATATATATGCTTATATTAGAAGCTGGAGTGTTAAAATGAAAAGGGAATGAAGAAGCAGAAACTGGAACTTCACCACGTGACATACGTAGTTACTGTTCCGATTTTGTTTTATTTATTTATTTTATTTTATTTGACTTTACTTTATTTTATATTAATGAATATAATATTAATAGCACATATAAATCTATATATATATATATATATATAAAAGGAACGTAGTAACGTTCCAGGGGCGTACCTTGCAGACGTTAGTCTGCAGAATTTGTTTTGTTTAATTTTTTTTTTAATAATGATCATAATAACGTTGAAAAAAAAATTTGTTGGAATGTAGTAACGTTCCCAGCGGAGAGCTCCTTCACGCAGACTTTGAAAGTCTGCAAAAATTGTTACTGTTTAAAATTTTCTTAGAAACAGTAACGTTGAAAAAAAAAAAAAAACCTGGATGCATAGGAGTTCATTTCTGTATCTTAGTAAAATTAGGTCCTCATCACATTTATACTATTATTAAGAATAGAATAGAAATTGTTAGTTTAAATTAATAATTTCTAAGACAACTATTATTATGATTCCTACTATTTTCAAAAATAAGTAAAAATATTGTAATATTATTTTAATAATATTATTAATTTCTATGTTAGTAAAATTATTGCATTTTACAAAATAAGAATAAAATTTAAGTAGTCATTAAATACTTTATATATATATATAGTTATATATACATCAATGGAAAATTTTCAATTAATAAAATCGTGAACAATAAGATTACTAAAAATAACAAAATAATTATGTAAGATAGACTAAGAAGAGTACAATAGAGTTAAACATTAAAAATCGAATAATAATATTTTATTAAACAAACCGAGAAATGTTACAAAATTGATAATAGTTGTAATATTGAGTAGTCAAAAATCTTTAAATATACGTTGTACAACCATCTAACGGGAACCTATAAATATTAAATAGGATCAAGAAAAATAAAACGACACCAAATAGTAAATAAATAACTATTGTCACAAAATCGTCAAAGGACCAATATATTACTAGATAGGAAACCAAATACCAGCATAGGACACTTAGACAACTCATAAGAGTCAAGTATATAATTTCTATTTTATTGATGAATTTAATTATTCATCTCAATAGGTGAAAAAGATACAGTTGAAGACTATCCCGTTGACTACTACGATTAAGCGATATGAGCAGGTGAGTAACTCAGACTTACTACATTGTATGTGTTTGTAGTTTAGTTGCGTTAAAATATAAGAGAATAATTGAACTGTATTGAATTTAGTCATAGTTATCAATTGTTGTATGAGTGAGTGATTGCTCAATTACTTTAATAAAATTTATAAGATCATTTTTGATAAAGGCAATGACTGTTTGGCATGTCATATGTTTGTATAATGGATGATCACTCTTAACTTGATTAATAAATTATGGGTGCTTTAATAGAAATTGACATACATTGCATGAATTGCATATTTGCATACTAAGAATGATTGGCAGCCTATGACGTGTTGGTTTTTCGGTTCTCTGGTAATGCTTGGTACTTATAGGCAAGAAGCTATTAGTTTTACGCAAGATTACCTTTGTTCTGCTGGTTCCATGGGAACTATCTGGTAATTGAAGGACACCGCCCATGGTATCACTTTGAAATAACTAATACTTAGTGGAGACTCTAAGATGAGAGGACAGGAATTGAGTGATCAAAATATGATGAGTGGAAAAAGAAATTTAAAAGAGAGAACTATGATGAGTGTTATGATTCCTGTATGCTTGGTTTCTCCTAGATAGGTATGGTCATAGATGTGGTTTCCTTCAACCCGATGAGAGGGCGTAAATCTCCATCCTGCTTGGATTCCGGGTTATCCAAGCTTGTAATTGTTCATTTGATTGATTGTTGCATTCATATGATTGATAATAACTTGTTTGTTATGTGGTATGTTCTGGTTATTTACTGAGCCGTGGTTTATGCTCACACTCCTACAGTCCTTACAGGGTAACGCAACAGCCTTGGTTGGTAGCCTCCAGGGATATTACACTGGTATGATCCTGTGGCTAGAAGAATCATGGGATTAGTGAGAATAGTAAAGTTATTTATATGTAGTAGTTGATGTTTAATCATCAATTTCCTTATATGATAATCCGAGATACGTTTCATGGTTTGTAATAGTCATAACTCAAATAGAGGTAGTTATGGTATTGTGATTTTATTTACTTTCATCATTTCTTAACAAGCAACCAAAAAGATCCTGTTTTATAAAATCTTGTCACTTCCAAGGTAATCTAGTGATAATATGCATATATGATACCATCTAATGTGTCTTGAACTTCTCGAATCCAATATCAAGGCATTGGACAGTATCGTATTATGTATATTACTACCAGGGTACCCTCGGGGCGTGACAGTTCCTGACTTGTAAACTCAAGTATTGAAGAATTTCAGAAAAATCCTTTATAAAATATCCATTTCAGTTTAATCCAATGATCACAAAGCTTACATTATGGTCTAAAAAAGACCTAATAGATTGACCAATAAGTATCACTTACAAGCGGACCATGATTTTTGTAATTTGAGTCAAATATGTGAAATAAGCGTAAAAGAGTGTAAGGAAGTCCTCTTGAACTAGACAATTCAGAACGAGATAATTATCTCTAGGTTAAAAATTCACCCATAGGGGCATGGAAAATTATTTGTCCCAATTTAAAAGGTATCTGTCTTGAGTTCAAGAACTATTTGCCCTAAAGTTAAAAGACAATGCCACAATAGAAGCAAATTGAGGTCCTAAAAAGAAAACTTTTACCCCCAATATTTAAAAGTTTTCATTGAGAAACCTTAAGTGGTTTGGTAGTCAAGCCTAAGGCTGAACTAAAATGAGTTATCGCCGGGGTAAACACTATGCGTAATTGATCTCAAAGGATCCTCACTCATTGGTAATTTTTCCAATAAAAAAAGAAAAAAAAACTTCTCAAAGGGTTTTAAAAAAATAATTTTTCAAAAAAAGAAAAAGAAAGTAAAAAGAATTTTCCAAAAAATTTTCCCCTCAAACTTTTCCATAAAAAAAGTTCAGAAAAGATAGAGAAAGTTTTAGGTCAAAAGGTTTTCAAAAAAAGAAAAGAAAAGAAAATTCAGAGAAGGAAAAAATAAGTTTTTGAAATGAAGGCATTAATCCAAGCATTTGAAAGAAAAAATTATTTTTATCCAAAATGTTTCAGTTTGGAAGATTCCATCAAGTCAATTATTTCTCCTTAATCCTTAGGATCACTTGCTCGAAGGAGCGCTGTCCTATTTTTAGGGTCACCTACTCATAGGAGCGCGTTTGAAATAAAACATAGGCCAGACCGAGGATCGCCTCTCCAAGTCAAGTGCCAACTCCAGAAGTGCACTTGTACCACACCTAAGCCAAATGCTAGCTCAAGGAGCGCATTTCAAAAAAAACATAGGCTAGCTTGATGAGCACCTCTTTAGGTCAAGTGCTAGCTCAAGGAGCATACCTGTACCGCATCTAAGCCAAATGCCAGGTCAATGAGTGCATTTGAAACAAAACATAGGCCAGCTCAAGGAGCGCCTCTCTACGTCAAGTGCCAGCTCAAGGAGCACACCTATACTGCATCTAAGTCAAATGCCAGCTTAAAGAGCACATTTGAAATAAAACATAGGCCAGCTCGAGGAGCGCCTCTCTAGGTCGACTGCCAACTCAAGGAGCACACCTATACCTTGTCTAAACCAAATGCCAACTCAAGATGCGCGTTTGAAATAAAACATAGGCCAGCTCGATGAGCGCCTCTCCAGGTGAAGTGTTAGCCCAAAGAGTGCACTTGTACTGCTTTTAAGCCAAATGCTAGCTCAAAGAGCGCATTTGAGACAAAACATAGGCCAGCTTAAGGAGTACATCTGTATCAGATCACATACCAGCTCATGGAGTGCTCATCCCAAGTCATTGAGAAAGCATGAGCAAAGGACTTTCGTCATTTGATCATAATCCCCAGTGGATATATTGCAAGGGCATTGCTTCTACCTCCAAATATGCCATAGGTTTTCAAAAGGCAAAAATGGAGTCTCTATTTTTATCTTTGTCATGAAGTTTTATCAAACATCACCACAAAGAGGGGCAGTTATAGACATCCAATTTTTGTCCATTTAAGGTTTCAATTTATAGTAAAAATTAATATTATATTAACCTGCAAATTACAAAGAAAGAAAGAAAAAAAAAAGTGATCATTACAAATGTATAAAAAAAAGAAAAATAATAAATTTAAAATATTTATTTTTGGGCTTGATATAATACTAATTTTAATTATTTATTTATTTTAGACCCAATTTAATACCACATGTAAATGGGCTTATTTGATTGGGCTCATTTTGGAAACCTTAAATATAATTTTTATACAAACCAGAATAAGGCACAGGCCAATAGTCCGTATGGATAAGTCATTGATATGCATAAGGGAGATCTGGATTCAATTCTGCGTTGAGGCAAATTGTCTTTTTTCTCCTTATTTTTTTTTCACACGCTCTCATTGGTCAGATAATGTAAACGGATATGTCAGTGGCCGGATGAGGTAAGCGCTTATGTCAATCAATAGTCAAATAAGATAAGTGCATATGTCAGCAAGTAGGTAGGTGAGCGGTAGGTAAGCAAGTAGGTGAGCCTATTGAGCCTATAAATACATGATACAGATATATTAAAAAAACAACAAGAAGAAAAAGACAAAAAAAAGAACACAAGCAGAAAAATTCCATACAAATCACAATAGGAATCCACTCCTAAACTTTAAATCAAGTGTTCAAACATTTTGGTTTTGAAGCATTTTTTTTTTTTAAATCCACTCTAGCAAGTGTTCTCAGAAGATTTGGAGGATATAGGAAGACTTGTGGCAATAAGAGATTCACCCAGTGCCACGCTCTAGGTAAATTATTTCTTTTTTATATAGGTTAATGAATAATGAATATAATATATATATACATTAATAAATCATTAGAAAATGATAAAAATGCAAACGCATGACCTTTCTGTTTCAATTCGCTCAGTAAAGAACAAATGTTTTTAATTCATCTGATCAAATTTCCCAAATTTCGCTAATCACAGTCATGCTAGGAAATGTATTTAAATGTCGATGTCCATTAATTATATGCGTATATTATTGTAAATATGAGGGTATATAAATAAATGTTATGAGGGTTTCAATATCACTTAGAAAAATATATTTCTATACATAAAATTAAGCTGATAGTTCATAGAATCTCATTTTAGAAAAAAAAATCATTTTTTTAGTATCTAAAAATTTAATAAACTTATATTGGAAAGAGTTCACAAATTAAAATAAACCAACACATTAAAGTTTTTATAAAAGAACTATGTGTTGTCTGATCTAGATTAGCAGATACGTAGGCACCTCCGGGGCGACATAAAATCTGAAAAAATATTTTTTTGTTCCATTACATTATCTTATAAATTTTGAATTAATTAGTTAGTTGTAAATATTAAATGTTCTTGTTATTAATTTGTAAGTAAAATCGTAAATTTAGAAATTCATGATATTTAATTTATTTTTTTGAGCATTAAAATGATAAAATTTTAATTTAAGAAATTTTAGTGGTAACGATATAGTTTTAATAGGATAGCTCCTGAATCCAAAATTTTCTGGTTTAATAAATTTGGTTTTAAAATCAAAATTTTCGCAGACTAGTAGCTAAGTTAAGATCAACAAATCCATTGATCTTAGCTTATAAATTTTTTCCGATTTCAATTGGATGGCGACTCTAAAATATTTTTAAAAATTAGAATTTTTTTTTATTTTTAATCGAAATTTTATATTAAATGAATTCAATTTTAATATGGATCGAATTAAAAGAAATTAAACTAGGAAATGAAAGATACTGACTTGACACTAGTTCTTTTGGAAACATTCCAATGTCACATCGTTTCAACATTGCAAAAATAGTTGACATATATATATATATATATATGTATATATAAAAGTTTCCTGGTAATAATGTTAATATGATATTTACTATCATGATTTTATACACTAATACTAATATTTTCTTACGTACGTGGTGTCATGCCCCGAGGGTATCATAGACGGGACAGTTCCGTCATATACAATACCCGGCTTAAGATTTAATCACAAGTCTCTTAAAGCCAGAAATATTGTGCAGAAGCGTATCCAGAATAGATAACCAATGGGTTTGATAGTATCAGATTAGCCATATAATATACAACTAATAGCCTTAAAACTAACTAATAACCACTGCGGAAATATGACATTAAAAGAAAATAGTTTAGGAGTGTTTATAACAAAGCAGTTGGATTACTGATCCTACAAATATTACAATTCTGTTTTCAAAAACTTTTTAGAAACCCCCTCCCAGGAAAAAGAAGAAGGAACTCTCTTCAACCCTCGTATCCTTCCCTAAAAACCCTAAATCCATAGAGGAGCTAACCTGAGGGTAGCCTCATCCTGACTGGTACCAAATATAATCCTGTGACAATAAACTGTAAGGGAGTGAGCGATCCATAGGCTCAGCGAGTTATACTCCTCACTCTATACCATTCAAGCAAGTTATTAATTCAAACATATGCAATGCAAACAATCAAATGGACAAATATATATAGCCAACCGGTAACCATATACATATTCGGATTTGCGCCCTCCGAATCCGGGTTGGGGTACATCCACTCATCAGCACCCAGATTAATATACTTCGGGAATCAAATTTCTCAAGAAAACTTTTTATATATCAAAATAATATACATATAACAACATCCCAGTGAAGTAATAAATCCGAAACAATGACCCGGCGCGATTCTAAGAGAAGGGTCGTCTCCCCAGGATGACTTAGTTCCCATTCCCCTAGAAAAAGGCCCATGGTACACACTAGGTATATACCACTTCGGTCCTCCATGTTCACCATCCTCACGGGACAGTGCGGCCCATCCGGGTCAAGGTGTAGTGGTGATGGCCTTCTACGTGCATAAATGCTATGCATGAATGTATTCAATTATTATGCCAGATTGTTTTATATTTTTTACTTGGCGTGCAAACAAGTTTCATACACTTTCATTTCTATTCTATAACAACCAATGGGTTAGAATATAATTACAATATTTTATCAACCAGTTCAAGTAACAACAGCCACAATTTATTTCCCAACCCCTTAATATTTTATTACTTGATTAATTCTATTCTACAACCACAATCAAGTATAGAGATCATAGGAATATACTCACCTGTCCATATTTCTTGTTAGTCGTAGTAGTCAACAGGCAGGTCAAGCTCAGAGTCAGAATCACCTGAATATTGTTAAAGATAGAAATATACTATAAGAATTGACTAAAAACATCTAATATATATATATATATATATATATATATGCTACAGACTTCCTATATTTCTGGAATCTAGTACTAAAAACCTTATGTAGCTAATTTAAGTCGATTTAACTTAGATTTTACGTATAAAGGTGGTTTACTATTATTTTAGAGTTATTTGAAATATAAGCAAAATAATAATAATAACTAATAGAAATAAAAATTATTATTACCAAAGATAAAGAAAATTTTAATCAAGTAACATAAGTAACTAAACATATAGATATGTATAATATAAGTACGTATTGAAAAGTTGAATGAATAATTTAATAGACATGAATAATAATAAAATAATAATAATAATAATAATAATATATACCATATTTACGTCTAATATATATAAACATATTATAGAATAAATAATCAACATACTTATAATTATAATTTAATTCTTATATATATATGAAGCATAAATATATCTATAGCAAGAAATATAATATACATTATAGTATATATAGTAAAATATAAAAAATATAAACATAAAGAGCTTATACATATTACATAATATACATATACCAAAGATATTATATAACCTATACATATAATATAAATATATTTATGAGCAGCCGCAGGGCTACTGCGTGAGGAAGAAGCGGCGTGGCTGCTGCTGCATGGAGCGTTCGCCTGGAGCGCTTGCTCGAGCGCTGCTGAGCGCTCGCTGTGCGCTCCATGAGCGCTCGCTAGCGCTGCTGGAGCGCATCAGATGCGCTCCTTGAGCGCTGCTCCGAGCTCCCATCGAGCCTTCCAGCGCGCGTGCGGTGAGCGTGGATGCTCAGCGGAGGCAGAGCACCCTGCTCTGTCCGTGAGCAGTGGTGCGTGTGTGGTGGTGGGTGATGAACGGTGTTGTGGTGTGTGCTGTGTGGAGCGTGTGTGCTGTGATGCTGTGGTGGTGCTGTGGTGTGCAACGAAGAAGAAGAAGAGGAAGAAGAAGAAGAAGAAGAAGAACAAGACGATGAATCAGCAAAAGAAAGAAAGAAAGAAAGAGAAAGAAGAACTCACCTATTCGAACCGTTGCTGCCCAGAAGACTAAGAAAGAAGAACGAAGGAAAGAAAAGGAAAAGAAATCAAAACAAAGAAAGAAAGAAAACAGAAAAAAAATCCAAAACGGAAAGAAAGAAGAAGAGGGGAAACGCAGCTTTGATATGTATATATTATATATATATATATATACATCTCCCAACAAGGCTTAAAGTCAAACAAAACAACAAACAAAAAAAAAATGTCAGACATATCCTCCGCATTTAATCTTATATATATATATATATATATTTAATAAATTGATCGCAACATGGATCTTGTTAAATTTCTTGTTGACTAATCGTCTCGAAAAAATTTAATCAAAAATAAGAAATATTTAAATTAAACAAAATAGCACGGTTCAAAATTATAATAGTAAATCGAATAATATTTTTATCGTATAAAATCAAATACTCAGACAACTTTCAGACGAATAATTTATAAATAAAATCTTTAATTAATACTGTTTAGAGTAGATTCATAGTTGAATAAAGAAAAATTAGTTTATTAAGAAGTTTATACTCAATTTGATAAATAAAATAAAATAAACAAAATAATAATTAAAATTATCAAGACAATTTAAGAAATCAGAAATCGAAATTTTCGAGCTCACATCCTACCCCCCTTAAGAGAAGTTTTGTCCTCAAAACATAAAGATTTACTGAGTTTTGAAGTAAGTGAGGTATTTTGTTTCACTTCTTCCTCAGATTCCCAAGTAGCTTCTTCTTGATTATGATTTTTCCACAAAACTTTCACATATCTGATTTCTTTGTTCCTCAATTTTTGAACCTTGTGATCCAAAATCAGAATTGGATGTTCTTCATATGTTAAATTTGCTTTAACTGTACTGGCTCCAATTCAACAACTTATCCGGATCGGAATGTGTCTTCTTAATACAGATACATGGAACACGTTGTGTACACCTGATAAGTTTGGTAGCAAGGCTAGTCGATAAGCCAAGTTTCCTACCCTTTCCAGGATCTCAAAGGTCCAATATATCGGGGGCTTAATTTTCCTTTTGCTCGAATCCGATGTATACTCTTAATAGGACTTATTTTCAAGTACACATTGATCCCCAATGTCGAATTCCAAGATTCGTCGTTTTAAATCTGCCCAACTTTTTGTCTATCTTGAGCTTCCTTCATTCTTTGTTTAATGATTCTCACTTTCTCTGCAGCATCTTGTATCAAATCAGGTCCTAGTAGTTTCTCCACATCATCCCAGAATAATGGTGATCGACATTTCTCCCATATAGTGCTTCATAAGGGGGCATTTGAATAGTGGAATGATAACTGTTGTTGTACGCAAATTCCACTAAAGGCAAGTGTTCATCCCAATTTCCTTTGAATTCCATAACACATGCCCTGAGCATATCTTCCAATGTTTGGATAGTTCTTTCAGATTGTCCATCTGTTTGAGGATGATAAGCGGTACTAAATCGTAATTTAGTACCCAACCTTTTTGTAAACTTATCCAAAACTTGGATACAAATCTAGGATCTCTGTCTGATACAATACCTGCTGGAATTCCATGCAATCTCACCACTTCTCGGATATATAGTTTTGCTAACTTATCCAAGGAGTATGTCATATTAATTGGCAAGAAATGTGATGATTTTGTCAACCGATCCACTATCACCCATATGGCATCATTTTTGGATATGTTTTTGGTAATCCGCTCACAAAATCCATGGTAATTTGATCCCACTTCCATTCAGGAATAGGTAAGGGTTTTAGCAGCCCTCCTGGCCGTTGATGCTCAGCTTTCACTTGTTGGCACACTTCGCATTTTTGTACAAAATTTGCCACATCACGTTTCATCCCATTCCACCAAAAATGATTTTTCAGATCTTGGTACATTTTAGTACCTCCGGGATGTACTGTATACCCAGATGTATGAGCCTCACTCATAATCTCCTTCCGAAGTTCTTGTCATTAGGCATAACATTCTGTTATTCAGGCGTATCAATCCATCATCTCCAATTTTGAAATCTGTATACCTTCCTTGTTGTGTTTCTTGTTTCACCAAAAGCAAGGTGGAGTCATGCTGCTGAGCTTCTTTTATCTTTCCATCAATGTGGGCTCAATTATTATATTAGCCAACTCAACCTCTGATTCATGCCAAGCAAACTCAATATTCAAGCGTTCAAATTCTCGAATCATCTCTTTTTGAGACGTAAGTAATGCGGCAACTTCTGCATGATTTTTCCTACTTAAAGCGTCAGCCACTGCATTTACTTTTCCAGGACAATAATTTATTCTAAGATCATAATCCTTGATTAACTCCAGCCATCTTCTTTGTCTCATATTAATTCCTTTTGAGTGAATAAATATTTAAGACTCTATGATCAGAATAAATCTCACATCTTTGCCCATATAAATAATGTCGCCATAACTTTAGAGCAAAGACAACTGCTGCTAGCTCCAAGTCGTGAGTAGGATAATTTTTCTCAGAGGGTCTCAATTGCCTTGAAGCATAAGCAATTACCTTACCATTTTGCATCAACACACAGCCAAGCCCATTTTTTGATGCATCACTGTGAACAGTGAATGGTATTTCACTATTTGGCAAGGTTAATATCGGTGCTGAGACCAATCTTTTCTTTAATTCCTGGAAACTTTCCTCTCTCTTTCATTCCATTCAAACTTCTCATACTTTTGAGTCAATTGAGTAAGGGGTCGAGCAATTTTTGAAAAATCTTTCACAAATTTTCTGTAATAACCTGCTAACCCCAAAAAGCTTCTTATTCTGTAACATTTTCCGGTTGTTTCCAACTAACAATTGCTTCGATCTTTGCAGGATCCACAGATACTCCTTTTCCTGAAATTACGTGCCCTAGAAAAGAAATTTCATTTAACCAGAAATCACATTTGGAAAATTTGGCATACAACTTGTGTTCTCTCAAAATTTGTAATGCCATCTTAGATGCTCACGTGTTGTTCAGCAGTCGTTGAATAGACTAAAATGTCATCGATGAAAACAATGACACATTTATCCAATAGTGATCTGTATATCCGATTCATTAAATCCATAAATGCAGCAGGGGCATTGGTCAAGCCAAATGGCATAACCAAAAACTCGTAGTGCCCATATCTGGTTCTAAAAGCTGTTTTTGGCACATCTTCAGGCTTAATTCTGAGTTGATGATAACCAGATCTCAAATCAATTCGGGAGAAAACGGTAGCCCCTTGTAATTGATCAAAAAATCATCAATACGCGGCAAAGGATACTTGTTCTTTATTGTTACTTTATTCAACTCTCTATAATCAATACACAACCTCAGTGAATTATCCTTTTTCCTCACAAATAAAACAGGGGCTCCCCAAGGAGAAACACTAGGTCTGATAAAACCTTGCTCCAATAATTCTTGCAATTGTTTCTTTAATTCCCGTAGTTCAAGTGGAGCCATTCTATATGGTGCCTTTGAGATTGGTTCGGTACCAGGTACCAAATCAATTCCAAAATCAATTTCCCGCTTTGGTGGTAAACTTGATAACTTTTCCGGAAAAACATCAGGAAATTCCTTTACTACTAAAATTTCCGCAAGATTATCTTCTTTCCTTTCTCCCTCAGAAGCATACAGAAAGTTTGAATCCCATTGACGATGCCCATTACTTAACATTAGTTCAAATGAACTTAATTCCTTTTGTTGTGGAATCACCAATCCTCCAACAAAAACAACTCGGGATCCATTTGCAGCTTGGAAATTTATTTCTTTCCTCTGGCAATCAATTGTAACTTTTGTTTTGGTCATCCAATTCATGCCCAAAATTACTTCATATTTATTTATTTCCAATACTATCAAATCAGTAGTAGTATCATGATCCTGTAATTTAAGGGGACAATCCTTAATTACTTCCTTAGAATTCACAATACTACCAGTTGGAATCTTCACACTAAAACTTTCTGGAGTCATTGTTGTGGGCATCCCGGTTCGTTTTGCTGCCTTGGGAGTGATGAAAGAGTGTGTAGCACCAGAATCAAACAAGGCATAGACGATATGATTTGCTATGGAAATATTTCCTGAATTAACGAATTATGTAAAGTTATTAAAAGCAAATACTATTAAGTTTTTCTATTATCACCTAAATCAACTTAACAAGTCTAATTTACTATAGGGCTTTATCTCTAAGAATATTGAAATTCCTACTTTAGTAAAAGAAAAAGAGTTTAACTTAGATATATACCTGCAATAAGTCCGGAAGAATAAGCATCTTCATGATCCATTCCGTTAGTTCTGATATTTGATCATCATCATATCCACAATCCCAAGTAGTTTCAAGATTGAATAGTCGTCCTCCAGAACGATTATTTTGTCCTCCATTCTTCCTTTCAGCAGAATTATTTCCTGTACCAATTACTGGTTTGATTGCATTCATCTGTCTTTTTGGGCAAGTGTTAGAGAAGTGCCCAGTTTGTTTACAAATGAAACAAGTAGTAACTGGTTTCTTTGGACAATCATTAATCAAATGCGTAGCATCTCCACAGAAATAACATTTATTCTCAATTGGGGCAAGACCTTGGTTTATGGTCTCCATTGCATTTCCAGCATTTGACATCCTGACTATTTCTGTTCTTTTTGCCAAAAGTAGGGCCTTTGAAACATGGGTTTCTTAAATCTATTTTTGAATCTCGGCCCTTCAAATGGTCTTCTTCCGAACACATTCACCCTTTTTTCTTGCTTACTTTTTCTTTTTCTAGCATTTTCTAACACCCGAGCTTTCTCCACCAAAGCCTGATAGGTGTTAACTCCAAACTCTAATCTACACCTCATGTCTTCATCAACCCACTGAGAAACACTTGCATTTTTAACTCCTCACTATTTCGATAAGACTCAGGGGCATGTTGTAATAACTTGCTGAATTCAGTTTCATATTGATCTATGGGGCGTCCTTGCTGGGAAATGTGCAAGAAATTAGCACTGTATTGTACTTTTAAACTTGTTGGAAAATCTTTTAAGAATTCTTGTCGAAAAATTTCCCAGGCTATTGGATTTACCAAATCCCTTCTTCTCGATTCCCACCAAGTACGAGCACGGAATTTGAGCATATAGGTACCATATTCAGTCTTCAAATTTTCTGGTACCTCAAAAGCAGCAAAAGACCTCTCCACTTGAGCTAACCAGTCTTCGGCCTCATCTGGCTGGCCGTAGGATCCATCAAAGTACCTGTTGCATTTAATAAATTCAGGTAGCATGCTCCTATATGGTCTTGGTGGTAGTGGAGGCAATGGAACTGGATCTACTGGAATCACTTGGAGGTGGTACTGGTGCCGCTGGGCTACTGGAATCACCGGGGTGGTGGTATTGGTGCTGCTGGAGCTACTGGAATCACCGGGGGTGGTGGTACTGGTGCTGCTGGAGCTGGGGCTTGCTGACCTCCTTGTGCTAAAGTTCCAACTATATCTGCCAAGCGAGCAATGGCAGCCAAAACTTCATCAGATCTATCTTGCCTTGGAGGCGGCGGTGGTACATCTTGTTCGGGTGGAGCTGCTTGAGGTTCAGGAACTCTATGAAAAACATGAGTACGACGTGGGGGTCGTCCACGACCTCTTCCAGATGGTCTGTACATCAAACATGAAGAAGAAAAATTTCTCGTATAATTAATAAATATAAACTATATATATTATTAAAACAAAATTTCAATAAAGTATTAGCATTATATACATAATCGTACAAGGAAAATAGCAAAAGTTATACTTCTATTAACTTTTAGTCAAGTTAGATACACTGATAAGGTAGTTGCCTCCTTTAGGACAACTCTTACAAGTGGTTCTTATATACATAAGATCACATAACTATTTACATGGAATCTTAATACATGTTTTCCTATCCTCAAAAGACATCAAAGGAAAACACAGGGAGATATTATCTAAGTCAATACACCGTCAACCCTGGATACATAAGATTCCCAAAAAGAATTCCCCCAAAATACATCAAAACCTAATAGCAACCTAGCCCTAACTATGAGGAATAATCATGGATGATTTCTATACATACCAAAAGTGAAATCATTTCCGACTATTCCTTCTATCTACTACTAACTATAAGGGCTGTGCTCATCATCACTCTCCATCTACTGGAGACAAAGCCCGAGGTGGACTGTCTGAAGAAGCGATGCTAGAAGAACTGTCCTGAGTCTGGAGCAAAGAAACCCGAAGTATCAAGTAAAGAAGGGTCAGCTATAATATCTGTAGACATGGGAGGCTGAACATCAACAATAGCTGCATCCCCTGCAAAAGCCAGGTCCCCAACATCCTGTGGTGGCGGAAAAGGCTCTGAACAAAAGGGAAACTATCATCTCCGGCAGGAAATAACTCGATAGAAAGCTCCTGAAATGTCATAGGCAACGACTCCAAAGGAGACATGACACTCTCGGCAAACTGCCAAGCCTGCTGAACAGCCTCAGGGTCTCAACCTCTATCTGAACACCAACCTGAGAACAGGCTCCCATATCGGCTGATATACAGGGTCCATAATAGACTGAGGCAGGGGGTCCCATAAAGGCGGAGGTATCGGTGGTAACGGAAAGTCCCACGTCGGTACGATCTGTCCTGCCAGTGCTGATAAGGTGGGAAGATCATCTGATGCTGCTAAGGAATATCCTCCTGTATCAGGTCCCTCTGGTGGTGGATCGTAGTCGGTATCCATCGCTGTGCATATGCTGAAAAGACTCCCGCATGATGGGCAGCCATCATAGCCTGGTGATCTCTACAGAAATCTCTAGCATATGCTAACTCTGGACTCATCTGCACCCAAGTCCTAAAGTCAGGTCTGTCGGGTGGTGTCCCAGGGCCAACTAAGAATATCACATCCTCAAATGGCACTCCCTCATGTCCAAATAAGTGCCACCTCCTCAAGAACATACATAGTCTCAACATCAGTCAGACGTCCAGCGGATGTATGAAACTGCAGCTTAAGCATCCTATCGTGCCATTCACCTCCCCACAATCCTGCTCGCCACCAAGTAATAACTGTATCTATATCCTTTGGCCTCCCGTATAGAGCAAGATCTCACAAAGAACACGAAGTCGATGACGATAGGAAATCAGACTCTCTCAGGTTGATGACGGAAAGCGATCCACTCATCCCGGACTTGAAGATAGGATTTCTACAAAAATAAGAAAAAGAGAAGAAAAACTAACTTAGTTCTTTCTTTGCCATAATATATATAAATATAATTCTATAATTACTATATATTACCCACTTGGTTGTACCCCACTCATCTCTCAATAAGGTTTGTTTTCTTACTTCTAAGCTCTGATTAAGCGCCAATGCTTAAACACCGCTCTGATACCAATCCAAAACTGTCACGCCCCGAGGGTATCTTAGACGGGACAGTTCCGCCATACACAATACCCGGCTTAAGATTTAAATCAAATCTCTTAAAGCCATAAATATTGTGCAGAAGCGTATCCTGAATAGATAACCAATGGGTTTGATAGTATCAGATTAGCCATATAATATACAACTAATAGCCTCAAAACTAACTAATAACTACTGGAAATATAACATTAAAAGAAAATAGTTTAGAGTGTATAACAAAGCAGTTGGATTACTGATCCTAAATATTACAATCCTGTTTCAAAGACTTTTTAGAAACCCCTCCCAGGAAAAAGAAGAAGGAACTCTCTTCAACCCTCGTATCCTTCCCTCAAAACCCTGAATCCAAAGAGGAGCTAACCTGAGGGTAGCCTCGTCCTGACTGGTACCAAAATAAGTCCTGTGACAATAAACTGTAAGGGAGTGAGCGATCCACAGGCTCAGCGAGTTATACTCCTCACTCTATACCATTCAAGCAAGTTATTAATTCAAACATATGCAATGCAAACAATCAATGGACAAATATATATAGCCAACCGGTAACCATATACATATTCGGATTTGCGCCCTCCGAATCGGGGTTGGGGTACATCCACTCATCAGCACCCAGATTAATATACTTCGGGAATCAAATTTCTCAAGAAAACTTTTTATATATCAAAATAATATACATATAACAACATCCCAGTGAAGTAATAAATCCGAAACAATGACCCGCGCGATTCTAGAGAAGGGCCGTCTCCCCAGGACGACTTAGTTCCCATTCCCCTAGAACAAGGCCCATGGTACACACTAGGTATATACCACTTCGGTCCTCCATGTTCACCATCCTCACGGGACAGTGCGGCCCATCCGGGTCAAGGTGTAGTGGTGATGGCCTTCTACGTGCATAAATGCTATGCATGAATGTATTCAATTATTATGCCAGATTGTTTTATATTTATTTACTTGGTGTGCAAACAAGTTTCATACACTTTCATTTCTATTCTATACACCAATGGGTTAGAATATAATTACAATATTTTATCAACCAGTTCAAGTAACAACCCACAATTTATTTCCCAACCCCTTAATATTTTATTACTTGATTAATTCTATTCTACAACCACAATCAAGTATAGAGATCATAGGAATATACTCACCTGTCCATATTTCTTGTCAGTCGTAATAGTCAACAGGCAGGTCAAGCTCAGAGTCAGAATCACCTGAATATGTTAAAGATAGAAATATACTATAAGAATTGACTAAAAACATCTAATATATATATATATATATCTCTATGCTACAGACTTCCTATATTTCTGGAATCTAGTACTAAAACCTTATGTAGCTAATTTAAATCGATTTAACTTAGATTTTACGTACAAAGGTGGTTTACTATTATTTTAGAGTTATTTGAAATATAAGCAAAATAATAATAAAACTAATAGAAATAAAAATTATTATTATAAAGATAAAGAAAATTTTAATCAAGTAACATAAGTAACTAAACATATAGATATTATATATATAAGTACGTATTGAAAAGTTAAAGGAAATAATTTAATAACATGATAATAATAATAATAATAATAATATATACCATATTTACGTCTATATATATATAAACATATTATAGAATAAATAAATCAACATACTTATATTATATTAATATTTAATTCTTATATATATGAAGCATAAATATATCTATAGCAAGAATATAATATATCTATAGTATATATATGTATATGTTATATATATCTTTGGTATATGTATATAGTAATGTATAGCTCTTATAGTTATATATTTATATATTTAATATGTATCTTTGGTATATGTATATATGTATATGTATAAGCTCTTATATGTTATATTTTATATATTTATACATATATATATATATATATATATTTATGAGAAGCAGCAGGGCTGCTGCGTGAAGGAGAAGCGGCGTGGCTGCTGCTGCGTGGAGCGATCGCCTTGAGCGCTTGCTCTAGCGCTGCTGAGCGCTCGCTGTGCGCTAGCTCGAGCGCTCGCGTGAGCGCTCGCTAGCGCTGCTGGAGCGCATCAGATGCGCTCCTTGAGCCCTAGGCTGGGCGCTCGTTGAGCGCTGCTCCGAGCTCCTATCGGGCCTTCCAGCGCGCGTGCGGTGAGCGTGGATGCTCGGCGGAGGCAGAGCACCCTGCTCTGTCCGTGAGCAGTGGTGCGTGCGTGGTGGTGGGTGATGAACGGTGTTGTGGTGTGTGCTGCTGTGTGGAGCGTGTGTACTGTGGTGCTGTGGTGGTGCTGTGGTGGTGCAACGAAGAAGAAGAAGAGGAAGAAGAAGAAGAAGAAGAAGAACAAGACGATGAATCAGCAAAAGAAAGAAAGAAAGAAAGAGAAAGAAGAACTCACCTATTCGGACCGTTGCTGCCCAGAAGACTAAGAAAGAAGAACGAAGGAAAGAAAAGGAAAAGAAATCAAAACAAAGAAAGAAAGAAAACTGAAAAAAAATCCAAAACGGAAAGAAAGAAGAAGAGGGGAAACGCAGCTTTGATACGTATATATATATATATATATATATACATCTCCCAACAAGGCTTAAAGTCAAACAAAACAACAAACAAAAAAAAAAATGTCAGACATATCCTCCGCATTTAATCTTATATATATATATATATATATATATTTAATAAATTGATCGCAACATGGATCTTGTTAAATTTCTTGTTGACTAATCGTCTCGGAAAAATTTAATCAAAAATAAGAAATATTTAAATTAAACAAAATAGCACGGTTCAAAATTATAATAGTAAATCGAATAATTTTTATCGTATAAAATCAAATACTCAGACAACTTTCAGACGAATAATTTTAAAATAAAATCTTTAATTAATACTGTTTAGAGTAGATTCATAGTTGAATAAAGAAAAATTAGTTTATTAAGAAGTTTATACTCAATTTGATAAATAAAATAAAATAAACAAAATAATAATTAAAATTATCAAGACAATTTAAGAAATCGGAAATCGGAAATTTTCGGAGCTCACACGTGGCATCACATTTTTAGTTTTATCTAAGGCGTACCAACCTTTTTTCCATTCAATCCTTGAAACTAGAAACGTGACACCAGTATAATATGGATGCATATTTAAAAGTAGAAGAGAGCTATACCATTCCCTAGAGAGCTAAGAGCATAAAATTTAGAATAAATCTTCAACGTGATTGCCAATAGTATTGTAGTTTATTTGTATTTCTTTAGTTTTTCAAGTAAGAGGTTTCAGATTCAAATCCTCCCTCCCCAATTATAATGGTTAAAAGATAAAAATTAAAAGTGATTAAGATGTAGCATGCAAATGATATCCCTCCATTAATAGATGCTAGTGAATGTAGCATTGGTAATACGGATGCATATTTAAAATTATTAAATGTCTACTATTATAAAATATTTTTGTAATTAGATTTATAATGAAAATTACATTGATAAAAATGGGCATTTGGGGAGAAAGAGATATGCACAATAAAAGGCTATGAGCCATAAGTTAGAAATATTAGGTGAGAATTGGATTTGAAGAATAGTCAATTTTTAAATATTGAATAAAAACAGTTCCTGCAATCAATAAAAAACATGGAAAGTTAGATTTGGAATTCATAATAAAACAAGAAAATATTATAAATTATAAAGAGATCGAATACCCTCCTTTCACTTTATCAATAAAGATATATCCAATTATTGACCACGTCAAATGATATTAATGGACCTGGAGACCGTAGCTTGCGAAGACGCTCAAACTCAAACACCCGAATGCTCAATTTTCAAACTTCTTAGTTGACATTGGTAATCTGCATTAATTCCTACAACACGGTTTTCAGTTGAGAAGGTTATGAAATTTAAGTGTTTAAAGACCTCCCCAGCAACCATTTATGAAAGATAAAAAATATATATTAATACTAACATGTTACCTATTCAAATAACTAGTGTACAAGTATCGATATTATTTTGATAAAACTAACGATAATGGTTGGGTCGATGCCCAAGCAATTAATAGGAGCGGATTGTAAATTCGTTGGGAATATGTCTATGCTGGTTCAAATCTAGCTTGGCCCAACAATCCGTAAATCCACCATGTAATCACTTCTGAGTCAAAATTTTATAGATATTTATACATCGTTAATCAATTTACTCAGTTTATAATATTATCAATCAATTTCATATAGAGATGCAAATAAACTAAGCTAGTTTGCAAAATATTCAGGCTCAACTCGATATTTATTCGAGTTCAAATCTAGAATAGCCACGTCAAGCTCATGCTATTCCAGCAATGTATTAAGCTGAGCTCGAGCCCCAGTTTTATATATTTAGCTTGATTAGCTTACCAAACTAATCGAGCTCTATCGAGTTTGAATCGAATATAAAAGTTAATTTAATTTGAATTAAGGTTGGACATTTATATCATTTAAATTAGAATTAAAAATATTTTTTAATAAATTAAGCCTAAATAAACTTAATCAATTAAAGCTCGATCGAGTTCAAAAGTTTAAACTCGATCTAGTTCGAGCTCGATGTTATATCATCTTAACTTAATTTGTTTGCAATCTTAATATAAGTATATAGCCATTTTTTCACTTTGTCCATGGAGGAATAGATACACCGATTGTGTATACATACATATATTTTTCTCTCTCTTATATACAAATTTTATTACTTTCAATGTACATAATATTTCGATTAATACATAAGAAAATAATTTATAAATCATAAAAAAGAAAAAAAAAATAAAAGAATCTTAAAGAAGTGCATTAATTTATATGATCTACCAACCGCAAGAGCTACTTTAATTTCCACACACCGCGCCCTCTCCCACACCCCCACAACACCCCCCCGGGTTTTCTCCGCTATATATAATCCCCTCATCTTTAACACCCTCATCAACAAACAAAACATAACTCTTAAGGTAACACAAAATGACATCTAAGTTGCTTCTTCTCATTTTCCTTGGAGCATTACTATGCTCCACCAGTTGCTCTAGGGTCCTTTTGAGTGAAAAGGTTGGAAATTCCCATAAGGAGGAGAAAACTTACTTTCCTCATCAACTCGGATATGGTGGAGGGCTAGGCGGTGGAGGCGGAGGTGGAGTTGGTGGTGGAGCAGGAGGTGGATATGGAGGCGGTGCTGGTGGTGGACTTGGGGGAGGAGGTGGTGCAGGTGGTGGATATGGAGGTGGTGTTGGTGGTGGTGATGGACTAGGTGGAGGAGCTGGAGGAGGGTTTGGAGGTGGTGGTGGAGCCGGAGGAGGATATGGAGGAGGAGCAGGTGGTGGTGGAGGGATTGGAGGTGGTGGTGGAGCCGGGGGAGGATATGGAGGAGGAGCAGGTGCTGGTGGAGGGATTGGAGGAGGATATCCTTGAAGAATAGTTTTATATAAGAATAAATGAAACAAATATATAAATACCGTATGTGTCTTTTTCATAGACCAATAACAGATTTAATATCTGTCGTCTTAATTGTGTGGATCTTCACAATGTTACATATAATTTTAAAACAAGTGTTGAAATAAGATCGGTGGAAATACAACTGAGGCTATGATAAATATCCACCGCTGATTATAACGAGTCAAATTTCCATATTATTGTTGCCTTAATAGAGTTGTCCTTGTTCTTAATAATGTGCCTAAATTAGTGTGGTAATGCATGATGGTAAAAGTAATAAATTTATCCCAATTTCATAGTTTATATTATCGTGTTTTGTTGAAATCATTTAGCATATGCTTCCATATGTATACCGAAAAACATCCGATTAATATGTTACACTACGTATCTGGACAGGTGATGGATAAGTATCAACATATTTTAAACAAGCAGTAAAAATGATATATGATTTTTATAAAACTATTGATATGAAAATGTTGATTAGTATTTATATGATACCGATCATTTCTCGAAACGTGTCATGCTGAATAAATCTTTTCCTCCATATATTCACACCGTACTTGTTTACATCTCAAAACCAAGGTTATTATGAATCATAATCTGGGAATGTCAAAAGTGTGAGAATTGGAAGAAAAACTGATTGTTGTCATATGCTATTTACATTGATAAGTGGCCGATGAGCAATGTCAATCATGTGATAATTTACTTTCATTAACCCCAGTTATGATAATAAAGCTCTTCATTATTCTTGTTGGTGGAAATGGATCACACTAGCAATCAACAGTAAGTAGAAATGATGATGGAAAGAAAAGAAATCACTACTACTTATGTAGAAACCTCACGGTTTTAGGAAAAGAAACGACCAAATTCGCCATAACGTGCTTATATACGATTTGTATAATCCACCTTTTATCTATAAAATCTTAGAACTTTTAAGGTTTTGTCATCCAATTCATCATTCAATTATTGAAATGATTAAAAAAGTTAGTATAATAAGTATTTCAATGATACAAGTATGAATATACATAAATCTAAACTTTTTAATTACTGACGAGACTAGTCATATGAAAAAAATTAACAAGATCATATAATTTTCTTAAAATCTAACTATAAGACTATATATAAGCATTGAGATAATTCAACAAAAATACAATTTATAACGATAAAATATGAAACAAAACATGCTTAATTATCTATGGATGGAGCAACTAGAATGTGTTGAGTTCTTCTTCTTCTTCTCTTTTTTTATTATTTATTTATTTTTAATCAAACAAGTTTTGATGTTTATTTACCCATATTTACAAAGCTTGGATTAATAATGGGGTGGACATGATATTTTAATTGCACTTTAACAATTGCAAAGTTTCCTATATGATTAGACATAATTCACAACAATAACAAACCACTATTGGTGAGAGTTTCTAAAAACTATATTATCTTGAATAATAATGAGTCAAACATGTGCTTATTAGGTCACTTATAACAAATTAGGGATGAGATATTCAATTTATTTGTGCTAGTGATGAAAAGAGCACATAAATAAGAATAGGCTAGACTAACCTAAATGTAGTGGAGTTAATGCAGATTGATGTGAAGAATTGCAATGTGATAATGACCTATTAACGAGATTTTTTTTAATGTGTATAACCTATTAAAAATAAGGGTTAATAATCTTTTCCTTCAAGATATATCACCCCATAAATATAAAAGATTTCTCTTAGTCAATTACTTTTCTTAGGTCTTAAATTACAATCATTGTTAATGCTCAGCTTAAGGGTTAAGCTCAACTAGGGGTTTGCCAAATTGTTTGTTAAATATTTGCTTTTAGCAGATGAGCTTATTTGTAAACTTGGATTGAACTTAAACTTGATATTATGTTGTCTTAACTCAACTTACTTAGAATCTTACTCTAAATTTTCATATCTATGTGTTTTTAGTAAACATCACTTATATTACCAATTTAACAAAGTTTAAATGAACTATTTACAACATTAAAAATTAAGGAATATCTTTATGTTGAAATCAAAGTTTAGGGGTGCTTTATTGTATTAATAGCTATAAAAGGGAGCAAACGTAAGCTAAGTGGGCAATGGGGATAACTATGGTCTAGACACTTCAATGCTCAAATAAGTAGAAAGCTCTTTCGAGAGATACGAGAATCAAAGCAACAACATTTAAGAAAGTGTAGAGGATGTTGCAATTGTGTCTAAAGAAAAAGTTTGGTGTGCCATCCATATATATATATATATATATATATATATACATATATTGGGGGCATTGCATCCTTGTTGGGTACCTAATACAATCTCCTATAAACCCGTTACATGCATACATATGCCTTATGTGTAACGCCCAAATTGAATAAAGGCATCTACAATCGCCATGTATAATACTTTATATATTACACGCACAGGCTTCCTTTAAAATACTATGTTTATGTCGAATATTGCTAGCTGGTTTTAATTAATGAGATATTTAATTAGATTCTGATGACAACTGGATTTATATTAATAAAATAAACTTTATAAAAACATTTCTAGCTTCCACTTATATAAGAGTGGATAAACTTTTATTAAATAAAACAATACATGTAGGTTTTTCATATACCTTTTTTGATGGTTTAAAGAACTTAATTACAAAACATATGAGTACCACCAGGCCCTTAAAGAAAATAACAAGCTTAAAAAGATAAATCCAACTCTTTATACAGAAAAAAAAAAAAAATCCACAATCTTAGCTCACTTCACTCTTCCATGATCTCTAGAATCGTTATACCCGAGTTAAGCATCATCATCATCATACAATCAACACTTGAAAAGAGAGAATAATGAATCGAAGTCCAGTACAACAGCAATACAAGCACATACGAGATGGCGTACACACTTTATCTAATACAATGCAACAAATAACAAATTATTATCTTTAAATTAAAGTGAAACAAACAACATTGAAGCACTCACACTCTAATCACAATCTTTAGGAATCTGAGGGTTTTGAGTAGCAATAACTACTTAGGGGGTTAATATAGACAGCCTGAATATCTATATCTCTTATATCTAACCGAAAAAGAGAAAATAGCCTCATCTAGTATTCACAATTGTTACACAGCTTTATTTATCTCAGTCCATAATATTGTTTAGTTCAACTGGTCCCATAAATGTGAACTAAACCATGTTACTTCACCTTAAGCTTAAGCTAACCTTACGCCGATACTATTTATCCCATCAACTCATGATGAGCCACTTATAAATTGTCATTGCATCATGGCATACCATTACATTATGATATTTATCAATGCATCATGATAGTGGTAGCCTAAGTGTTTAAACTATCGTGTTCGGCTTTAGATAAGATGGTCGCTTCTCGAATCGAATTAAATGACACAAGCACAATCAAAACTCATTAATTATTAATCTATGTTTAAGTTTTAATTCATTTTAAATGTCTATCCTAATAATCAATACATAAGTTACTACGCACCTTATCTAAGGTTCAGTGAAGATCAGAAGATAGTCCAAAAGAAGCAAAAACTAGACCTAAATATCTGTTCAAAGATTAAATTATATGAATAATTCAATTATTTATCCTTTTGTCATTAATCTTATATTAAATATTCATTTTATGTTTTCATTTGATTAGACATGAAAATAGGAACCCTGCTATGGTATCAAAGATCGCTTTGCCAAGATAAGGACAGTTCTCTGTTGTTTGTCAAATTATCTTTTATTAAACAAAGCTTAGTCTAATATATTTTAGAAATTATGTACTCCTTATTATTTAAGATTTAACCTAACATACTAATCTAAGCCAATCATAATTTACTAAACCTATATTAACTTAGTCTTAACCAAGTTTATTAAGCTTAGTCATTTAATTAAATTACTATATAAAATTCAATTAACTCCCTAGGTCATTATCATATATCTATTAAGATCTTAGTCATTGTACTTCATTTTAGTTCATTTATATTCATTAAGTCAAATTGATCCTAGGTTGATTAACTAAGTCCAATTTATACTTAACTTCTATGTTAACTCAAATTAACTACCAAACTTACCAATTCACTTAATTTATTCTTAATTATATCATTTAATCAATATAATATATTAACTATCATTTATCTTTTTATTTTTATTAAATTTGAATTTTTAAGAAGAACACGGGCTGGTAAACGAGCCATGTTTCACCCTATGTGTATGCATAAGAAGAAGCACGGTCAAATACATTATGCCGTGTTTCCATCGTGTTTCATTTAGTTTGGAAACCATCGAGAAGCACAACATGATACAACTAACTATGTTCGTACCGTGTTTCACTTAACATTTCAATTTTCAAATATCAGAGAGAAACGCGGTGGTGGATTACAATGAACCGTGTTTTAGTCGTGTTTTCTCTTAACATATGAAACACAAGAAACAAAGAGAAACATAGGGAGATGGATCATCCTATGTTTTAGCTGTGCTATTCTAGGAATTAAAGTTGTTTTTGTTAAAATGAATCAAAGAGAAGCACGACATGATACATGAGATCATGTTTTAGTTGTGTTTCTTCTCTAATGAGAAAACTTAAAAAATTTTCAAGAAATAGTGAGGAGCACGATTGAATTTGGTTTCTTATGTTTCCTCCATGCTGTTGGCTCTATTTTTATATCTCGAAAACACAACCTATTTCCTACTTGTTTTGCATCATTTTTCAACTTCTAACATCCTATATTCATTATACAAACTTAGAATTATCATCTATAACATTCATATACACATTTTCACTTCATATGCCATCTTAATTTTAGTTCTAACAGACATGATCCCACTTGTGTTTTAACTTATAACTTCATATATTACAAACTTACAAGTTCCACTTATGCCCTACTTATAATTAACATCAACTCCTCAAATACATGTGCAAACAATCATCAAATCAATAAATCAACATGACTTACATATTTGGCAAATTTTAACTACTTGAGCTTCTTTTCTATTCTTCCTTTCTCTAGTTGATAAAGCTACCTAAAACTTGATTCCCACTTCTTATCTTTTTTTCTAATTTCGATTTGCTTTCTAATCCTCTTGAAATTAAGATTTGAGTGTTGCAATTTGAAAAAAGAAAAAAAGGGAGAAAAGAAGAAGGAAGAACCGAGAAAAAGAACAAAAAAGTTGGCAAGTAGAAAATAAAGGAAAAGGAAAATTTAAAGATATTTTTAGAATAAGGAATTAGGTTTAAAATTTTTTGAAAATTATTTTAAAAACCATAAATAATTAGAAAATTACTTGGAAATATATATATTAGAAATTTATGACTTGATATAAAAACACAATTGAAAAGTTTAATTAATGAAAATCTGACATTTTTTACTGTTTACCAAATTAACTGGTTATTCTATATGAATTACATTTACAGAGGGGCATCCACAAAAATTAGTGGGATAGATTGAGCTAAAATTAATTTTAATGTATTAGACTATTGTCCAATCAGCATCTTGCAAAGTAGTTTTTTCTGCAGGCGATACACTCCCAGGCTTTGGAGGTTTCTTTGAAAATAGAGATGACTTGCTGTCAAAGAAACTGGCAAATGATTGCCGAGCGGCATTATCTTCCGGAGTCTTTTGTGTATTCTGTTCTTGTTCACTCAAGATTTTATCCTTATTACCAAAGTTGAGGGTCAGTCTCTTGAACCTTCGTCTCAGTTCCCCCACAGGGTTGCCAGTATCTTCGGGTTGCTTCATTGTTTTCAGAAGCTCCTCTGGTTTCAGCAGCATGGTTTCAACTGTTTCATACACCTAAAGCAAAAACACGAGTCATAAGATAATGAAGCAATGTAATGATGTAATTAATGCAGAGCAAATAAAAGCAATGTAATTATTGCTGAAACGGTGTGCATGAAGAATGGTCAATTGACAACCATCATTTGAAGACTGGACAAAGGGGATGCATTACCAAACTCCTCACTATCAAAACTTCCAAATTTCAATTTTCAATGTTATTGCCAGCACTTGGCGTCAGTTTGTGTTTCCGAATCTAACTTAGGCAAAATAGTTGTCTCAACTCTCATGCCTATGAGATTAATCCATTTAGTTAACTGGATTCCCTTCAGAAAGGGGAAAAGTAGCTCAGACAGCCTGCTTAAAAATGACCTCAATCCATGCAAATAATTGATCATTACTATCAAATAATCTCTGTGACATCCAATATTTGAGTATTGACAACTCCAAATACCCCAAGAACTCACCTTGCATAAATCATCAAGCTTCTCACTGACATTAGCTTGGCAGGCAGCAACTACATAATCTTTGCACTCGTAAAACAGTTTTGACAAATCACTGTCAGATGTCATTGATGCCTCAGCAATCACAAAGCCTACTCCAATCTGCAATTTCACATCGAAAAAGATCACTAAAATTGCATTAATATATCGTAAACATTTACATCAAAACTTGGAGAAAAGGAATGAACGATTCTCAAAAATAGAAACATCCTGAAGTATCCAGCACTTGATATCAGAAATTACTTCCGCCTTTGAGACACAGTTTAGTACTAGCAGAAGACCAACAAAACCAGTAAGCACTGAACCAGTTTATAAAAAGAAACTAGTTTCAGAAATATTGAGATTTGATAAAGTAGAAATTTTTAATCTAGGAATAGAAATGCCATGCTTGAAATCTAATTCCCCATGCTGTCGTGATAGTGCAGGATATTTTGAATCAGTCAAAATGTTAGATCCAATTAAACAAAAAGGAAATCAAGTCCCATGAAGTGGCTTACTTGAGAAAAAGGCAATCCATTCAAGATCAATACGTGCATTCTAACTGGAGTTTGGAAACTCATCCTTCCAGCAAAATTGGGCTTGGTTGGAGTCGTAGGGTTTGGAATGTTCACATTCTCAAATCCTCCAGCCAGATTCATTGCAACTGCAGACTCGTAGATGGAAATCAGGACCTTTGGGTAACTTTTGTATATGCAGCAAATACAGAGGTAGAAAGAAGACATCTTTGGGAGGCGCTCACTAGTTTGAACCATCTTTTGTGGGACCTTGGCTTGTCATTAGAGATTTTAACAAATGTAGGAAGTTGGATGACAAATTGGGGGGGACAAGTAATCTTTATGAAGGGCATGGAGGAGTTTAATGAGTGGTGTTATGAAGCAGAGGTGGAAGAAGCGAAAACAAATGGACTTGCTCACTCTTGGTCAAATAAAAATCCTTCCAACACCATCTGGTGAAAGTTGGATCATGCTCTTATAAATCTTGAATGGACTCGAGTCTTCCCTGCATCAGAAGTTTCTCAAAACTGCTGGCATCTCAGATCATAGTCCACTCGAGCTGGATTTCAATCTTGGATATCTGAAAAGAAATTTTCCTTTCAGGTTTTTTAATTTTTGGATGTCAAACCCAAGAATTAAAGGTATCGTCAAGGAAGTCTGGTCAAGACTATTGAAGGAACTCCAAAGGTCATGACAAAGCTCAGGCTCCTAAAGCAGAAACTAAAATACCCAAATAAAAAGGTTCCCAAATTTACATCACAAAGTGGAGGCAACAAGGAACCAACTTCATTTTATTCAAGAATCAAATAGAGTTGCCCAAAATCCAGTAGATTGAGAAGGTGAGAAAAAGGCTTACAAAGAGTTTTATTTGCATAGTAAAGTGGAGGAGTCCATGCTTAAACAGAAATCCCATGTGCTATGGGTCAAACTTGGAGATAAGAACTCTTCTTTCGAACCTTAGCAGTTAGGAACTACTGAAATGGTATACACTCTTTAATGGATTCCAATGGCAATTGTATATCACCAAAGGAGGAAATCTATCAACATGGAGTGAATTTTTTCACAAACCGTCTTTCTGAGCATAGAGTATCTAGCTTATCCCCTTCACGCTTTGAGTAGCTGATCAATAGGCGTGTCCATGAAGCTAAGTGGCAGGAACTAGCCAGACCAGTTACCAATGAGGAAGTCAAGAGTTCTTTTTAGTCTCTTGCCTTGTGCCAGGACCTGATGGTTATAATGTAAATTTCTTCAATGAATGCTGGGAAATTGTGGGAGCAGAAGTTACTTTAGCTATAAAGGATTTCTTTGGAACAAGTTCACTATTGAAATTGATAAATTGTAGGAACCTCACCTTGGTTTCCAAGGTGGAAAATCACTCTTCTCTTGCTGATAATAGGCCTATTGCTTGCTGTAATACACACTATAAGGCAATTTCAAAGATTCTTGCCGACAAACTCAAATCCCTTCTTCCCTTTCTTGTGGGAAATGAACAAACAGCTTTCACTTGAAGTAGAAGGATCATTGATATTCTTGTTGCAAGGGCTTTTGAAAGGCTACCATAAATCAGCAAAAGGACCTAGGTGTGCTATGAAGGTAGATACCATGAAAGCACACAAGACCATGTTTGTTTGGCAACTCCTTACAAGTAGGAATTTTCCTCCCTGGTTTATTGCATGGATAATGCAATGCAGGACAACACCAAAATTTTCTCTTAATATCAATGGTGAGCTTCTGGGTTTCTTTTTGAGTTCTTGTGGTCTTCATCAAGGAGATCCAATATCTCTGTATCTCTTTGTTTTGGTATGGAGTTCTTCTCTTGTTTGATCAATAATCGAGCAAGTAAAAATATGTTTAAGTATCATTGGAAATGTAAGAAAGAGAAATTAACACACCTGTTTTGCTGATGATCTTTGATTTTTGCTAGGGCGATTTAGTCTCCATAATACTTTAAAGAATGTTTGAAGAATTCAAAGAAATGTCAGGTCTAGATGCAAGGTTATCCAAGAGTAAATTTTTACAAGTGGGGTCAGCAAGCTAGTTGAAGAAGAAATAGCTCAACAATTGGGATTCTCAATTGGAACTTTGCTGATAAAATATTTAGGAGTGCCACTCATCACATCAAAACTCTCAAGACATCACTGTGTTGATTTAGTAAACCAAGTTGGAACAATAGAATTTGCCATTGGAAAAGCAGGGTTGAATCATACTCATCAAAAGTGTCTTGTTTTCTCTTCAAGTCTACTGGGCCTCCATCTTTGCCCTTCCCAATCAGACCTCAAAGAAGTTAACATGAGGTTCAAAAGATTTTTATGGAATGGATGTTGGAAAGAAATTTTTTTTTTTTTTTTTTTTTTGGTTAATTCGAAAAATTTCACTTAACCAAGGATATACAATGGCAAATGTGCAAGATAGCACAAAGCCCAATATCTACAAGCCTCAAAACTAAGATAAAACCACTAAGCTGATTATAATCAAGCAACACATACAAAAAGAAAACAACCCTAGAGACTATCTATAACAAAAACATAATTCAAAATTTGTCTTGCTAGATAATTAGAGTTGGAGAAGGTTTGCTCAAGTCTAGTAGAATTGTGAGCTTGCCAAACGCAATAGACTATATTGGATAATGCAGCACATCTTCTACTAGTAATCAGATTTTTAGGTGCTACTATGAGACCGTCCACAGCACCTTGCCATGACAAGAAAGTTATAAGACATCAAGGGGCAAGCTACGTTCGTCCAAACTGACTGTGAATAAGGGCATGGCAAGAAAAGGTGTTCATAGGTTTCAAGACCAGTGGAACGAAAGTAGCATGAAGTAGTTGAGGTCACATTCTACTGAAACAATTTATCAAGATTGTAAAACTTCTTGTTAATAGCAAGCCACATGATAAAACCATGCCTAAGGATAATGTCCTAGTTCCAAATTAATTTAGACCAAGGAATTTTTAAGCCATCCGTGCGAACACTTTAAAAGCACTTTTGATACCAATTTAGATGGCCTCTAAATCAACTCATCTTCAGTATATGGATTAGGAACAATATTTAAAGGGATGTTGAAGGTGTCCCAGATCGGAGATAGAGGTAGGCACCAAGAACCATTGTCAATCAAGGAGCAAACCCTGGCATTTAAAGGAAGTACCGAGGAAGCTAGATTGCTTTCTTTAAAAAAGTTGAGTGGTCATTGAGGAAGCTAGCCCAAAGGGATAAAGACCCCATTCCCAGTAGACCAAGAAAAAAACTATTAGACTATGCAATGCAATTTGAGAAGTTTCCGCCATGACCAAAAGCAAATAGAAGGATCTTGATTTCTCAAAAGCTTCTACCTTTAAGAACGACTGTGTGAACCTAGTCTACCCAGATGCGTCAAAAACCTCCACTACAAATATACCATATATGCTTCAATAGGGCAGCTTTATTGCAAACTTCTAGTAGGAATTAGTTTAGGAATTCCAAGAACTCCTTCCATATGAGGAGCACACCACTTCCCATCTCGTTTTAGCTTTAGTAATTATATTCAGCCTCACACTCCACAGCTTTAGTAGCTATATCGGAGACATCGTAAGATTGGGAGGAAGTTTGCAAACCAAAACAAAGAGGATTAGGAATAATTGATATCTTCAACTGGAACAAAGTTGCACAGCTCAAACACATTTGGCATCTATGTAATGGTGATAGAAATGCTTTATGGCCTAGCTGGACACGATCCGAATTGTTGAAGGGTCAAAATTTCTGGTCTTTCAAGGTTCCAGTTGAAGCTTCACGGACCTGGAGGAAAATTTTACAAAAAAGACCTTTAGCCAAATCTTTCCTCAAGTGGGAGATTGAAAATGGAAAGAACATTGATTTATGGTATGATGATTAGCACCCTAAAGGACCTTTCAAAGGTAGTGAATCCTGGGTATCTTGGCCTGATGTGGTTTGGTTCAAAGGTCATACACCAGACGGTTTCATTTCTTGTTGATTGCAAAACAAAGGCTCTATACCATGGACAAATAGAAGAAGTGGGGCATAATTAACATCAACAATTGTCTTTTGTGCAAATAGAAGGAAGAGAATCATAATCATCTTTTCTTCGGCTGGGAATTTGCAAAAGAGCTATGGATGACCATCCAAAAAGAACTTGGGTGGCCTTTGGGATTAAGATCACTCACAGCAGATATAGATGCTTTCTTCAAGCATCCACAATCTTGTTTCTTCTTAGAGTGGTGGAAAGCAGCAGCTGTGGTATTATATTTCATTTGGAAGTAAAGGAACAAACAAAGACTTGGACATCTCCCCACAGCTCCTACCTTAAGCTAGAAGAGCTTTATGGTGTCTTAACTCTTTGTGATAGTAGCTCTCGAGCTTTCCTCGTTATTATAACAGCTTTGATCTGTACTTTGTTCTCTAGATAGGGAAAGCAAGCTGGGTCTATTTGTTACAGTTCGTACAGGGTTTTTTTTACACTCATATAAATGGAAAAAGAAAAATAAAGTCAATTTCCCCAAAAAAAGATATCAATAATCTATGTATGTCACACATGCCTTACAGCTCAAGTGGCAAGCTACTGACTCCCACTTCAACCTTGAAACACTCTGTACACCCTTAAG